>CM062804.1:834282612-834590141 GCA_031772625.1 Pinus tabuliformis
TTCACATGGGTGGTCAACATCCTCCGCCCTCCCGGTCAGTAAAACCACCAACGGTTTGTTGTTTTAATAAAGGGTCGAATTTGGGTTTTGTATTAAAATTTTGGATATTAATTACACCTAGTTGCCTAATGTCACAATGTGACATAAATTCTTTCAACTAAACCATAAATTTAACCCTACACATCAGCTTAAAACATTCTAAAGGTGGGCAGTAGAGGTTAGGATGTATTTGCAAGCTTATAAAAGGCATATTGGCCTTCATGGATAAAGGAGGAGTGGTTTTTGACTTTTCTATGCAGATTCTGGAGGACATAGGCAGTTTTTGTTTTTTAGTGTTACGGGAGCATCCGGGGTCGGTTTTGGAAACCGTAAGAAGCGTGGAAAGCTGGTTCAGAGGGCTATCTTATGACAGTGATCATAAGTGCCCATGTGCACATTCATTCTAGTCTTTTCTCTGCGTAATCGACACTTTCTTCTCATTCCTAATAAAAACGGTCGCCCATCTTGAAAGCGGACCCGGAGACGTAGTCCATCAAGGACGAACTCCGTCATCAATTTGTTGTCTGGTATCATTGTGTTTTTACTGTTTGCACTTCTGTTATGCATTGATTTTATGTTTAATCAGCTGTCATAAAGTGTTATATTCAAGCAGTTTTTCCTCGATTTGCGTGCTTCAGCTAACATTCAAATCATTAATGGTTAATCAATTCTACATCATTTTTTAGCTTATGGTCATTTCAGATCATATAATTTGGTATCAAAGCAGGTTGCATTTGTAGAATGTGCCATTGAATGTTAACCAAGTCAAAGTCGCAACGAGGAGAAGGAATCCTTGAGCAGATCAATCCAAAGATTGGAAAGTGACGAGTCGTTCAGAAATCGACCATGTCAGGACCTGATGCAGGTGAAAACACTGAAACTAAGATGAGTGAAGAACAGTTTCAGCAGGCGTTCTTAACCATGCAGTAGATGTTGGGAGAATTGTACGAAGACAAGAAGGCAAGAGATGCAGCTTCTTCTTCAAAACCATCGAAGAAGGACAAAGGTAAAGGGAAGACTGATAAACCACCTTCACCTCCATCATCTCCATCATCCTCTTCTTCTTCTTCTAGTGCAGAATCTGAAACGGAAAAGAAACCTAAGTAAACATCTCTTTTGAAACTTGATGTTAAATTTGAGTTACCTGTTTATGATGGCGAAATGAATCTTGAAAAGCTAGATAACTGGATAAAGTAGTTAGAAGTGTATTGTCGCATTCAGAACATTTCTAGTGATAAAACTAAAATTCAGTTAGATACACTTAGAATGGGGGGAACAACTTTAATTTGGTGGGAAAGTAAAACTTAGATAGATGTAAAGCGTAAAGGAAAAGTCATCTCTTCATGGTCTAAGTTTTTAAAATCTCTTAGGAAACAGTTCTATCCTTTAGGATACATGCAACAAGTTGTTATTGATTGGTAGCATCTGAGGCAAGGTAAAGGGTAGAGTGTTCAGGAGTTTACTCAGGAGTTCAGAAAGAAAGCATTGGCGCTTGGTATTTCATTGGATACACGTGAAACTTTGTTAAAATACATCGGCAGTTTACATTCATATTTGTAGCATACTTTATTGATGTTTAATCCTGATGATTTTGATGAGGTGTGTGTTCAGGCCATACATATTGAATCAGGTGGCAGACCATTCAAGTTTTCATCGCAGTCATCCAAAGAGTTGGAAACCAAAGATTCCAGTGATAGTAAGGAAAGAACAATTCGAAGAGAAAGAAATCAGTTATCATTTAGAAGGAAAGACCTACTTGTTTCATTGCCAGAGAATCGGTCATGATGAATTGAAGTGCTGGAAACTTCATCCAGAACTTAAGCCCAAAAAGTTCCTTAAGGCGAAGGATGAAAAGAAGGCCATTGCAACAGTCCAGCAAGATCTGGGTTTAGATTGAGGTGATGAAAGGAGGATAACCGCCATGGTTACGACTTGTAAAACTTCTGATACTAGTTCAAGTTTGAAAACTATTGTATCTTCTTCAAACATAAATCCTTCACATGAGGATAGAAGAGTTGAACTCTTCCACATAAGGATAACTCTAAGCATACAAAGATAGACACAATGTTTCAGTGGATCACAGGAAAATTTAATATCTGAACAATATAATTAATCAATTGGATTGGAGACACAAAATCATCCAAGACCATACCCATTAGTTTGGATTTAAATCAACTCAGATACATGTCACAAAGCAGTGTCGGTTAAAATTTGCAATTACATCTAAGTACATTGATGAAGTGGAGTTAGATGTGGTCCCAGTAGACATATGTGGAGTTGTCTTAGGAAGTCCTTATCTTTATGATAGAGATGTAGTGTTTTACAAAAGAGAACATAAATATCACCTAAAGAAAGAAGGGGTTGAATTTATTGTTAGGGCACATAAAGTCAAATCAAAATTGCATTTAATTGTTACAAATCAAGTTAAGAAGTTAATAAGTTCAAGTAAATATGTACTCATGTTTATTAAGGAACAACATAAGGATGATTGTTCGGAATGCGAGATTCAGTTTATAGATCAATTGGTCAAGGTGGTTAATTTTTTTCCAAGAAATCTTATTCATAAACGGGATAAGCAATATGAGATACATTTAATGTCCTATGAACATCTTCTTAAAGAGAGAATGACTCTCAACTCATTCATTCAACTGAATTCTAGAAACTATCATCATCAGTATGTATTGCAAGGAATGGTACATGATAGACTAATCAGAGACTTGTTTCAGATGGTATGTTTATTTTCAGTTTCAGGGGTGCAGGTCAGTATTGGGGAAAGTCAGAGTTACATTTCTTTGGTATTGCATCATCATTTCATGCTTTAAAAAGTAATGAAGCGTCTTTTCAAGTGGAGAGGAAGTCTATAAGTTTTCATGACAAAGCATTTTCGAAAGCATATCTAAAGTTTCCTTATCATGATTTGAAAAATGCATTAAGTGAAAGTGCTAGTCAATGGAGATATCAGTTGATAAATGAAGAAATAGTGATTTAATTAAATTAACAATTACTTAGATACTTTCAAAGTCAAACTAAGTTGCAGCAGTCTTTACATCATAGCTGGATGAGTTCTGTGCAGCAAGTTCACTTAGTAATCAGTCAACAGAAAGTAAAGCAAGTCAAGTAATTGATATGAAGTCAAAATCAAAGGATTCTTTGAATATTTAAGTTATTCCGGAAAGTAGATTGTTAATACCCATCACATGTATTGAACAAAGTTCTACAAATACTATTTTCAAAGATTGTGAATCACTAACTCATGATTCATGGAAAGAATTCATGTTGATAACAGGTTGTTTGCCCATCGTCGCAAGTTGTTCATACTGCGGATGGAAGAAACAGGTCACCAAATCGAAAATTGCCATGGTCAGCATCATCAGGGTCATCACTTACAGGTGATTGGTCGAATGTATTAGTACATCGTCAGGTCAAGGTGGAAAGAGAGGGAGTTCTACCCTCATCGACTAATTAAAACTTTGTCAAAAGCTTTTCAAGTGGATCAAATCTAGGAGATTCTTTGATTTAAGGATACTTTGATTTAATGTGTCATCACCATTTCATCATCATGTTCAGTTCAGCTTCTTTATTCAGCTTCGATAGATCGATATAGTGGTTCATTGTTCAGGTAATGTTCATAATTTTCAGTTTTCATGGCGTTCAGTTGATATGGGTTGTACTTGGCTGTCGACTTGAGTTCATCGATGGTTCCAGGTTCCAGGAATGGCGACGACATGTGTTTTTTTCGATCGCGAGATTAGTCGACATGGGTGTCGTCATGGCAAATGATCGATCATCGTTTGTTAACGATACACGATTTCACACTTTGTGACAACGACAGAAGGGTGTTTTACACCTAATGTAAAATCTCAAATCCTAAAGCTAAAACCTAACCCTAAAGACCTAGATCCTTTACCTATCACATTCAAAAAACCTAAGAAACGTGTATTAATCCTATGTTCCAAACCTATTGCATTTAACCTAAGTCCTAACCAAAGCTATGTGTTAAATAAACCTAAAACCTAGCTCTAACAACCCTCGGCCTATATTAATACAATGCAAAACATTATAATATAATACACAGTCCCCTAACCGCCAACTGCTAAACCGCGTCGGGGCTGTGTCATGTGAGCGGGCAGAGTCAACAGGAGGAGGCTAGCAGTTAACCACAGTCAGCCTTCACTGCGCAAAGAGTTAACCGGGGACTGTGCCATGTGACAAAGGTTATGTAGCCGCCAGAGTCTTAGCCAGAACCGCAACCATGACAGAAATTCAACATGTGAATAGGAAGCGGTTAGGTCAGTGGATAACCGTCGGCGGGTCCAGCGGATGGCAGTTCACATGTGAACACTCAAACTGGAACCGTCAACCGTAACCGCCGGGGTAGACCGCGGAGGTGGCAACTGGTGGTTAGGCCACCGCCTATTCACATGGGCGGTCAACCTCCTCCGCCCGGTCAGTAAAACCGCCAATAGTTTGCTATTTAATATATGGTCGAATTTGGGTTTTGTATTAAAATTTTGGATATTTAATTACACCTAGTTGCCTAATGTCACAATGTGACATAAATTCTTCAACTAAACCCTAAATTTAACCCTAAACATCAGCTCAAACATTCTAAAGGTGGACAGTAAAGGTTAGGATGTATTTGCAAGCTTATAAAAGGCGGATTGGCCTTCATGGATAAAGGAGGAGTGGTTTTTGACTTTTGTATGCAGATTCTAGAGGACATAGGCAATTTTTGTTTTCAGTGTTACGGGAGCATCCGGTTTCGGTTTTGGAAACCATAAGAAGCGTTGGAAAGCTGGTTCAAAGGGCTATCTAATGATAGTGATCAAAAGTTCCTGCATGCACATTCAGTCTGGTCTTTTCTCTGTGTAATCAACACTTTCTTCTCATTCCTAATAAAAACAGTTGCCCATCTTGAAAGCGGACCCGGAGACGTAGTCCATGAGGGACGAACTCCGTCATCAATTTTTTGTCTGGTATCGCTGTGTTTTTACTATTTTCACTTCTGTTATGCATCAATTTTATGTTTAATCAGTTGTCATAAAGTGTTATATTCAAATAGTTTTTCCTCAGTTTGTGTGTTTCAACTAACATTCAAACCATTAATGGCTAATCAATTCTACATCAGTTTTTAGTTTATGGTCATTTTAGATCATGGACAAAGCCAATAATTTCTTTGAAAAAACTCAGCTAGTGCATCAAAGAGTACAAGAGTAGTTTGAGAAAAGAAAAGCCAAGTACAAAGCAAGGCATGACAAGCATCGAGTTGATCATGATTTCCAAGTGGTAGATCAAGTTTGGTTGTATATCAGCAAGGGAAGACTTCAAGGCGAAGGTAAAAAGATCAAGCCAATCATATACAATCCTTTCAAAATTTTGGAGAAGATTGGTAGCAAAGATTTTTTATTAGATTCGCCACCTTATATGCAAATTTATTTTATTGTGAATGTGGAAAACTTGAGATTTTATGAGCCTCCAATGATTGATGATCATGAAGAGAATGTTCAGATTCTATCTATTGAATATTTTGCTCATGAATATTTAGATGAGTTGCAGGAAGACTCAATTCTTGACACGATGATTAGGCCTTCACATAGAGACAATGTGGAGTATCTTCAATTGGGGCTTAAAGGTACCAATCCAAGTAAATCAAAGTGTCTTAAGATCGGGAAGGTGAGGGAGTTGTACCCTCACTTACTTGATGAGTAAAAACAAAATTTTGGTGGTCCAAAAGGTTCCACTTGGGAGGAATGATCTAGGGGATAAAAAAATAGGCTTAAAAATTATAGTGCTCAAAATTTCCCGAAACCAATGCCAAATCGTATATCTCGTTGTTCTAAATCCAACGACACTTGAATTGCCTCAATCCGGCATTGTATGTGAAAGTTATCGCGTTCTAGAGTTTTGGGCAAACAACTAAAAAGTCAGTGTGCAGGGTTGATTAGGCAAGGCATACAATGACATATCGGTGACGTCAACAGGTTGAATGGGCAGGTACAACGGTCAGACAGGTCAATCCCATGTTGACACGTAGCAGGTCGTATAGGCATGGGGGGTGACATTTTATTTATTATTGATCTTTGGGTGGGCCAATCAGGAGGCGCCATGTGGCCCTCGAGTCTCGTGCAAAATTTGGTTTGAGGTTCGACCCCGTGACCTCTGTTTGAACGACACATCATCTTACTTCCATACCACTGCATTGGTTCTTGTTATATTATGAGTGTCATTTATATTTGATGTGAAGTGGTCGACGCATTTGGGGGGAGACTGGTGGGCTAGCCCAATCGGACCACCCTGGGTCATATCACACAACACGTGACCACAACGCGGAGGAAAGGCGGAGGGGGCGGCAGGCATGTGGCCCTAGCCCCGAGCCACATGATATACCCATGACCACAGTTAATGTAACACCCTCCTCCCACATCTACCTAAGCAACCAGCCAGCCAGGGTAAACATGTGACAAGGGGCCACTATGATATGATTCGACCTCCTAAGTCATGTTAAGGAAGTGGAACCGACGGAAAAACACCATATAGAGATTCAACATCAGCTACAGGACCCTCAGGAACCATTCCAATACTTTAGACAACTTGCCCTTGTGTCCCACTGAACTTTTGTACAATTTAAGCCTCAGTCACTCTCATGCCATAGGCATGACAGCATACAGAAACCCAATGTCGCTCTCACAGCCTTGCCTGCCAGCGTCTAGAGACTAAATTGTCAGTGCTATGTCAGCATCCCTGGGATTTTATCCACTTTTTCAGGCCCATTGCCCAGGTCACTGCCAAAAATTGAACCATCTCTTTAGAATAGTAAAATAACATGGAAATAACAATACTAAAGCAAATGCTTGAATGAAACCTTGACTGGACCCCTACTAGCCATGACAGACATTTCGTCAAACATATCACGAATATGTAATCTATAGGTATAAATAACATTTCTGAACATAAGGGTCTCATACTTAGCTAAGAATCGCTAAGAACCATTGATGTCTCAACACATCAACTGTCATTCCATCGATTAGGTCATAGATACATTGATCATTCAATTACAAGTAAAAACATGATGAAACCATACATGGTTGTTGTCATAAAACACATACATAACCAACATAATAACAACAGAAATACTCATGAAAGTACAGCCATATAGACCACATATAATCCATAAAAATGCTCATAGAAATACAAGGAGAAATAACCTTTCATTAATGATGTAAAATCCAAACCCGGGATGGGACTTCCACATTCCACCTGACTGTAGAATGGCTAAGCCAAATCTCTCTTCAGCCATTCACCCATGTGCCATATTCCAAGCATGAATGTGGGATCTCATAGAACACATCAATCAAAACTCATACAGGGCTTCCAGATGCCATGCACCTCAACCCATCAAACATTGATTCCACCACCCTGTCAGACATCACCAAAACCATTATCAGATTGGTCTCCATCCAAGCCTTCCAGGGCTTCTAGAGTGTTTGTCCAACTAAGGCTTCCAGGACGAGTATCTCAACCAACAGCTTATACAGGGCTTCTAGAGCATTTGTCCAACCAGGGCTTCGAGGACTAGTAACTCAACCCACAAAGGACTTCCAGAGCATTTGTCCAACAAAGGCTTCAAGGACTAGTAACTCAATCGAAGTTGTTACAGGGCTTCTAGAGTGTTTGTCCAACCAGGGCTTCTAGGACTAGTAACTCAACCCAAGCTAAGGAAACATGAGAACTAACCAAAATAAAAAATGAAAGTAAACCCACAATCACCATGGCTATCCAGCAAATGGAAAGGCTAGGAAATCCACTGCCAATCCTGGCCATCCTCCATGCCAATGACAGATCACAACAAAAAATCCACATGCATATGCCATGCATACCAAAATTAGTGTAGGAAACATACATGCAACTCGATACCTGCAAGAAAATCTAATGTAGTTGTTGATCCTGATGCCTTCTTGCACTTTCTTGCTCTTCCTTTTCCTTCTTGCTACAATAATCCAAGCATGCCACACCCTCCAAGAGTGCTCCAAGAAAACTCTAAGTCTACAAGAGTATGAGAGAGAGGGAGAGAATAATGAGAGAGCTCCAAAGTTGAACTCACAAAAGGTTACCAACTGATCCTCATAAGCCTTTTTATGAATGAGGCCTCTACTTCCTTCATTTTCCACTATTTTCATTCAATTTCCTCTTCACATGCAACCTGTGACCTTTCACCTCTCTTTTCTCCTAATTTCCATTATTTTCATAAATAAATGTGTCAAAAATGCCATTTTTCCTTTTCAAAGCCTTAGCCATCACCTTTGTGAATTTCCTTAGCCATTTATCAACCACAAGTGAACCCCATCACTAGGATTTGCCCAACATTCAGCTTGGAATAAGTGTCCTGTAATCCGTGGTTATTATTTTTCCTTTATTTACTTTTATTACATGGAATTTTCACCAGGGCTGTTACAGGACCCTCCCCCTTGGCGAAACACCGTCCTCGGTGTTCAACAACACCTATAACCACAAAACTTTTGTAAGCAAAATATATTGTCGATGGAGCTTTATAACTTAGCTTGATGCAGTATTTACAATGATCAACCTACTGAGAAGCAAACCAACATGAAACATAACAAGCATAACATCATAATGACATGACACCCATACCACTTATTGGAGCTTTATAACATAGCTCATGGCAATATTTACATCCATATACATATGTACATAAACCAAAATCACCAAACATATATCGAAACATATACCAAAGCATTTACCAAAACCACACCAAAAACAACAATCCAAAACTGCTTTACCTCAACCTGCAAACAAGGAAGAATACATAGCTCG
This sequence comes from Pinus tabuliformis, assembly GCA_031772625.1. Taxonomy (NCBI): domain Eukaryota; kingdom Viridiplantae; phylum Streptophyta; class Pinopsida; order Pinales; family Pinaceae; genus Pinus; species Pinus tabuliformis. The sequence goes on from CM062804.1 coordinate 834,291,484, forward strand.
CATCTGATCCATCATCTCCCATGTAGATTTATTAGGCCCAAAGTGCTTCCATTGCACTTTAACTTGCTCGATTGCTCGGTTCTGGAGCATGAGAACCTTTTTCTGCAATATACACTGAGGCTCCAACTGGAATTCTCCATCTGGTTCCACCTGCAATACAAACCAGTCAATCACATTATCAACATCCTTAACATACTTCTTAAGCAATGATACATGGAAAACATCATGGACTTTCATTGTCAGAGGCAGTGCAATTCGATAGGCTACTAGACCAATCCTCTCAATAATGTTGAAGGCCCACAAAATCGTGGTGCCAACTTGGCACATGATCCAATTTGAAAGGAGCTCTTCTTGGATTTGATGTAAAAGTACACTTGTTCCCCAACCTGGAACTCCTTAAACAACTTGTTCCTGTCTGCATAGATTTTCTGCCTATCTTGTGTTGCCTTTAGATTCTTATTGATCACCTGCATTTCATGTTCCATGTCTGCCAACATATCTGGTTCAATCAACACCTTGTTAACCAAATCACTCCAACTGATGGGAATGTTGCAACTCTGCCCATACAATGCCTCAAAAGGACTCATCCTCAAAGATTCGTGATACCCCTTATTGTACACGAACTCTACCAGTGGAAGTTACTCTTCCCACTTTCGATGTTGATGCATCACATACATCATCAAAATGTAATCCAATATCATGTTGACCCTCTCTGTCTGTCCATCTGTCTGCGGATGATAAGCTGTACTGAAGGCCAACTTTGTGCCCAAACTTGCAAACAACTCCTTCCAAAACTTGGAAGTGAACTTTGCATCCCTATCTAACACAATCTTCTTCGGAACACCGGGCAGTCTGACCACATCTCTTATGAACACCTGCGCTACATCGCTAGTTTAGAATGTAGACTTCACCAAAATGAAATGGGCAACCTTTGTCAACATGTCCGAAATAACCACGATGGAATCATGTTGTTTCGTTGTCTTTGACAAACCTCTAATGAAATCCATGGAAATGACTTCCCATTTCCACTCTGGAATCGTGATTGGATGTAGCAGTCCACATGGATGCTTACATTATGCTTTCACTCGCTAACAATCAAAACATGTAGCCATGAACTCTACTACATCCCTCTTCAAATTTGACCAATAGTAAAATCTCTTCATTGTTGTCAGTGTCTTCTAGTAGCCTGGGTGACCTGAATAAGGTTTCACATGGAACTCTCTCAAGATCATCTTCTTGAGCTCACTGCTATCTGACACATATGTCTTATCTCTGAATCTAACTCTAATCCATCTGTTGTAAGACAATAATCCATATCCTGTGCACCTGCACCTGTACCATCACATGTACATGTACTATCACCTGTACCTATAAATGTACCAGCATTTGTACCTATACATGTACCTATACCTATGCTCTGTTGCAACCTGTTCACAATATCCATATATCTGACATCCTGCTAACCTGCCCGCAAGATCCTATCCTGTAGATCTGTCCCATAAGAGCTCATAGTTGCTAAGTGATTTACCTATACCCGCCTGATAAGAGAATTTGCCACTTTGTTATCTTTACCTTTGATATATCTTATCTCGAAATCAAACTCATTGATCGTAGCCAACCACCGAGCCTGCCTACCATTCAAATTCGGTTGATCAAATAGATATCGCAAACCATTGTGATCACTCATCAATGTAAATCCCCTGCCAAGAAGATAGTGTCTCCACATCTTCAACGCATGTATAATCATTGCTAGCTCAAGATCATGTGTGGGATAGTTCTACTCATTCTCATTCAGTTTTCGCGACTCATAGCATACCACTTGTCCATCCTACATAAGGACTCCACCAAGTCCCTTCTTGTAAGCATCTGTGCATACTACAAATTCTTTGTCTAGATCTGCAATATTTAGCACTGGTGCATGTGTCAACAACTACTTAAGCTACTCAAAACTAGCCTCACACTCCTTTGTCCATTCGAACTTCTTACCTTTCCTCTGCAATGATGTGATAGGATAAGCAATCTGTGAGAAGTTCCTGATGAACCTCCTATAATAGCCTACCAACCCCATGAAAGATCTCACCTCATCCACATTCTTAGGAGCTACCCACTCCATGATGGCTCTTATATTTTCTAGATCTACTGCAATGCCTTCCTTGGAGACAACATGCCCCAAGTAGTGTACCTCAATTTGAAAGAAACTACACTTGTTGAGCTTACATACAACTGATGCTCTATCAATAACCGCAACACTGTTGCTAAATGCTCATCATGCTCTTCCTCATTTTTAGAATATACCAGTATATCATCAATGAACACAATAACAAACTTATCCAAGTACGGACGCAACACACTATTCATCAAACAAATAAATGTAGCTAGAGAATTAGTTAAGCCAAATGGAACTACAACAAACTCATAATGCCCATACCTGGTCCTGAATGCAGTCTTGTAAATGTCCTACTCTTTGATGCGTACTTGATGATATCTGAATCTCAAGTTGATCATAGAGAACATCACTGCTCCCTTCAACTGATCGAACAAGTCATTAATACTCAACAACCTATACCTGTTCTTGATTGTCACTTTGTTCAACTACTTGTAATCAATGCATAATCTGAGAGTTCTAACTTTCTTCTTCACAAACAATACCGGTGTGCCCCATGGTGATACACTTGGACTAATGTATCGCTTATCCAAAATTTCCTTCAGCTGCAACTTTAACTCAACCAACTCAGGTGTGCTCATCCTGTAAGGCGCTTTTGATGCTGGAGTTTCCCCTGACACTAAATCAATAGAAAAGTATACCTCCGTGTGAGGTGGAAACTTTGTAATGTCCCCAGGAATACATCCTTAAATTGCTGTAAAATTGGGTATTTGCTCAACACATCTGCATCCTCAACTTCCTTACCTTTATCACTAGAAATGTGCACTGCAAATATCTTACACCATTTTTTGTGACTACACTTTGCTTGCATAGCTATCACCATCCTAACTGATGTAGCTTTCTTCTTACCCTGTAAGACTTTTGGTTATCCATTGTCATCAACACACTCAATCGGTTTTTCATAACAGTCTACCTTGGTTCTATGAAGATATAACCAATCCATGCCCAACAACATATTGTATGATCCCATTGGTAATACATTCAAATGTGTTGCGGTAGGCATACCATTCAAATCAAATGCACAAGCTCTTACCCAATGATGAACTTGCTTCTTCGTACTTGTAGCCAACTGTACTAACCAAGACTCTGCATGCAATTCCTTACTCAAACCACGCTTATCCACCAAGTCAGGGCTAACATATCTATAATTAGATACAAGGCCAATCAAAATAGAAATAACTTATCACAAATCTTACCGTCTATCTCAATGATAGATGCCTGATGATCTGCCTATTTGTTATCCAATGCTGCATAGATATGTGGAAACTATGACCAACATAACCAACAGTTTGTGCCTCCTGCACACTGTATATCTAATGTCTACCGCCCTGATTATGCGGACAATCTCTCCTACGATGATCCTTGCCACAAATCCAACACTCTATGGGCTTCCAACCTGTCTCCTTGTTTTGTTCCCCTTATCGGAATCCCTGTCCTCAATCTGATGTATTGAACTTCTTAGGTGATGCAAAATTCTCCTTGTTACCTGTATCTTGTGGTCTTACTCACTTCTTGTCCCATTTTCCTTTGTTCTTTGCATTACCTCTCCAGTCTGGCTTAGTCTCAGTTTTGCGCTTCGATTGTTCATAGCAATGCTTCAACTTCTAGATGGCCTCCTCCAATGATCTAGGTTCATCGAACTCGATCCTCTCTTTGAATGCAACCGATAATCCACTAACAAATCTATGAATCTTAACCTTCTCCTCCTTGAGGTAAGGCACATACCTCAACAACTCCAAGAATCTGCTAGTGTACTCATCATCTATCATGGATCCCATCTTTAACTCATAAAATTCTTTTGCTCTATCATCAAAGTATCTCTCTGATAAGTACTTATTCTTGAATATTCACTCAAACTCACTCCAATTCAAGTCTTCCTCATTTATACCTCTAACATTCTTCACGTCTTCCCACCAAATTTGCCTTTCCTTTGAGACTGAATGTAGCCACTCTACCTTTCATGTTCTCTGAATAGTCATGCAATTTGAAGAACTTCTTCATGCCTAGCAACCATGCCTCTGCATCTTGTGATTTCTTTACCTCTCCATCAAAAGTAGGTGGCTTTGATTTCTTAAACTCATCTAGAAAATACCCCTTATCACTCCTCCTGTAAGGATGATACCGATGATGATCATAGTGCTTATCTGAATCAGAACTATAACCATACCTATGTCTATCCCCTCTCTTATCTGAAGTGTCCAACAATCTGCCATCTCGATTGTGTCATCTCTATATGATTTTTGACCACCAAGAGATCTAATACCATATGCCCAATTAGTTATATCCCCTTGCACATGGCTGATCCGAAGCGGTTCCTGTCGCTGCAAATCTGACAAGCTCTGAAGTATGACTGCATTTACCTCTGTTAACTTTTCCTATGCCTGTATGATTCTGTCATTATCTGCCTTACAACTCCTTATTTCTTCCTTTAAACTTCTCAGTGTCACTACCAAGTCGCAAGAGTTCCCAACACCATACTGCTCTTTTGATTCATAGGGAGAGTATTTGTAGTCAACCATCTTGCTAGTCATTTGATATTTCTTCCTGCAGGGTATATCATGTCAGCTAAACCAAATCACAATAAACCAACGTACCTTAGTATAGCTTGGGAAGGATACCTTGTCTACAAGAACAACAAATCAGCATCATACATGGATAACATAATCATGACAACATATAGAAACATAAAACATAAGCATATGACCATGCAACCGTTCTAGCTAGGGTCTAGTGATCAATGCACAACCTCATGCATGACAACCACCATCATTACGTCACTATACACATGACCACATACAAACATGAACATACATAAGTGATGCATAACCATCCACACATATGCATATACACATATGACCAAGCATGAATGAATAATACTTGAAATCAAACCTGCAAGAATGATACATGCAACCAAGCATACTACAACGATACATGTAAGCGACATAAGTCGACATGTAACCATTCATACATTAACTACGTTGCACCCCACAACAACAACTTCAAGTTTCACATGATGACATCACTCTAATCATGATCAACATCATGCAAATGCAACAAACACATTGAATGCAAGTGTGAGAGACACACATGAAACTGACATGCATGCATGACCAACACATAGCTCATCTAGTCCGAGGGTGAACCATGCTCTTATACCACTCTGTTACACCCTCCTTCCACATCCACCCAAGCAAACGACCAACCGGGCTAAACATCGACGAGAGGCCACTATGATATGATTCGACTTCCTAAGTCGCGTTAAGTGGAACCTACAGAAACACACCGTACATACATTCAACATAAGCTACAAGACCCTCAGGAACCAATCCAATACTTTAGACAAATTTCCCTTGGGTCCCACTGAACTTTTGGACAACTTAAGCCTTATTCGCTCTCATAGGCTTTCCTGCCAGCATTCAGAGACTAAATTTTTCAGTGCTATGCAAGGGTCCCGGGATTTGAGCCACTTTTTTAGGCCCATAGCCCAGGTCACTTCCCATAATTGAACCATATCTTCATAACAGTAAAATAACATGGAAATAACAATATTAAAGCAAATGATTGAATGAAACCTTGACTGGACCCCTACTTGCCATGACAGGGATTTCGTCAAACATATCACGAGTTTGTAATCTACAGGTATAAATAACAGTTACGAGCATAGGGGTATCATACTTAGCTGAGAATCGCTAAGAACCATTGATGTCTCAACACATCAAATACCATTCCATCCATTAGGCCATAGATACATTGATCATTCAATTACAAGTAAAATCACGATGAAATCCATACATGGATGTTGTCATAAAACACATACATAACCAACATACTAGCAGCAGAAATACTCATGAAAGTATAGCCATATAGACCACATATAATCCATCAAAATTCTCATAGAAATACAACGAGAAATAACCTTTCATTAATGATGCAAAATCCAAACCCGGGATGGGACTTTCACATTCCACCCAACTGTAGAATGGCTAAGCCAAATATCTCTTTAGTTATTCACCCTTGTTCCATATTCCAAGCATGAATGTGGGATCTCATAGAACACATCAATCAAAAATCATCGAGGGCTTCTAGAGGCCATACACATCAACCCATCAAACAATGATTCCACAACCCGATCGGACATCACCAAAACCATCATCAGATTGGTCTCCATCCAAGCCTTCCAGGGCTTCAAGAGAATTTGTCCAACCAAGGCTTCCAGGACTAGTAACTCAACCCAAGTTGTTACAAGGCTTCCAGAGCATTTGTCCAACTAAGGCTTCCAAGACTAGTAACTCAACCCAAGCTAAGGAAACATGAGAACCAACCAAAACAAACAATGAGAGTAAACCCACAATCACCATGGCTATCCAGGAAATGGCAAGGCTAGGCAATCCACTGTCAATCCCAACCATCCTCCATGCCAATGACAAATCACAACAAAAAATGCACATGCATATGCCATGCATGCCAAAACTAGTGACGGAAACATACATGCAACTCTGTACCTGCAAGAAAATCTGATGTAATCGTTGATCCCGATGCCTTCATGTGCTTTCTTAGTCTTCCTTTCTTGCTCCAAGAATCCAAGTATGCCACGCCCTTCAAGAGTGCTCCAAGAAAACTCTAAGTCTCCAAGTGTATGAGAGAGGGAGAGCTCCAAAACTGAACCAACAAAAGGTTACCAACTGGTCCTTAGAAGAATTTTTATGAATGAGGCCTCTATTTCCTTCATTTTCCATTATTTTCCTTCAATTTCCTCCTCACATGCAACCTGTGACCTTTCACCTCCCTTTTCTCCTAATTTCCATTATTTTCATAAATAAATGCGTAAAAAATGACATTTTTCCTTTCCAAAGCCTTAGTCATTGCCTTTGCCAAGTTCCTTAGCCATTAATCAATCACAAGTGACCCCCGTCACTAGGATTTGCCGAACATTCAGCTTGGAATAAGTGTCCTGTCATCCATGGTTATTATTTTGCCTTTATTTACTTTTATTACATGGAATTTTCACTAGGGCTGTTACAGAACCCTCCCCCTTGGGGGAACACCATCCTCGGTATTCAACAACACCTATAACCACAAAACTGTTGTAAGCAAAATATATTTCCAATGGAGCTTTATAACTTAGCTCGATGCAGTATTTACAATGATCAACCTGTTGAGAAGCAAACCAACATGAAACATAACAAACATAACATCATAATGACATGACACCTATACCGCTTATTGGAGCTTTATAACATAGCTCATGGCGGTATTTACATCCATATACATATGTACATAAACCAACATCACCAATCATATATCGAAACATATACCAAAGCATATACCAAAATCACACCAAAAACACCAATCCAAAACTGCTTTGTCTCAACCGGCAAACAAGGAAGGATACATAGCCCTCATCTGGTCTGCCATCTCTCATGTAGCTTCATCGGGCCCAAAGTCCTTCCATTGCACTTTAACTTTCTCGATTGCTCGGTTATGGAGCATGAGAACCTTTTTTTGCAATATACATTGAGGCTTTGGCTGGAATTCTCCATTTGGCTCCACTTGCAATATAGACCAATCAATCACATTATCAACATCCTTAACATACTTCTTAAGGAATGATACATGGAAAACATCATGGAATTTCACTGTCGGAGGCAGTGCAATTCGATAGTCTACTGGCCCAATCCTCTCAATAATTCTGAAGGGTCCACAAAACCGTGGTGCCATCTTGGCACATGATCCAATCTGCAAGGAGCTCTTCTTCGGTTTGATGAACAAGTACACCCATTCCCCAACCTGGAACTCCTTAACCACTTGTTCCTGTCTGCATAACTTTTCTGCCTATCCTGTGTTGCCTTTAGATTCTTCTTGATCACCTGCATTTCCTGTTCCATGTCTGCCAACATATCTGGTCCAATCAACATGATGTTAACGAATCACTATAACTGATGGGAATGTTGCAACTCCTCCCATACCATGCCTCAAAAGGACTCATCCTCAAATATTCATGATACCCATTGTTGTACGTGAACTCTATCAGTGGAAGACACTCTTCCCACTTTCGATGTTGATGCATCACATACATCCTCAAAATGTCCTCCAATATCATGTTGACCCTCTCTGTCTGTACATATGTCTACTGATGATAAGTTGTACTGAAGGCCAACTCTGTGCCCAAACCTGCAAACAACTCCTTCCAAAACTTGGAAGTGAACTTTGCATCCCTGTCTGACACAATCTTCTTCGCAACATTGTGCAGTCTGACCACATCTCTGATGAACACTTGTGCTACATTGCTAGCTGAGAATGTAGACTTCACCGGAATGAAATGTGCAACCTTTGTCAACCTGTCCACAATAACCACGATTTGAATCATGTTGTCTCGTTGTCTTCGGTTGTAGCAGTCCACTTGGATGCTTACATTCTTCTTTCACTCGCTAACAATCAAAACATCTAGCCACAAACTCTGCTACATCCCTCTTCAAATTTGACCAATAGTAAAATCTCTTCACTGATGTCAGTGTCTTCTAGTAGCCAGGGTGACCTGAATAAGGTTTCACATGAAACTCTCTCAAGATCATCTTCTTGATCTCACTGTTATCCGACACATATATCCTATCTCTGAATCTAACCAATCCATATGCTGTAAGACAATAATCCATATCCTGTGCACCTACACCTGTATCTGTACCACTACCTGTACCATCACCTGTACCTATACTTGTGCTCTGCTGTAACCTGTCCACAATATCCATATATCTGACATCCTGCTGACCTGCCCACGAGATCCTATCCTGTAGATTTGTCCCATAGGATCTTATAGCTACTAAGTGATTTACTTGTACCCACCCGCTAAGAGAATCTTCCACTCTATTTTCTTTTCCTTTGATATATCTTATCTCGAAATCAAACTCATTGATCGTAGCCAACCACCGAGCCTGCCTACCATTCAGATTCGGTTGGTCAAATAGATATCGCAAACCACTGTGATTACTCATCAATGTAAATCTACTACCCAAAAGATAATGTCTTCACATCTTCAATGCACGTATAATCGTTGTTATCTCAAGATTATGTGTGGGATAGTTCTGCTCGTGCTCATTCAGTTTCCACGACTCATAGCATACCACTTGTCCATCCTGCATAAGGACTCCACCAAGTCCCTTCATGCAAGCATATGTGCATAGTACAAATTCTTTGTCTGGATCTGCAATCTTTAGCACTATTGCATGCGTCACCAACTGCTTAAGCTGCTCAAAACTAGCCTCACACTCCTTTGTCCACTCGAACTTCTTACCTTTCTTCTATAATGATGTGATAGGATAAGCAATCTATGAGAAGTTCTTGATGAAACTCCTATAATAGCTTGCCAACCCCATGAAAGATCTCACCTCATCCACATTCTTATGAGCTACCCACTCCATGATGGCTCTTATCTTTTCTCAATCTACTGCAATGCCTTCCTTGGAGACAACATGCCCCAAGTAGTGTACCTCAATCTGAAAGAAGCTACACTTGCTGAGCTTAGCATACAACTGATGCTCTCTCAACAACTGCAACACTGTTGCTAAATGCTCAACATTCTCTTCCTCATTTTTAGAATATACCAGTATATCATCAATGAACACAATAACAAACTTATCCAAGTATGAACGGCGCAACACACTATTCATCACACATAAATGTAGCTAGAGCATTAGTTAAGCCAAATGGAACTACAAAAAACTCATAATTCCCATACCTCGTCCTTAATGCAGTCTTGTAAATATCCTCCTCTTTGATGTGTACCTGATGATATCCAGATCTCAAGTCGATCTTAGAGAACATTTTTGCTCCCTTCAGCTGATTGAACAAGTCATCAATCCTCGACAACGTATACCTGTTCTTCGTGGTCACTTTGTTCAACTTTCTATAGTCAATGCATAATCTAATAGTACCATCTTTCTTCCTCACAAACAATACCGATGTGCCCCATGGTGATACACTCGGCCTAATGTATCCCTTATCCAACATTTCCTTCAACTGCAGCTTTAACTCAACTAACTCAGGTGTTCTCATCCTGTAAGGTGATTTTGATGCTGGAGTTGCCCATGGAACTAACTCAATAGAAAAGTATACCTCCCTGTGAGGTGGAAACTTTGTAATGTCCCTAAGAAATACATCCTTAAACTATTGTAAAATTGGGTACCTTCTCAACACATCTGCATCCTCAACTTCCTTACCTTTATCACTAGAAATGTGCACTGCAAATAACTTACACCCTTTTCTACAACTACACTTTGCTTGCATAGTTGTCACCATCCTAACTGATGTAGCTTTCTTCTTACCCTGTAAGACTCTTGGTTCTCCATTGTCATCAACACACTCAATGAATTTTTCATAACATTCTACCTTGGTTCTATGAAGATACAACCCATTCATGCCCAACAACATATTGTATGATCCTAACGGTAATACATTCAAATGTGTTGCGGTAGGCATACCATTCAAATCAAATGCACAAGCTCTTACCGAATGATGAACTCGCTTCTTTGTACCTGTATCCAACTGTACTATCCAAGACTCTGCCTGCAATTCCTTAATCAAACCACACTTATTCACCAAGTCAGGGCTAACATAGCTATAATTTGATACAGGGTCAATCAAAATAGAAATAACTTTATCACAAATCTTACCGTCCATCTCACTGAGAGATGCCTGATGATCTGCCTATTTGTTATCCAATGCTGCATAGATACATGGAATACTCTGACCAACATCACCAACAATTTGTGCCTCATTCACACTGTATATTTGATGTCTACATCCATGATTTTGAGGACAATCTCTCCTATGATGATCCTTGCCACAAATCCAACACTCTATGGGCTTCCAACCTGTCTCCTTGTTCTTTTCCCTTGATCGGAATCCCTGTCCTCTATCTGATGTATTGAACTTCTTAGGTGGTGCAACATTCTCCTTGTTACCTGTATCTTGTGGTCTTACTCGCTTCTTGTCCCATTTGCCTTTGTTCTTTGCATTACCTCTCCAGTCTGGCTTAGTCTCAGTTTTGCGCTTCGATTGTTCATAGCAATTCTTCAGCTTCCGGATGGCCTCCTCCAATGATCTAGGCTCATCAAACTCGATCCTATCTTTGAATGCAACCGATAATCCACTAACAAATCTCTGAATCTTAGCCTTCTCCTCCTTGAGGTAAGGCACATACCTCAACAACTCCAAGAATCTGCTAGTGTACTCATCATCTGTCATGGATCCCATCTTTAGCTCATAAAAATTTTTCTTTGTCATCAAAGTATCTCTCTGATAGGTACTTCTTCTTGAATAGCCACTCAAACTCACTCCAAGTCAAGTCTTCCTCATTTATACCTCTAACATTCTTCACGTCTTCCCACCAAATGTTTGCCTTTCCTTTGAGACTGAATGCTCTAGCTTTAATGTTCTCTAAATAATCATGCAATCTAAAGAACTTCTTCATGCCTAGAAACCATGCCTCCACACCTTGTGATTTCTTTGCCTCTCCATCAAAAGTAGGTGGCTTTCATTTCCTAAACTCATCTGGTAAATACCCCTTATCACTCCTCTTGTAAGGATGATATCAACGACGATCATTGGGCTTATCTGAATCAGAACTAGAATCATAATTGTGTCTATCCCCTTTCCTATCCAAAGTTTCAAACAATATGTCATCTCTATTTGATTTGTGACCACCATGCGATCTACTACCATATGCCCCATTAGTTCTATCCTCCTGCTCATGGCTGATCCGAAGTGGTCCCTGTCACTGCAAATCTGACAAGCTCTGAAGTATGACTGCATTTACCTCTGCTAACTTTTCCTGTGCTTGTATGATTCTGTCATTATCTGCCTTACAACTCCTTATTTCTTCCTTTAAACTTCTCAGTGTCACTGCCAAGTCGGAAGAGTTCCCAACACCATACTTCTCTTCTGATTCATAGGGAGAGTCTTTGTAGTCAACCATCTTGCTAGCCATTTGATATTTCTTCCTGCAAGGTATATCATGTCAGCTAAACCAAATCACAATAAACCAATGTACCTTAGTATAGCTCGGGGAGGATACCTTGTCTGCAAGATCAACAAATCAATGTGATACATGTATAACATAATCATGACAACATATAGAAACATAAAACATAAGCATATGACCATGCAACTGTCATTCTAGCTAGGGTCCAGTCATCAATGCATGACCTCAACAACAACACACACCATGACCTCATGCATGACAACCACCATCATTACATCACTATACACTTGACCACATGCAAACATGAACATGCATAAGCGATGCATAACCATCCACACATATGCATAAACACATATGACCAAGCATGAATGAACAATACTTGAAATAAAACCTGCAAGAATGATACATGCAACCAAGCATACAAGAATCTAAAAAAACATACTACAACAATACATGTAAGTGACATAAGTCGACATGTAACCAGTCATACACTCACTATGCTGTATCCCACAATAACAACTTCAAGTTTCACATGACGACATCACTCCAACCATGATCAACATCATGCAAATGCAACAAACACATCGAATGCAAGTGTGAGAGACACACATGCAGCTTACATGCATGCATGACCAACACATAGCCCATCCAGTCCGAGGGATGAACCATGCTCTGATACCACTCTGTAACACCCTCCTCCCACATCCACCCAAGCAACCTGCTAGCTGGGGTAAACATGTGACGAGAGGCCACTATGATATGATTCGACCTCCTAAGTCACATTAAGGAAGTGGAACCTACAGAAACACATCATATGGACATTCAACATCAGCTACAAGACCCTGAGGAACCAATCCAATACTTTGGACAACTTGCCCTCGGGTCCCACTGAACTTTTGAACAACTTCAGCCTCAATCGCTCTCATGCTATAGGCATGACATCGTCCAAAAACCCAAAGTCAGTCTCACAGGCTTGCTTGCTAGCATCCAGAGACTAAATTTGTCAATGTTATGTCAGCGTCCCCAGGATTTGAGCCACTGTTTCAGGCCCATAGCCCATGTCACTGCCCATAATTTAACCATCTCTTCAAAACAATAAAATAACATGGAAATAACAATACTAAAGCAAATGCTTGAATGAAACCTTGACTAGACCCCTACTAGCCATGACAGGGATTTCGTCAAACATATCACGAATATGTAATCTACAGGTATAAATAAAAGTTCTGAGCATAGGGGTCTCATACTTAGTTGAGAATCACTAAGAACCATTGATGTCTCAACATATCAACTGTCACTCCATCCATTAGGCCATAGATACATTGATCATTCAATTATAAGTAAAAACATGATGAAAGCCATGCATGGTTGCTATCATAAAACACATACATAACCAACATAATAGCAGCATAAATACTTATGAAAGTATAACCATATAGACCACATTTAATCCATCAAAATGGTCATAGAAATACAAGGAGAAATAACCTTTCATTAATGATGTAAAATCCAAACCCGGGATGGGACTTCCACGTTCCACTAGACCGTAGAATGGCTGAGCCAAATATCTCTTCATCCATTTACCCCCATGCCATATTCCAAGCATGAATGTGGAATCTCATAGGAAACATCAATTAAAACTCATCTAGGGCTTCTAGTGGCCATCCACTTCAACCCATCAAACAATGATTCCACCACCCGGTCAAACATCACCAAAACCATCACCATATTGGTCTCCATCCAAGCCTTCCAGGGCTTCCAAAGCATTTGTCCAACCAAGGCTTCTAGGACTAGTAACTCAACCCACAACGTATACATGGCTTCCGGAGCATTTGTCTAGCCAGGGCTTCCAGGACTAGTAACTCAACCCACCAAGGGCTTCCAGAGCGTTTGTCCAACCAAGGCTTCCAGGACTAGTAACTCAACCGAAGTTGTTACATGGCTTCCAAAGCCTTTATCCAATTAGGGCTTCCAGGACTAGTAACTCAACCCAAGCTAAGGAAACATTAGAACCAACCAAAACAAATAATGAAAGTAAACTGGCTATCCAGGAAATGGTAAGGCTAGGCAATCCACTATCAATCTCAGCCATCCTCCATGCCAATTACAGATCACAACCAAAATCCACATGCATATGCCATGCATGCCAAAACTAGTGAAGGAAACATACATGCAACTTGGTGCCTGCATGCAAATCTGATGTAGCTATTGATCCCGATGCCTTCATGCGCTTTCCTGCTCTTCCTTTGCCTTCTTGCTTGAAGAATCCAAGTATGGCACACCCTCCAAGAGTGCTCCAAGAAAACTCTAAGTCTCCAAGAGTATGAGAGAGAGAGAGAGAGAGAATAATGAGAGAGCTCCAAAACTGAACTGACAAAAGGTTACCCACTGATCCTCAGAATCCTTTTTATGAATGAGGCCTCTATTTCCTTCATTTTCCCTTATTTTCCTTCAATTTCCTCCTCACATGCAACCTGTGACCTTCCACCTCCCTTTTCACCTAATTTGCATTATTTTCATAAATAAATGTGCCAAAAATGCCACTTTTCCTTTCCAAAGCCTTATCCATTTCTTTTGCAAATTTCCTTAGCCATTAATCAATCACAAGTGATCCCCATCACTAGGATTTTCCCAACATTCAACTTGGAATAAGTGTTCCATCATCCGTGGTCAACTTCTGAGTGATAGTTATCTGAAGGATAAATTTTCTCTAAAGGAGAAACAATGCCACTCCAGAAGGTGGTTTACTCTATGAGTCAAAGATTTGTAATGTACTCTTTTTGTTGCTGAGATCAATAAAGCGACCTAGCCAGTGGAGCAGGGCCCAAAGATGTAATCCACATTGGACGAACTTCGTTATCACTTGGTTATTTTCTTCTTCATTTTAATCATGTTGGGTTTCATATGATTTTGTTTCATTATGATTGTGGACAAGGACCATTTTGACACTTCATTATTGAAGCAGTTGAATTTGTGCTTTTTGATCTCAGAATGAGTACGAGGACCTGTTGCCACATTTAGTGAGAGAGTCCTTTTCTTGTGGCACCATCATTTCTTTGATAAAGAGAGTCAACTTATGAGTGAGAGTTCTCTAAAGGATAACATTTCTTTGAAGGAAAAACAATGCCACTCTAGAAGGAGGTTTACTCTATGAGTCAAAGTTTTGTAATGTACTGTTTTTGTTGCTGAGATCAATAAAGCGGCCTAGCTAGTGGAGCAGGGCCTAGAGACGTACTCCACACTAGACGAACTCTGTTATCACTTGGTTGTTTTCTTCTTCATTTTTATCATGTTGGGTTTCATATGATTTTGCTTCATATTTAAGTTAATTTAACACTTACCTATTCTAAGTGACCATTTGAAGACCCAAAATTTATCAAAACTTGCATAAGTGTTATAGGATGATCGAATTTTCAGATCATTCTTAGCCCATATCCTGAGAGCCTGCTAAACTTGTTTCAACTTGGATTCCCATACAAATGTGGGTGATCCAAACACTGGAGTTGACCATGCATGTTTTACAAGATCGACGACTCCTTCTTCCTGGATCCATCCTGGACTATACAAAAAGGAATTGGACCCAAACCTTTAAGTTTCTATTTCCAAGCCAATAGGCCAATGGTCTGAATCACCCTGGGCTAAATTGAAGAGATGCAATGAATGCCTTTAATTAGCTAATTACTATGTAATAAAAATCAATCCAACCTAGCCGCTATATGATCATCTCTGCTTCTGCGACTTGTCCAAGTATATTTCCCACTTTTTGGAACAATATCTACGAGGTCCCAATCATTCACCAAGTCCTCCATTCACTCTCAAAAGGGATCTTAGACTATTTTACCCCCACACTTTTCTAAAGAGAATAGAATGGTATTAAAACCACCACCTATTTGTAATCCAGATTCCATTGATCCTCCTTTAAGTAGATTAGTGAGTCCTAGAATTCACTTTTATCGTTGTAGTTGACACAAGCATAAACATTCACAATTGTGAATTTTTCTTTGGTGTCCTTCTTTTCAATGAGGGTTGCCACCAAGAATCTAGTTTTTACACATTAGTTCAGTGTGATATGCAAGTCTAACCAAAAGGTGCCCAATCCACTCGATGCTCCTTGCGAGCTTCATAACACACCTATGTGTTCTCTCAAAAATCTCCTTGTGAGGTTCAACATCCCACTTTCTTCTAACTTTATTTATTGCAGGAAAATAACCTGCAATTTTATTTTTTTTAAGTATATCTTTTACAAATTGGGATTTTGCGAGGTTTCCAATTCCCCATATATTCCAAGAGATAACTTTCATTTAGCTTTGGGGTCAGTGGGCTTATCTCCTCCTATCTTGGTGCTCCCTTGTTCTTTACTTGCTGTTGATTTAAAGGCCTCTGAGAATTGAGGCTGATTGCTTAGCTTTTTGTTTAGCTCCTCCTCTACCTCCCTTTCCACTTTTTTGGAAGGCCGACCTACGTTTTTGAGATTTTATGATTCCAAACTGGTTGATTTGTCCCCCTAACTTATTTTTTTCATGGCATTTATTGTCAAAACTTTCCCAACACCTACATTTGTTTCCTTTTGTGATGCGGGCGTCCCTTCTACCATTTGTCCATGTCTGTCTAGAACGTGTGGGTTTTCATTGGTATTTTGATTCAGAGTTGCCTCCTTTTAATTAAGGTTTGAATCCTTTGTGAGATATGTGTCACACATTTCCCCCTCAACCTCTTCAAATATATCCTCCTCCACCTTTGGAACCTCATATCTCTTCTTTGGATCTTCATGACCTACCCCCTCATGATATTGAAGCACATTAAAGGGGTTAGATGAAGTGGTGGCTTCGTTTCCCTTTTGACCTAGTGGGTTTTTGTTTTGGCCCTGACTTTCCTTTGTTTGTACCCTTACATTGGGTCTGTCGTTATTGTTCCTGCATTACGACTGCACCATCCCCTTTTTTCCAGCTGGGATTTTTTGCAATCCCTTGCAAAATGTCCATACTCATGACATACCATGCATTTGAATGGAAATTGTTCATAATCCATAATCTGGCTATGAAACCCATTCCCTTTGTGTCAACTTAATCTCAAAGGGAGATCCCTTTTCTAGGTAAACTTCTACACAAATTTTTGCTCAGGCAAACTTGTGACCTTTTGGTTAAGCTCGATCCAAATATCTTCCTAGTGCATTCCCTATTGCCTGAAACAATCATTACTCCAACATGACAAAGGAAGTCTTAGAAGTTTAACCCAAATTGGCACTGCATTCAGAATTTATTTTTCCAGATCAAAGTCTAGAGACCATGAAAGCAGATACATTCCCCTGTTCCTGAAAAAGTAAGGACCGTTTCTAAAGGTCACATCTCTATCCTCATTATATTAAATAAGAAAAGTGAAAAAGCCAGTGCCTACTGCATATATGTTGATGTTACCTTTCATCTTGGGTCTCCAGGTTTATTCAGTCCATTGCTCCATTGACTTTGGGGAGGACCACATACCTACAAACTCACCTACGAGGGCTCTGTCAGAGTAAGTCAAAGTAGTTCTG
This sequence comes from Pinus tabuliformis, assembly GCA_031772625.1. NCBI lineage: Eukaryota > Viridiplantae > Streptophyta > Pinopsida > Pinales > Pinaceae > Pinus > Pinus tabuliformis. The sequence continues at coordinate 834,309,154 of CM062804.1, forward strand.
CGAAACCCTGTAGGGATGGAAATGGAGGGAATATTTTTAGCCTTCTTTACAAACCTAGTTGTACCTCTTTAGTGTGTGGCTTCTTTCGAAGGGAGGAAACTAATGCTTGAAAGGTCATCTTCATCTTTTGGAGGGGAAGAGTCCCCCTCGGGTTTGTAGCCATCGAACTAGCAAAAAAATCGCCAACGAAACTAACACGAGGGTTCAAAGCTTATATTTAAAATTAAATTTAAAAAAACATAATGATAAACAATATAAATTTCTATTGAAAATATGCATCCTAATACAATAATAAATCAATTCAATTGAGTTTGCTATATTGTAATTTTCTTTTTATTCATAAAATTTAAAACAATTTTTTCGAGAAAAAATTATAATATACATATCACATTAAAAAATTTAAATAATAATGATTCATATTTATAATCATGATATTTCAAAAATTCATATTTAAATTTAATTAATAAATATATAAAAACTTAGTACTTACGCTAACTTCTCTCTATATAAAATGTGAATGCCACGCTTATCATATTAAACATAAAAAATATAAATACTATTAAAGAAAAGTGTTAAGAGCATATATATATATATATATATAACTATATGTATCATCAAAGTTTTAATAAAATTAAAAATAAAATAAAATTTCTATATACAAAGATATGAAATTTATAAAAATATAAATAATATTATTAAGAACCAACACAGATCCATCTTAATTCCATATCTATTAAGCATTGAGAGGAATCAAATATCTGGAGGTGCGAACTTTTTCTCAAGTTTTGCACTCAAAAAGATGTTTACATCTTGAAAGACTTGATCCCTCTTGGCGCTTGGTAGATTTGAAGTTAAGATGGATCCATGTTGGTTTGAATGTCAACAACATGAGCTACATTTTGATTGTTACATAATTCATCAAGTGACTAGTCTCATTGTTACACTAGTTTGTTACCTTGAAGTAACAAATTATTTAACAGAAAATTCCTACGGTTTAGCTCAATTAGTTGAGTCTTCGTAGTTAGGTACCTCTGCTATTGAGAGGTCACGGGTTCAAATTCTCTCAACACTCTTGGGGTCAAGCTCCATGTTTGAGCTGACGAGAAGTGATCCCTTCCGGTGGATCTGTTTGGAACAATAATTTGTGGACGTAGCGTTTCACTGATCTCTAGAGATCGTGAACCACATGGAAAAAAAAATCTCATATCTTTGGACAATTTTTTTGTATGAAAAAATATAAAATGACAAAGAATACCTAGAATTTATGGTTGAATAATTTTAAATAAAGAAGAATTTAAGTTAAATTGAGGTTGTACTTGATACCTCTTGTATACTTGATAGGCATGGAGCATATAGAGAATGTTGGTTATTTTGGGGATAGTATAGGGTCTTGAAACCATTGTTTGGCCTTGAAGTAAGCCCTAAAATTGCTTTCAATTGTTTAAGAGCTTATCTTTATCAAACATAAAGAAATTAGTTAATGTCCCAAGACCTAGAGGCTTCTGACAAGTGTCTTATGGACAACTAATGGGTCATTTCACGTGCAATGGTTTTCCTTAAATTATGATATTAAGTTAACCAATATTCACATAGAATATCAAGTGATGACTATCTTCACTATCTTCTTTATCACTAAATGGCGTTGTCTAACGAGGTGACAATTTTGCCGAGATGATGAATTTCTCGTTGGAATATGACGATTATTTTTTTCAATAAATCCAACCGTGGGAGTGTTTGAATCATTTCTTTGATGGTGGAAATGGATTTAGTACCATAAAAAATCCCCAGGGCACCCAAAATTCTGAAGCTTGATAGATGTAACCTGGATTTCTAAAAAATTCCACCAGATTTCATCAAAATCATGCTAAATTTTCCATTCTTTTTCCAAGTGAAAACATCATCTTTGTAGATTGCTCTAACACTAAATTAGTGTAAATAAATAAGAAATGGAGCTAAATTGAGGTGGATACTTGATACCTCATGAAATTTTCCTAGCCTCAACAATGATGGAATATAGGGGCTATTGGGTATCTTGGAAATACTTTAGGGCATTAAAACGACCCTTTTGTTCTTAGAGTAAGAACTAAAACTACTTCTAATCGCTCAAAAACTTGTTTTCCTAGGATATAAGGAAACATGTTAACATCCCCAGATTCAGAGGCATTTGGTGATAATGGAAGTTTGCCTCCTTATGAACCACCAATAAGTCATTTCAAGTGGCATGGTTTTTCTTGAATAATGGTGATGAATCAACTTGTATTCACAGAGAGAAGCAAATGAAGGGTGCCTTCGCTATTTGCTTTATGCTTGAATAAGTTTAAATAAAGAAGGAATGAAACTACATTGATGTGGATGCTTGATATCTCATGATTTCTACCTAGCCTCAATGATGATGAAGTGCAAAGAATATTGGATATTTTTGGGATACATAGGATGACTGGAACCATCATTTTGGATTGGAATAAGATTGTCTAAAAACTTATCGTTTTTGAACATAATTAAATCAAATAACATCTGAGAACTAATATGTATATGGTAAGAGTGAAAGTTTACATCTTTTATGGATCACCAATAACATGGTTTTCCTTAAATATTAAGGAGCACTCTGAGTAAGATTATCTAAAAACTTATCATTCTTAAATACAAGGAAATAAGTTAACATCTGAAGACTAATATGCATATGGTAAAAATAAAAAGTTATCATTCTTAAATACAAGGAAATAAGTTAACATCTGAAGACTAATATGCATATGGTAAAAATAAAAATTTACATCTTTATGGATCACCAATAACATAATTTTCTTTAAACAATAAGGATATCTGTTTTCTCTTTTGTGTTAAGCTTAACTCTGCTATAATAGAGTTTAATTTTTACCATTTTAAATAATAATTTCAATTAAAAAAATTGGAGACAATTTATATATATTTTCTAGTAACTCAAGTAATAGCTGTTCCACTAAATTATAAGAGGTATTCCCACTATTTGAAATGAACACAATTTCAAAATAGAAATAAGATAAATGTATTTTTATTTTTAATAACCTTCGTTTACCGAGATCGTTATAATTTAGTGGCTATATGTATTTAGGCGTATATTAGGCTTTTCACTGCAACGCTGTAAAATATACACAGTTTTTGTGCAGAGTATAAAACCTCGAGTGTTTTTGTGAAAACTTCAGCCTTGCTATGGCGTCGGAGAAGAAGAAAGGTTTAACAGACAAAGTCTTTTCCGTGTTGCAGCCCCCTCTATCAGAGGCCACTCTGAAGGTGTTGGAGGACGGCGGCTTCCATTACTGTACGCCTGTACAGGCCGCCACCATCCCTCTTTTATGCTCTTTCAAGGACGTCGCGGTCGATGCCGCCACCGGCTCCGGGAAGACTCTCGCCTTCGTCGTTCCGCTCGTGGAAATCCTCAGGCGCCTCACAGACCCTCTCAATTCTCACCAGGTCCTTTCCTTGCTTCCCTTGCGTTTTTTCTTCTGTTATTCCAAGGATGCACACGCGTTGAATATCTCGAAAGAGCAATTGCAGAATGCTCACAAATTCAAATGTTAGGAATTAGACTTTGCTTTTGTGTGCTGGTGATTAACTGCGCGTTACTCCCTGCCAGTTATCGGTGTGCGTTGCAGCGAGTTGTGAATAAAAACTTGTTCAAAACCTAAGCGTTAATCTAATCTTAGAAGGAAAGAAATCAGGGGTCTGTGCGTGATAAGATCTTTTGGCACATATACAGTAAGTTGCAATAAAATTCCGGCAAAAGTGCGATTGATGGAAAAACAACTGGAATTCCCCCATTGCAAATAAAACACAGGTTTTCTAATTTGATATATTCAGAAAATAAAAAACATACAAAAATTGTTGTAACACTTCTTATAGCATTGAAAAATATAACTGTCAAGAACGATGGGTTGTTGGGTTAGTGAAAGCGGGGTGTTGTGATTAGGGCCGCTATGGTTCACATCTGTCCAGTGACGTTTGTGCTCGTGTATGTTGCGTGCCTATAATTACAATGGTAGCTGAGGCCAGTTGCAAGTCCTTGATGTTTGTGCCCGTGCATGTTGCGTGCCTATATTTGCAATAGTAGTTGAGGTCAGTTGCAAGTCCTTGACGATGTGGGTAAAATAGACACCTCCCATTTGCAGCTTCTTAGCCAATTGACTCTAATTTGAATGTTGACACTTGGTTATGGTACTTGCAAACTTCCCAGATTGCCGGATTGGGATAGGTGAAATGGCCACATCACAATAATTGGGTGGCGATAATATAAGGAGAGAGAGGATGTACCCTTCGAAGGGAAAGCGACACCTCACCCCGTGCATGCAAGCCTCGATCTACCCTCTTACTGCTATTAAAAGAACATTAGATGAGAAAAGGGTTAATGTACATGAGGCAAGAGTCACGCTAGATGATGAATTTCTGCTGGACAATCAGTGCATTCGGTTCTCTCACGAATCTTCGCTATGTAATTAGTAGTGTTATCAGAACTGGATAAGAACTGGTTGAATCAGGTTTGGCCGTTTTGAGGCTCTAACTGGTCTGACTAGTGGCACATAATTGGAAATGCTGGTTTGGTTTTGCACTGGCAAGTTTTTGTATGGAACCAACTCATTTTGTACAATGCGACTAAGAACCTATTGATCGGCAAAAATGTCCTCTGTCAACATTAGGGGAGACCACCTGGTCGGAAACTTAAAGCAACTCCTTTTCCATTGAAGATGGTGGTTCCAACTGGTTATGGGTCCAGTTACCCTGTTATCTAATACTAACCTAAAACTAATCTAATCTAAAACTAATATAACCTAAACTAATAATTATTCTATTTACACCTATATTACATCATGTTACCTTTCCTTTGCATCGATTTTTAAGATGTGGGTTAAAGAAGTAAAATGACACAAAGGTTTGATCGATTTAGAACGCTGATCAAACTACAATTAAATGATTTATTTGCCTCTTTAAGAGAGGACTTGATGCAAACTAAGATGTAAATGCAGAACTAATCTAAAACACAAAAAACTTATCTCGAATTAGAATGGGATAGCCCTTCTCCTAATCTGAGAGCAAGTTAACTAAAACAGCGGGAAGGACTGGTATAATTCATCATGTGATCTTGTATTACTTAAGGAAGTAGTTCACATTAACTAATACAAGTGAAAGCAAAATAACCCTGCAAATGAATAATAAATAGTTATCAATCACCGTAGGAATACTTCAATGAATTAAGATTGATTTCGATCTTATTCTGCCTTGCAAAGATAGCTTTAACAAAGTTTCAAAAGCAAAATGTCAATGACACAACAATAGTGCATAATATCAAAGAAACATAATACTGTTTGGAATAAAGATCAGAACCAAAAATGAAACTTTAACAGTGAGACAATAATCCTGTATTCCGCTAATAGTACACAAGAACAAAAATTAAGTAAACAGTGTCAAAATTTTATTGCAAAATATGTAGTCCTTGGAGTAGCTCAGACCCATAATAAAACTGTCTGCAATAGTGCAAAGCAATTATAATAGAGCCAGAAACCCCCTTTTTTCTCTATAACCCCCTGTAGTGCTATTGCACAAATCGAACAACTACAGAGAATCCCCCTGGAGAGGATCGCGACCTCCCCCTGTTTTCTCTATTGAAGAGACAAGTATTTATACAGAGTTTCAAAGTTAACAGATCCCTTCAGTTTCTCAACAAACAAGAAATAAAAAGTAAATGAATCTGGAGGTTTTGTATTTTGTTGAATCACAAGCTGAACTTAGAAGATCTCAGAAGCTTCATTTGGATCGGATTCGAACAGTCTTCGAATGAGCGGAAGGGTAGTTTCCAACAAATTCTCCGAATAACCTTTTTCAACAACCTCTGTCTTTCTTTAGCGCTATAGTGGTTCAACTGTTCAATTAAAATCGGAAGAGAAAGTTCTTCCAGAATCGACCCTGCAATCCAAATACAACAAAGCAATCAACGTTTTACAAATAATTTGAATCTAAACTAATCCCAATGAAAAACCAATGATAAATAGCCTGAGACCATTAACAGTGACTTATTCAAAACTTAATAGTAACGACCAAACCAAAGTGTGACAAGCGGCGAACGCAGATGGATATCAGAGGTTGGAGTATCGGAGTTTTAACATGACACACTCTGCAAAACTTGTGATATATGGAAAGTTTCGATGAGGAGCAAATGCGATATTATATTAAATCGTTGTGATAAAGCCCATCGGATCTGCAACCAAATCGGCGATCGGAAGATTAAGTCATATCAGCGATTTTAGATATGTGCCATTTCAAAAGTTCCGATATGAGAGCGGATGCGATTTTATAATTAATCCAAAACTTAAATCAAATCGGGTCCGACATATCGGAGATTAAAACATATCAGAGGTTGGAGGTTATATCCAATGTTGCACGAAGCGGGGGCGAAGCGGAAGCGTTTTTTGGAAGCGGGGACGCGGAAGCGTCATTTTCCAAAAATCTAGGAAGCGAAGCGTCTACTATATATATATATATATTTTTTATATTTTTTTGCATTTATACTCAAAACAAACATCCCAAATAGCAAATTAATTGTAGAAGACATGAAAACATGCATATTTTTGCATAAATCAAGATAGATATAACATCCATTGTACATTAATGATTAATTATTCGAGCATCAACCATTTAGATGCATTAACCATCTAGAATCTAGATTCGTCTCCTCTTGTCTAGCCTTTGCCCCTACCTCGATTGTCTAGGGATATTAGTCAACATTGCCCAATTTTGATCAAACTATCTAATTCAAGACTTAAAATATGGTAGAAAAAGCTTAACATGCTTGATCGATGATTTTGACTTGATTGAAAGGTAATTTTTTGCTAAGGGCGTGCCGCGTGACAAAGGAGTTCAACAATTAACACCACCAACGCTAGGGTACATATAGGGCTTGGTGCTCTTGATTAAATGCTAATCGCATACCTTCATACTTGATATAATCTAATGAAATGCCACAATCCCATTGATCTTGAATTCCTGAAAACTGTTAAGTCTGCTGAATTTTGAATAGGATATGAAATTCTATTGTCTCCATATGAAGTCCAATGAGGCTGGAACCACTCTCAAACATCCTGAGTCATTTCATGGTAATGTTAAAAATTTAAGTAAAAGGATGAAAATGAAAAATAAAGGATAATGTCACTTTTACTTTAAGAATTTAACATTACCATGAGGGAGCATCTGCTATATTTATATTTTTTTTTGCCTTCATTTGTCACCCTAACCCAAGGTGGACCCACCCCCAACAAGCAAACTCACCTAAAAAAAAAATGAAAAAAAAAAAACGATTTTCTAAACGTTTTTCCAGAAGCTTTTCTGGAAGCGTACGAAAGCGTACGCTTCCTCCTCTGAAGCGCACGCTTCCGACACCCGAAGCGCCGTATGAAGCGCGCTTTGGCACTTCCATACCACGCTTCCGAATTTCCAGGAAACGACAAAAAATTCGGAAGCGCCGCTTCCGAATTTCGGAAGCGCGCTTCCGGCCAAGCTTCCTAGGCGCTTCTGTACGGGACACGCTTCGGGGCTTGGAACCGTGGGGGGGCGCTTCGTGCAACATTGGTTATATCGCATATCGAAGATTGGAGGTTATATGATATCAGAAGTCGGAGGCGCATTGGGATATCGGAGCATTGGCATATCAAAACTTTTAAGAGGTGACACATAACAAAAACTCCGATATAAGGGAGTGGGGGAAGGTTACGTGGGAGCCACTTTATAATATATATCACCAAAACCTATATTCGTTTGTTTGTATTAAAGCCATTTGTCATATGGTTCGAAGTTTACATGTGTATGTTTATTAAAAAGGGCTAAGCCACTTACTACATTATAATATGGTTAATTGTTAATTTTAGATAACAATGGTATGTTCTATGCTTAGCACAGTTTACTTCAATGTTGTTAGGATATTCCGACACATAGGATATAGTTAAGTTCAACTTGGTCTAGTATAGAGTTAGGTTAGAGTTAGGTAAAGTGTGTTTCTTTACCGTTGTACATTTTGTAACTTACAATCCGACGGTCACGATATGTAGTGATCCGACGGTTCACTCTCACCTCGGTATTACCGACACTTGATCCGTGGCTTGACACCCGATTGGTCCATGAGTTCTATTTAAAGCGCATGGAGGGTCATTGTTCGGGTAATCCGTGCATGAGAGAAGCTTATGTAAATTTTCATTCTTTGATTAATAAATTGCCTGTAGTACCCACGTTGGGACAGGCCGTGGACTGTTTCCCTCCTTGCACTCTGAGGGTTTTAACCACGTCAAAAATACTGGTGTATTGATTTGAGATCTGGTTGTGAGCGGTGTCCTTTTGGTATTCTTTCTGTGGAACTTACCCTGTAAATTCCTACATGGTATCAGAGCTATTTGAGGGCCGCGTCCGTTGGTGATCCAAATCTGAAGCCGGTAGAACTGCGTGCGGCTGTCGTTTCCTAGATTTGCTGTTTCTGACTGCTTTCGGGCCGAGAGGACTGCTCTGTTGCGTTCGGAGCATCTGTTCCAGTGAGGAACCCCTTTCGTTTCACGCGAAAAGGTTTCCGGTAGCCCTAGCTGCGTCATTTTTCAGATCGGGAGGTATACAGTGTTTTTTTTGCAGTTTACTGTTATTTTCTCTCTGCTTATTTCGGTCTCAGTTTATTTAGCCTTTTTTTTAACCGGATCTATACCTTTCATTTCTGCGTATGCTCTTTGCCCTGCGACTCTGTGCGATCTGGGCAAATCAGAAACAGAAAGGAAGGATTTTTCTCATGCGTATGCTCTTTTCCCTGCACCTTAGTGTGATCTCGGAAAATCAGAAACATTGAGAAAAATATTTAGTTTTTCGGCTAAAGCTAACTTTGAGATTTTTTTTAAATTTCTAGTTTTTTGGCTAAAGCTAACTTCGAGCCGCAAGGTTCGTTTTTCTTTGCATATTCGTGTTGGGTTTTGTGTTTTGTGTTTTGTAGGGAAAAAGAGCTTTCTCAAGGCAAGCACGCAAACCGAGGCCCCCCCTCTCTCTCTCTCTCTCTCTCTCAAATTTTTTGTATAGATCAATTGGTTCAAAGCTATTTTAAGAGAGTAGAGGTCTTGGGTTCAAGTCTCCATTTTGTGGGGGCGGATTTTTTCATTCCCGCACATTCGCGCACTTTGCCGGCTACTTCAACAATTATTTTTCAAAAAGCCATAACTTCTTCATCCGGAAGCCTTTTTCAGAGCCGTTTTTTTCAAAACCGCCTATTTTTTTGAGATCTATCCATTGGAACACCTACTTTCAGCATCTTCAGCTTCAGTTTTTTTTAAAAATGGAAAGTCCATGCCAAGTCATTCTTGACAGCACTAACTACTTCCAATGGGTAGCCTACATCGAAGATTTACTTAGAAGTAAAGGTCTCTTCAGAATAGCCACAGACCAAGAGAAGAAACCAAAAGATGAAGACAAGGCGGCAAAATGGGAAAATAGACAAGATCAAGCACGTGGTTTGATAGGGATGTCTATTTCTCCTGATCTTAGATTCCACATTGCGGAACTTGAGACTCCTCATGAAGCATTAGAAAAACTTGCTAAAGTTTTTGGGATTAAAAATGAAATTAGAGCCCATCAACTTGAAAATGAGCTGCTTACTTTGGATCCTAATAATTTTTCTTGCATTGAAGATTTCTTGTCCAAATTCAAGAACCTTAGATATCTCCTGGAAGGTGTTAAAGTTAAGAAAGACGATGGTAACCTTATTTATTCCATCCTTACTAAGTTGGGACCAGCCTACTCTGTATTTGTTTCCACTTTCCATTCTACAAGAGAAGCTTTCATTTGTCAAGGACAAGACTACAAGCCCCTTCCTTTGACTCCTTTTGTGATTCCTTAATAAGAGAACAAGAAAAACTCTTACACCTTGGTCTTCTTAATCTTGGAAACTCTTCCACGAAAGCGTTAGCCGCCCAGCAGCAACCAAATTCAAAGAATCCTAAGAAGTCATATCCTCAAAAGAATGGTCCTAAACCATTTCAGCCTCAAAATGAAAGATCATTTCAGCAAAATGATAAGACCAATAAAAACAAATGGAAGAAGACTGATAGACATTGTAACTTTTGTAATCGAGATGGCCACTTAGAATCTAAATGCTTTAAGAAGATGGAAGCCTTGGAAGCCGCAATGAAGAAACATAACATCCATGTGGAGCCTACTTCAACTTCAACTTCCGGAATGGCACTTTCTGCATGTCATTGTCAATCATCTCAGTCTGGTTATGCATTAAATGTATCTTCTTCTTCTTCTCATTCTCATGAGTGGCTCATTGATTCTGGAGCCTCTTGTCACATGGCCAAAAACCAAGCCATGTTTTCTTCTTTAAATGATTGTAACACCAAAAATATATATATTGGTGATGATAGATCTCTTAATGTTGTAGGGACTGGAACTGTTCATCTAGACAATGGTCAGTTTAATGATGTATTATGTGTTCCAACCTTATCCTGCAACCTTCTATCTGTCTATCAGATAACTCATTCAGGTGAAGGTAAAATTGTTGAATTTTCACCTCATGATGTTGTAATCAAGGATCTAAAAGATCCTAAACAGATTCTAGCTACTGGTCTTGCTGATGATTCCAAAAGGTTGTATAAGTTTCACAACTTTGGGTCATCCAATCTTCCCTCAGTATTTGTTGCTCATAATGATGAAGTGAGCAAACTTTGGCATGAGCGATTTGGTCACTTAAACTATCGCTCCCTTCAGCATCTATGTAAAGAAAATATGGTGACAGGTCTTCCTATGGTATCTTGCAGAGATGGTGTTTGTTCCGGATGTGTACTCGGAAAACATCATCGGGACAGTTTTGACAAACGTGCCTCTTGGCACGCCTCAGCCCCTTTACAGCTTGTGCACAGTGATTTATGTGGTCCTCTTCCTGTTGCTTCATTCTCTGGCTGCAAGTACTTCTTAACTTTCATTGATGATTTCTCCAGACGCACTTGGGTATACTTCTTAAAACTCAAGAGCGAAGTATTTACCACTTTTTTGGCCTTCAAAGCATTTGTTGAAAAACAATCTGGACATCAAATTCTTAAGCTAAGAACTGATAATGGTGGAGAATATGTTAAAAACACATTCATCAACTTTTGCACCGAAAATGGAATTCAAATGCAACATACTGTTCCATACACTCCACAACAAAATGGTGTAGCTGAAAGGAAAAATCGCACCTTAAAGGAAATGGCTAATTGTATGCTGCAATCTAAAGGACTCAGTCTTAGTTTTTGGGCCGAAGCAATTAATTGTGCAAATTATATAATCAATCGCACTCCTACTAAGGTTCTAGAGAATATCACTCCAGAAGAAGCTTGGAGTTCCATTAAACCAGATGTAAGTCACTTTCGTGTGTTTGGAAGTGAAGCATGGGCCCATATTCCAGATGAAAAGCATAAAGCTTTAGAACCTAAAAGTGAGAAATGTACTTTTGTTGGATATTCTGAAGATGTAAAAGGTTATAGACTTATTCCATTTAAGTCCAAAAATGTTATCATTAGAAGAGATGTAAAATTTGATGAAAATAAATCGGCCTGCGAGCCTAGTCCGGCGGATGTGCCACCTCTTCCTATCTCTTCTATCTTTGAAAACATTTCTTCTTCAGATGATGAAAGCGAGGATGATAATCCTCCCCCACCTTCTCAGGATCCTCAACTTCCAAGATGGGTCCGTGCTACTCGGGATGCAGCAGGTGATCTTGCCGGTGATCCTACAGATCAGCGACGTACACGTTCTCAGTTTGAAAAAGCCTCTTCTTTACTGGCTCAAGCTCCAGTAAATCATGATCCTGACACTTTTGCAGAAGCTTCAGGCCATCCACATTGGGAAGCAGCTATGAATGAAGAATATCATTCATTGATGACAAATGATACATGGGATCTTGTTCCTCTACCAAAGGGACGCAAACTTGTTAGATGTAAATGGGTTTACAGAACCAAGTATGGACCAGATGGGAAAGTTGATAAACATAAAGCTCGTCTCGTTGCTAAGGGCTTTTCACAGGTTGAAGGCATTGACTACACTGAAACCTTTTCTCCTGTTGCCAAAATGAACTCTATCCGCCTTGTTCTTTCCCTTGCTGCCTCTTTAAAATGGGAAGTCCATCAGATGGATGTTAAATCTGCCTTCTTGCATGGGGACTTGCAGGAAGAAATCTATATGGAACAACCCATTGGCTTCATACAAACAGACTCCAGCCTTGTTTGTCGACTTAAGAAATCCCTTTATGGCCTCAAGCAAGCTCCTCGGGCTTGGTATGCCAAAATGGATAGCTTTCTTTTAGAATCTGGCTTTTCTAGGTGTCATTCTGACAATACTGTCTACACCAAGAAAGTGGGCAACTCTCTTATCATCCTTGTTCTTTATGTTGATGATCTTATTCTTACTGGTAGTGATCCCAACCTTATAAACCATGTGAAGTCCAGCCTTAAAAAGAAATTTGAAATGACAGACTTAGGACACTTACACTATTTTCTCGGTCTTCAAGTCTTGCAATCCCAAGAGGGTATTTTCCTTTCCCAGTCCAAGTATGCTTGTGATATTCTTCGTCATTTTCACATGGAAGACTGTAAGCCAGCCCCTTCTCCCTTTCAGTCTGGAGTCAAACTTTCAGTCTCTTGTACTTCTCCTGAAGTTGATGCTACCTTATACCGTCAACTTGTCGGAAAACTCTTGTATTTAACCCATACTCGTCCTGATCTTTCCTTTGCTGTTGGCCTTGTTGCGCGTTTTATGCAAAACCCCCGTGAAAGTCATTGGAAAGCAGCTAAAAGAATACTTCGTTATGTTCGAGGTACAGTACAGTTTGGGATTCATTACAGTGCCAAAGCAGCTCCTCTGTTAGTTGGTTTCACTGATTCTGATTGGGCTGGTGACCCTGATGATCGGAAGTCTACTGCCGGTTATGTCTTCACTCTTGGTTCAGGACCTATTACATGGGCTTGTAAGAAACAGGCTGCCATTTCTCTTTCGTCAGCAGAAGCAGAGTATCGTGGTGCCGTGGAAGCTAGTAAGGAAGCCTTGTGGCTTCGTCAGATCCTATCAGAGTTTGGCTTTGAGCAGCAGCATTCAACCACACTTTGGTGTGATAATCAAAGTGCCATTCAGCTATGCAAAGATCCAGTCCAGCATCAGCGCAGCAAACACATTGAACTACACATGCACTTCATCAGAAAGCTCATTCATGACCATGTTCTTGAAGTGCAATATTGTCCAACAGATGATCAGGTTGCAGACATCTTCACAAAGGCTCTCACAGAGGCGAAGTTCACTAAACTTCGATATATGCTTGGAGTTCAGGAAGTTGTCACTAAGGGGGGATAGGCTCTAGTGCCTCCTTCCTTCTCCTATTGTGTCATATTTGTAAATCCTTCAATCCTATCCCAAGTTGTTCTTAAGGGGGGATGTTAGGATATTCCGACACATAGGATATAGTTAAGTTCAACTTGGTCTAGTATAGAGTTAGGTTAGAGTTAGGTAAAGTGTGTTTCTTTACCGTTGTACATTTTGTAACTTACAATCCGACGGTCACGATATGTAGTGATCCGACGGTTCACTCTCACCTCGGTATTACCGACACTTGATCCGTGGCTTGACACCCGATTGGTCCATGAGTTCTATTTAAAGCGCATGGAGGGTCATTGTTCGGGTAATCCGTGCATGAGAGAAGCTTATGTAAATTTTCATTCTTTGATTAATAAATTGCCTGTAGTACCCACGTTGGGACAGGCCGTGGACTGTTTCCCTCCTTGCACTCTGAGGGTTTTAACCACGTCAAAAATACTGGTGTATTGATTTGAGATCTGGTTGTGAGCGGTGTCCTTTTGGTATTCTTTCTGTGGAACTTACCCTGTAAATTCCTACAAATGTTCCTTTAGCAGCTCAATGATAATTTCCAGTAGCAATCACATTAACTTAATCACATTGATAGTGAATGTAGATAGAACATAAAAACATATGCAGAAAACAAGGCAAGACAAGAGGACACTAGACTTGGTGGATGCCAGGGAAAATCCCCAATGTGGGGAAAACCCTTCAGTCAAATCTTCTTATTATTATTCAATAGTTCAGCAGAGATAGAGAGAGTACAAAAATCAAATTCACTTGTTCAATACATAGTGAAATCAACCTTGTCAAATTTTGCAGTCAATTGCAGTCAAATCAACCCTAACTTGAAAGTCAACGCTGGTCAAAGCAACAATAAAATGTCCTCAAAACAACTTGATCTTCTCCAATCAAACTCGACCTGATCAAGTCAAAATCAACCCAAAACAGTCCAGTCAAACTCAATCAAAGGAGAGAGAAAATTGCTGTAATTTTCTACGCTCAACTTGCAATTTGGTCTATGGTCAAAGTGCTCAGAAAACCTCGGTTTTTGTGCCAAAGTTGCAACTTGCTGAGATAGAAATTTCCCTAAAAGATCGAATTCAAATGATGCCTGGAACGTCTCGGTCAACGCTGGTCAACAATTTGAAATTTCTTCAACTTCGATTCTGTGATTTAGCCCAAAAATTCTTGGTTTTGTGCCCAGTTGCAAAAATCGAACTTTTCCACCCAAAATCGAAGTCAAACTTGGTCAAGAACACCTTGGTCAATGCTGGTCAAACTGTCCCTAAACTCTGAAATTTTCGACTTGCAATCTGTCCCAGAAAACTCGTCCTCCAACCACACGTGTGAGAGAGAGAGGGGCAGCCCAATAGTTGTACGACCCAATCAGAAGAAGAGAGAGAAGAATGTGTGAGTGAATGATGTCCAAATGAGGAGAGAGGTCACTCCTATTTATACAATTCGTTGAGGGTGAAAGGACACATCTATTGGGCTTCTTGAGCCTACATTAAGTTGAGGCCGACCTTAACAATTTGTGCATGAGAGAGAATAAATTCAAAATTCCACTTCTGCTTGTCCGAATGAGATGATCTTTATATCAAATTTGGACCTCTCAAAAAGAGGAATCCAATGCAATAATCATCTCCATCATATGAGCTGTCCCAAGGTGGAATTTCGCCCTAGTTGCCAATTTTAACATTAATGTATGAATCTTGGTCTCGGGGGCTATGTTTTATTAATTAATCTAATTAAAACAAAAGAATAATTACAAGTTTATTAACTTTAGAAAAATGAATATTTTAATTAACTTAAAAGTCTAAATAGTAAAACTAAGGCTAAATTTGCAAACCATAAGGGAAGATGAAACAAGCGTTAATGAAAAAGATGACTAGGCTAAACTGAAGCAATAAACACTCAAAGCCTAAATGGATGCAAAAGGGTCCCCATGTCTATTATGATAGAATAAAATGGGGGTGTTGTGTTTTCACTACAACAATGGTGACACACTGGGGAGAAGCAGTTATCTCTGTTGTAAAGATACAGAACCTAGTTTAAAAATGAAGGAATTATAATTAGATAATTTGAAATGCTCAAATTTATACTGGTCTATAATTGTTTCTATCTTGTGGCCATGTCTTGGTTACATTCGCGTTTAATCTATTCATCTAAGTTAATCAAGACTCATTTACAATTCATCAAGTTGTTCATCATTAAAATCTCCTAGAGCCTGTGTTCCACAGACTATCCTCATCCATTAACCTTAGGGACTACCCCCCTTGACTTGTCTAGGAGAGAGTCTAAACGGAGTGAGTAAGGATTAGAGTGACAACCCTTACTCTGAGCGTTGTCACGGTGCTTAGACACTTTGTGCGACAACAAAGTCGACTTATGGTGAAGTCATCCTTCATTTTCCAGCGATGGAGCCGACTTACGTTGAAGCCGTCCTTCATTTTCTAGCGATACTAATGTGGTCCCATGACATGTAACATCTTGGAATTTAGTTGTGCAATAATTTCAATTGTTTATGCATAGGGTAGACTTTATATAAAGGTTGCACTTTTGAAAATTTAATAATTTGTTATAATAGAGTTAAGGAATGGTGAATCAAAGGAGTTTCGAGGCTTTTTAAGATAATAATTTTTTTATGAATATCTTTTAGGGTTTTTAGGATTAGTGTTTTAGGACTTAGGACTAGGATGTATATTTGTTATAACAAGTTAGGGTTTGCATGGTTAGGATTTAGGGTATCATTAGGAGCAATATTTTAGGGTTAGGGTTTCATAGTCTAGGGTTAAGGTTCCAACAAAAGATTAGGTCAAAGGGTTTGCTCATGTATTTAGGATCTAGGGTTTGCACAACATCACAAAAGAGTTATTCATGCATCACAAGAATGTTTGCCATCTCCAATAATGCCATATTGACATCAATGACAACTTTGATTAACACGTTTATGAACGGTCATGTCCTTAGGGACATGCCTCTTCAGTAACTAATCTATTATTATGAATCTATGATTATTATTTATTTATTTATATTATTTTATATAAATTATATTTATAACACAAACCCCCCAGTTTATGATTAGGCACAGAGCTTTGAATGCTCGGCCTGACGGATTGGACAACCAAACCCGCAAAGCCCCTTCTAGATCCGCTACTGCCCATACCCTTGAATGACCCACGACTTGTTTGTAGACATACCAAACTTGTTGATAAAAGGGACAATTCATAAAGATGTGAATCGCAGATTCCTCATTTTTTTTGCATAAGGAGTACCAACCTGGCCCAACCATGAATCTTTTCTGGAGTATGTCCCATGTGGGAACTTTGTTTTCCAGCATACACCACATGAGGAGTTTGGATTTGGCTGGACATTTAGCCTTCCACAGAACCTTCCACCACCACTTGATATCAACGTCTTCTCTCATGGCCATGAGGGAGATGTAACCAAGTTGAGGGGTATAGGAGCCAAAAGGAGAAGCACTCCAGACTAATTCATCTTCTGTTTCTGTCAATCTGATGTGACCAACTGATAAGGCATTCAAAAACCATTCCATGCCTCCCTGAAATCCTTCTCAAGGCGCAAATCGTCAGCAATAAGCTAGCCTTGATTCCAAATCAAAGTAGTAGCTGGGTTGGCTATGTAAGTGAGTTTTGATAAACCTCTGTCTTGCAGGAGATCAATTAAAGAAGGGGGGGGGGAGAATGTGATTCTGTCCGCTGCTTGGCCAAGGGTTGAGACCTAATCTCAACCAATGTTAGAAAATCAGAAAGGCAGAAATAATTTCTTATACCCGATAATTACTTGTGATGTTATTGATTTCTTATTAGATTCCTTTTGATAATTACTTGTGATGTTCTTGATTTCTTATTAGATTCCTTTATATCTTCTTTCTTTTAGTTCATCAAGCAATTACCAAAGCACTAGCACATAAATCAATGGACACCAGATATAGGCTCATAGCCAAGGCAAAACCCCTCTCTAGGGGAAAGCCCAGTTAGTAATTCTTCCTTCAATAGTTTCCCTAAGATATTCCAAGACTCTAGACCTTGACACAAATTTTCCTCCACACCAAGTAAGCCTTCTTCTTCCTTTGCAGATGATCCTACTTGACCTGGCAGCAACAATAGCAGTAGCAACACTTTCTTCGACCCAACAACTTCGACCTTGCCTTAGAGACTTCGATCTTCACTGAAAGACTTTGATCCTCACTTAGAAACTTCGATCTTGGCCCAATACAACTTCTTGAGGTAGCAGCATCCAGCACCAACAACTTCGACCTATGGCAGCAACAACATGCAACAACTGGCTACGACATCAACTAGAGAACTTCGATCTTCCAAACCAGGGCACGAGAGAGAGAGAGAGATGGATGGACCAAAACTTTGATTTTCCTTCTTTCCTTCACCTAGACCAAACTCACACTACTTTTGCCTTCCTTCCTCTATTTCACACTTTTTCCCAGCTTCAAGAGATATCGAACTTGCTTGTTGTGTGTGTGCTTCAAATGGAATTCAAACTGCTTCATTTATAGTCCTTTGGTGAGGTCGAATAGCCCTCTTTGAGGCCGACTTGGTGTGGAGGCAACATAATTCATATTTGACTCAATACTTAACCTTTTTACATGATTCAAAAGCCCAAGAAGGGTCTCTTTAAAAGTACAATGACTCTATTAACTCAGAATAAATCCTAGAAGTCCTCAATGGGGACTTTGACCTAAAACATGATGACCCAAGCATGAAACCCATGCTTTAATAAGTCATAATAATAATAATAAAAATTCTTTTCTTTATTCTTTTGACAAGTACATTACATGATGACTCAAATACATTTAATGAAGACCGAACCTAGTTACTTTTTCCAACAGCCAGTCCCCTTTGCTTATTTTCCAAGTCAGTTTGCTACCAATAAGCTCAAAAGAGTTAAGAACCTCCCAAAAGCTTTGTAGTGGCTACTTTAGTCCATCTCACCCAAGGGAGGACTCCCCGTTCTTGCTTCCCTGACCAAAGAAAGGTATTCTTCGAATTTTTTCCAAGACGCCTTTTGGAATCCATGTGAGGGACATCCAATAAACAGGGATAGTTTCTACAACCGATTTGATCATCAAAAGCTGGCCAGCTCACGACAGCCATCGAAATGACCAGCTCTTCAGCCGTTTCTCAACATTTGCAATGAGCCATGACCAGTCCTTGTTGTAGCTGTTGGGTTTGAGGAAAAATCCCAGATATTTCAGACCTTTGTCCAGCGGTCTGGATGCAAAGGGAAGAGTGTGAATAAGATGGCGGATCTCACCTTCTTCCAGATTCTGCATGGATATGGAGGATTTACTGTTGTTAATCGCCATTCCTGTGGCTTTCCTGTACAGAGAGAGAATACCTGCCAGCAAACTCTCCTCTCTTGGGGAACCGTTGCAGAATATGAGGATGCTATCAACAAAGAGGAGGTGAGTAAGAGCCAAGGTTTGAGTGATAATGGTGCCATGGAAATCACCCCGTCTTTTTGACTCAGCCAGTAACCGACTTAATCCTTCAGCAACCAAAAGAAACACACGGGTGGGGGATAGATATTGTATTCATATATTCTTAAGTTATCACAAAATTCCAGCCATTCACATTCTTATTCCTAATGGAAAATTTACTTTGAAAATATCAGGATCATAAATCATAAATGTTCACTATTTAGTTTAAAAATAATAAATTAGGTCAAACACATGAGCTTCATTTTGGATTTTTGGCATGACATACATTGCATAAATCTTTACAGGAGGATGAGGTTTAGGTCTCTGCTTTGCATTTACCTTGAACACTCAAAATGCTGCAAAATTGAAATTCTATCTTCCCTGTGTGAGGTCCGATGGACCTCATTCAACTACCAAATCTCTTGAAATGTGTTACTGCTTTTACTTTTGATGTTAAAATTCAAGTTAATGAAATCAAAGATTATAAAATTAGCAATTAACATTCAAAGTTCTCCCAAAGAAAACTCCAAACACCTAGCAGAAGCCTCTGTGTTCGTTTTTGAAATGTAATGCATCTCTAGAGAAATGCATATTGTTTCTTGAAAAATGTATTTCTTGTCTAGGAATGGGAAACCCCTTTTATCACTCAAAATTGTCCCCTGAGAAATCAGCCTCGAGGGTTTCCAAATGGACAATTTAGAAGCATTGCCCACACCAACACTGTACCTTTTCCTTCAAAGCTGATGCTTACTGATTCTAAGGGGTATCTCTATCAGATATGCATTCAAATATTCAAAATTCATAACAATAAGACCTTAGATCTATATATAAAGCTTGCTGATCTGTGGTGAACAGCTCTAAATCTGTGTTTGAATTTTAAATCAGCAACAAAGAAATTCTAATCTGCAATTAATGTTTGCAGTTCTAAAATCAGATTCTCAAAATTTGGGAATAAATTGTTCAAAATCAATGCCAAAATTCAAAATTCAGTGATGATTAAGTCTGATTTTTAAGTCACTGGTGCCTTAGTGTGTGCTTTGGGAGTAAGAGAAGAAGAAAACATGAACAATAAATAATACCAACAAGTATAACACTGAATCTTGGTGATAGACTACTTTAAAATCTGAATCTGTAAACATGTAAAACAATCAAAATGAAAGAATTCTGATACAATCAAGTATTCATCTTTGACCAAAGAGAAAGGATGAATTATTTTCTTCAATAAGCAGGATGGTTCAGTACAAGGTCTGGATTATTTCAAAGCATAACAGTGCCTAGCCAAATGATCGAAAGGGGTTGAATTATGGCTTAGAATCCCTTTCTCTACACGATTCCCAGAGATACAATCCAGAGAAATTTATACAAAAGATTTCATCTAGGAAACACTTGAATGATGCTTGTTCAGACATGAAAGGAATAAGAAAATAGGGATTAGCTGAAGGAAGAAACACTGAAGATGCACCTATGGGTTGAACTGCCTGCTTACTCTTCATATAGCTGAAATATGGCTGTAAATCTGAAGTCACGATCTAAATTTGGTGTGCTTTTTCCATTAAAAATAAAAGTTCTAAATAAACATCATTCCCTGGGATAAAATCAATTCAAATTCTGATACTTTTTCCAAGAGAAGATCACTTCCAAAGACCATGTCCACTTAGCATCACTTGCAAGAATACGGCAAGTGTGATCCTCAAGAATAGGACCCTTTTGCACAAGAATAGCAGAAAATCCAGGAGAAGGCCAGCTCCCTCATGCATATACATTCTAGTGACAGCAAGTGCATTGAGGTTGGACAATGAGTCTGTCTTTTAGCTCCACAAAGTGCTTTACCTAAAGGCCAATCTTTAGGCACAAATTGTTTGGTGGATTTGTCCAAGTGATTTGAGTGTATTGGCCATAGATGTTGTCTCGAATGATCCTATCTAGCCATAGTAATGGACTGTGAATAACAACAGACCAAGTGTGGGTGTTCAACTTGTTGGTGAGTCAACATAACCCTAGATAAGATGGAGTGAAATCAAAGTGTAAAAATTATCAAGGCAGAAGGGGTGGATTTTGAACTTAGCAAGGATGATGGGTGTGGAAATTTGTCTATCTGCATCTGATGAAGCATTCAAGGAGAAGAGTTTGCACCCTCTCAATTGTAGCCTAATCAGACTCTAACAAACAAGGCTTTCAAGTCTTTGAACTGTGAGAACTATGGGCTGTTTAATGGAATCCACGAGACACATTTTGGACGAGATGCTCTAGAAATGATGTTGGAAGCATTGTTTCTCAAGTAGATATAAGAAACTAGCCCGTGTTGACCTTGTGTTGAAGAGCATTCCTTAGGTTGCAATGACGATTATTGCTGCACAAACTAGCATGCCCTGTAAGGAGGCAAAAGCTAGAGGGAACAACAACACTTGGGACAGAGGCCCATTGTCACCACAGCCTAATTCCCCTTCTCTTTTCGCGTTTTCACCGATGGAAGGAGTCCCAATATCTCTCACTTGTGATTAATGTGTCTGTAATAGGTTCCAGAGTGACGCAAGGATGGCTCATTCAATGGAAAGGTTCAATTAAGGTGTGAGATTTGGGAGAAGCTAGCAAGTCTTTCCATGAAAAACCCCTTGAAAGAAATACTATACGACACCTAGGGTTGAGATATTTGTCAAGATAAGAGTTCGTCCACGGTCAAGAGAGTCAAGAGAAAAGGTTTCAAATGATATACTACTAAAGTACAAACCTTCAAGAAATCCCTAAGTTGAAGGGCAGCTTCAAGGGTTCCCACTTGGTGCAATAGCTAGGGCATTGGTTTTCTTGAAGTTCCACTATTCAAACTCGTTCAAAATTTGCAGATGCCTAGAGGAGATACTAAGGAAGAGGTCTATCCAATCAGAATTCAAAACACACTCCTTTAGAGAAATTCACACCAATCCCTAGTGAGGCTTCCTTAGCCTTAAAGGGACAAAGAAAGAAATATAAAAGAAGGTGAATAAAGATGGTTTTTTTTTAAGTATAATGTGATCACCAAGGATCTAGGGCTAGTGCCTAGCAATTGGGAGGATTGGAGTAAAAAATGATCTTGATTTGAGAACTTTGTTCTTCAAGGAGACCTAAAGACAACTTCACTAGCCCTAATGTAGGCAACTTCACAACTACTCTAGGAATTTATACTTCATTTGCAAGAATAAATGGAGTTTCAAGGATGCAGTGTACAAACCAACCTCTAGGAACATTCATTCATTCATTATCCCTGAGTATACATACAAAATTTCCAATAGCTTCAATGTTCTAACAAAATTAGGGCACATTAAAAACCATAGACAATATTCCATTCATTAGACATTTATTAGATCAGAATTATAGCATTAAACAACACTTACAAGATAATGAAGGGTATATCCGGTGGACCATTGAAGTACATTTGAAGACTCCATGGCCAAGGATATGTCAGAGGATTCCTACACCTAAGGAGTTCCAGAGATCATTAGGGCTTCTAAGCCCCTTCTTCTCTCTCTTCTTCTCTATTGTACTCAAATTCCGCAACCCTATGGGGATATTGTAAAGTGATGCTAGCATGATGAAATAGAGTCATGTAACAGACCTAGGTAGCTTAAGACTTTGTTATCAAGTGAGTTCACTCTAGGGAGTTTTTTTTACTTGGTTAATTATTTGTGCTTTTGAGTGCTTAATAATTAATTGAGTTTTTTCTCCCAGTAATAACCCTAAAGATGGAGTGCGGCTTGATAGCGAGGCCTTAAGTGAGTCCTAGGTCTAGAGTCAATGTATATTACCATGTTAGATCTTTCTCGAAATTTGATTAGATCTAGGTGTCATTTTTTAAATTATTAAAATTTCCCGCTAGATGAGATTTTTAATAATTTTTTTTATACAAATTGTAATAAGTGATGTCTATAGAAGTTGTAGGGGGTATGAGTAGTCAAAATTGGACCTCTATTCCTTAACTTTCTACTAAGACACACTTTGAGGGGTGAAAAATCATTTTAAACCCCCAAAACCCACTTTTTACTAAGTTTACTGGGAAAATGAGAAATAAAAAATCGAGAAAATAAAAAAATTGGAGAAAATTAAAAATGCCCACATGCCAAAATGATGTGGAAATGACTTGGAAATTAATCTCAAGTCAAAGGCAAGTCAAGGTGACAAGTTTGGGTGAGTTGGCAACCACATGACAAAGAATTTTGCACATGAGACAATTGATTTGTTGGGCCAAATTTAATGGTTCGATTTGCTATGTGGCAAGTTGATTTATTTGTTGGAGGATTCATGCACTATGGAAGATTGACAGAAATATTTCATGAGAGATTTTTGTGGGATATTTCCCACCAAACTATTGTCCATGCATCCCACTTGTACGCAACTCCTCTCCCAGTTACACGCATATCAAATTTGGAACTCAACGCACAACAATCTACACAGTGCGGGCAACTTCAACGCACCACAGTTTGGGTAAATGAACAGAGGTGTCTTTCTACAACAGTTTTGTTGAAAAATTTGTGGGATTGCTCTCCCATTCCACCCACCATTCATCACACATGGCAACCAAAAAAAGAAAAACGAATTTTGCAGGTGGGTTGAAGAAATATAGTGTGCCACATCTCAAATTTGGTTTCTACACTTGGCATTTGGAGCTCCAATCAGCAAATTCGAATTTGCCTTGAGATTTCCTCCTTCCTCACTTGGCATTAGGGGTTTCTCCATTGAGATTTGCTCCCATTCTTCTATTTAAATGAGCCATTGGCTCCTATTCTCCCATGAAAAAACGAGCTCTTGTGCTTGGGGAGATTATCTTGCCTTGTATACTTACATTTTTGGTGCAATAACAAGACTTTGGGGTTCATATGTGGTGTCTTGCTTCCATTTTCATGGTATGATTTCTGGTTATGTGCTTATGTTCTATGTGCTATAATTTCCATTGTTATTTCCATTTGCTCTATAGATCTACTAGTGTCTAGTTACCTTGCACTAGTATTTGGATTGGAGAATTATTCTAGAATTGGACATTTTAGTTGATTTTCGGTTAAATTGTTAAGATTTCCTTTTCATTATATTATCTAATCCCAAATGGATCTAACAATTCATCTTGAGTTTGTGTAGAACTTCTTGTGAACCAGATATCAAGCGTGAGGGGACGTTCTTGGTTGGACTATCCCACTCTTGAGGAAAGAAGTGGAAGAACTCACATATTTGTTTTTCCTCAAGTCTTATCATTTGATTTATGGTGCAGGGGTCTCCTTAGCCTTGACTTGTGGCAAAAGATCTACTTCAAAACTATTTTCTCAAATTTATATTGTGCTTATATTGAATCGATTTGCTAATATAGAGCAATGCTATTGGCTAGGCTAGGAGAGGAGTTATACTCTAATCCTTGATCTAGTTCCTTGTAGATTATTTGTATATATTTTCTCACATTACTCTTTTGTATCATCTATTAACCCTTGGAGTGCTTTTTGCAGAAAACAATCAGATTTATTTAGGAGTTTACTCATCTATCTTTTGGTAGGGATTTAGACTCTCAAGGCTGGAATTTACTTTGAATTTTTTTAGCAGGCCATAACCACCTTTGGGAGCAAAAATTTCTCAAGGCCGTAGGCCTTGGAAGCTGCTGATACCTCTGTTAAAACAGTGAGAAAAGAAGGCTGTCCTATCTCTGTTATAAAGTGAACAAACAGTCCCACTTCCCCCCCTTTTTGGGCAGACTTCATCACTTTTAAGAGCTGGATCTGTTTGGAACAGTTTCCCTTTTGACAATTTTCAGAGTTACATCAGGGAGTTCCTTGGTATATCATTGCCAAAATTCTTGTAAAATTTCCTCACTATTTTCGTGGGGAGGGATTCTATTGTTTCAAAGCTAAATTTTCATTGTAAAACCCTCCTTGAAGCTTGAGCCCTTCTTCACTAACAAAGAGGCTCTTATCTTGTAACATCATAATAATAAAAGTGACATTTTTCTCTTGGAGCTTGGGGAACCATCCCCTTGGCATCCATTCCCTTTCTTTCTTTTGGGAGAAGGCCCTCTACTTGTGTACTGTTTCATTAGCTTTTTATTTCTCTTTTGAAGTTAGTTTTGGTGTTGTTAATGCTCTCTTATTCTCATTTGACAAACCAATACTACATGGTCATTGGCTAATTGTTGATTTTCATTTTACGCCATCTAATTTCAACTTCATTCATTTAATTCATAGTTTCATGCTCAATTCGGTCTAGTTTACTTGCAACTTGTTTCAATTTGGAATCTCACTTTGAGCACATATTAAAACTTGAAGAAACTTTTTGCAAGTTTCTAGCTTGAACAATCTAATTGTGCATTTTTTGGATCAAACTATATCCCGTTTACTTTTTGGAGCGACTTTTTAGCCTATGCTCTCTTGTGCTTTATGATACAATTTTCACTTGGGCAATTTTCACAATATGTTATAGTGAAGATACATTTTCTTTTCAAGGCACTTGAGTTGGTATTCTAAACACTGAGTTAATTTTCATTCATTGTTTCCATTGATTTATTGATACATGTTTTAGTGAGCATCAATACAAGCTTATGCCATGTTGTTCTTCTAGTTTTTACAACCGGAATCGGTTACTGGACCGGTCCACCTAATAAATTGGGTTTCAAGCCTGAACCAGTTAAACCGGGACTGGTCATATCTCAATGAACTGGTTTAAAAAAAAATACATTAAATAATTAATTTTTAATGAAAAACTATTTTTAAGATTTAAAATCATGATTCCAAGCCAATAGTGACAAAATATGCAAAGTTTGCTCATCATACCATGTAAAGGTGAATATATCAAAATGGCACTGAGTGTAATACATAGCATCAACAAAATACATAAGCAATGAGGCTCTGAATGACCTATGAAGTCCAAAAACAATGCTACAAGCTATGAGGCCATTGGCCTACTACAAGATTACAAGTCTATACATGATCAATCATCAAATTCATCACCACTACTAGACAAAGGATCATCAACAGGAGCTACATAGACATCATCTGGATCAGAGTCTGAGGATGCCTCAGCCTCATCTGCAACCTCAGTAGTAACACTTCCACCAATAACAATAAAAGTGGACCTAATGGAAGCACGAGTTGGTCGAGCTGCACGACTAGTGCCTTCCATTGGTTGTTTGCCTTTGCTTGATGTGACTACTAATCCTGGTTCTGATGGCACTACAAAATCTGCTTCATCCCCCCCTAATGCCACGTCAATATCAAATTCAACATCAAACTCAAGATCTTCAGTCTCCTCCTCCTCCACTCACAAAAACTCCAAATGAGATGTGTGAGGCAAATGAGGGGGGTGAGCTCCTTTTAAAGGCTTGGAGAGGGTGTTTTTGGAGGGAAACAACCCTTACTTTCCCTCCAAAACACCTAGGAAGCTTCCAAAAAGGGTCTGTGTGGTTCCGTCGCCATCCATCGCGGCCTTGGCAATGAATCAACCGGTTTATGATGGAACCGACCAGTTTGACCATAAATTGACCGTTTTCGTCATAAACCTGTTGGTTTGGTCCAATTTTTGTAATTTTTTTGCGAAGTCAACCCTTAAACCGGGTTTTTTGCCCGGTTCGAGTTGGTTGCCTATTGAACCGACTAGTTTGACTGGTTTCGGGTTCATGCTGACCGTTTTTTAAAACTATGATTGTGCTTAATGTAATCTTGGTCACAAATCTCATTAGCCATCTCTTTATTTGAAGCATATTGTTATCAATACATCTCTTTGAAGGTATTTCATTAACATGTAGGCATTTCACTTGCATATAAATTTTAGATTTGCATCTTTAAAATCTACCTCCAAGCATAAACTTGGTTGAATAGAAAATTTAGGACAAATCTTTCTGATTTTCTTTCACTTGTGTACAGAGTAAGGTTAAAACACGTGACCTCGTAGTTCTCTTGTGGCTGAGCCCTTGTAGTGTTGAAGGAAATGTAACTAGGTTCGGTCTTCATAAATGTACTTTTGATATTTGTACTTATTCAAGAAAAGAAATATTATTTTTATAATATATGTCAATGAGTTTCTTGCTCATTGAAATAGGTCTAACACTAGTTAAAGTGCTATAGGTGAGTCAAATAGTCAAAAGGAAATGTTGAAGGCCTTAAGGGCATGTTACACCTTGTATGTGTATGTATTATGGTCAAGAGAATACCTCCAAGCAAAGTCACAAGCATCCTCCAAGCAACGACATCTTAAAAAGAAGAAATCCGAAGCATAAAAGTCAAGTCAACCTCAAGTTATCTAGTCGGCCTCAAGTCTGCCTAAAAGGAGCAAACACCTATATATTAGGGTCATTACACCACTCAAATAGAATGCATTCATAGCTTTGAAATTAGTGTAGAAAACGAGGAAGAAAAAGGGTGATCAAGTGACAAGAAAGGGAGCCTCTAGTGCAACATACAAGGAGTCTAGGCCGAAGTTGAGAGGATTGTTTTCTAGGGTAGAAAACAGTCACACGTGCGAGAAACAGAGCCTCTTCCTGTGGTCATTGTAGCACTATCATCATAGTCACATAACATCATTGGTTGGGCAATCTAAGCAGGCCTATAAGGCCCCTCACTCAAGCATAGAAGGAGCCCTCTCAAGCGAAGAAGGAAGAGGTCTAAATCACAAAGAAAACAGTCACACGTGTGAAGGTAAAGAGGCTGTCCCTGCTATCATAACAACCCTTCCATTACAGTCATACAAGTTCATTGATTGGTGAAGACAAGAAAGGAATCATCATAGGAAAAGGGTCTCATCAAAGGTATCTCCTCTAGAGCAAGTGCAACAAGGTTTACTAACAAGTTGAAAGAAGAACGAAGTGCCGAAAGGAGGAGGATGAAGTGTCGGGAACAAAGTGCCAGAAGAAGGAAGCCTATGTGCCGGGAAACAAAGTGCAGAAAGGAGAAAGGGCTTGACTTGTGCTTGGAGGATATTCTAGTCAAGGGTCTAGGGTTTGGCATTGATCAATAGGAGCTTCAATAAGAGAAATTCACTGAAGGGCTTTTTCAATAAGAGAAATTCACTAAAGGGTTTTCCTCTCAAGAGAAGAGAGGTTTTGGCCCTGGCAGAGAGCCAACATCTTGTGTTCTTGTTTTTATGTTTTGGTAGTAGTTTGATGAAGTACACACATATGCACTAATAATAATAAGAAGAAGAATAAGCTAATAAGGAAAAGTAAAAATACTCCACAAATTGTTATCAAGTAATGAAGAATCACACTACACTACTTTGCCCTAGATTCTTCAACATGTAGGAACAAAGGCATGTGGATTGCAAGGATCTTGGGAAGGGTATCGTTAACAGAGGATTTGTGCCTCCTTAGCCCATCTTCCTTGCAAGTCACCACAATCTTTACCTTTTAAGAAATTGAAGGTCGATTTCTCACCATAGATTAGACATTTAATCAAAATCAACCAAGATAACTTGCATTTCACATAGTCTAATTTGGCATCATCTCATTTTGCATCAATTTGATTTTTGAGCATTCCATCTTACTTGCAATATTATTGTACTTGTTATCTAACTTTTGCTCATGGCCATTTGATGTTGTCCTATTTTAGTTGAGCATTTCTTTCAAAGTACAGTTTCATTTATTTTGAAAGTTGTATCTTACCGCTCATTATTTCAATATCTCTTGTACTAACACTTGTCTTTCAACATTGCTTGTCATTGTAACTTGAAATGTTATTTCCATTTTGCAAGTATCTAACCTTTACTTGAGCATTGTTTTATAAGGCACTGGTTTCTCATTTTTACTTTTGTTGAATGGCATATTGATCTTAATCAAATTTATCTTTTACATTGCTCATTAACTCTTGTACTTGCTAATTTTAAATCAATCTGCATTGAAGTGATTACCTTGTCCTTAGTCTCCTAGAACTTATTGTTTTCATCAAGTCTTTTCTTTAGAAACCAACCTTAGAGTCCACCCCCTTTGGCTTTAACTAGGAGAGAGCCTAGACAGAGAGAGTTGGGATTACGTGACAACCCCTTCTCTGAGCTTTGCTACCAAGGCCACACTTAGTGGGGTTGAGGATTTTTCCCATATTAACGTAGGTGTGTAAGCGAGGCGACAACATATCCATCCATCAAATTGCCAAAGAGAAGCTCCAAGAGAAAAAAAACATTTTTTCGCAAATGTCAAAATGCATTAGATTCATCCAAATCACTCCACAAAGTTGCAGGCTGAAAATCACTAATGAGGCTAGTCGAAAATCCCAAGTGTGATAAGTTCGACTGGGAGAGAGACTCTCCAATTTATACAAGTGCTAATACTTCAAATTTCTAAAGAAGAAGCCCCTATCATAACAAATGATGTGAGATACCCTTGGTTAAAAGCGAATGAAGATAGATTAAACATTAATTATTATTTAATTTGTCTTTTAGCCCATATAATTTATGCGAAGTGCTCTCCAAGGCTAGTGTTGAGGCCTCATGTGCTGGGGATGAGGGCCTCAAAAATGATGAATAAAAGCGGGTGCCCTCCAATTGTTGCAAAACATCTCTAAACCCCAAGTTGGGCTCAGTGGGGTCCAAATGGGTCTCCAAATGGCTCAAGATCAAGTCGATGCTCCATCAATGAGGGCTAGAAGTTGACACATGCCCTCCCATGTCTCTCTTGGTGAGAGAAAACCTCCTCGAGGCCCTGGATCAACTGCCAAGTGTCGGGTGCAATGTGTAGCCAGTTTGGCAACGTGGTCCAAGTGCATCATCATCTTTGTATAACTGGGGCACAAACAAATAATGGGGTGATGCTGAAGAAGCCCATGGTGTGGAAATCAATGCTTTGCATGGTTGGAGGCCCATGGCTCTCAACGCTCACCCTACAAGTGCCATTATGACCCTCTGGAGGGCTTGGATCCCATATAGGGAGGCCAAGTCCAAGATGAAGACCCACTTGCAATTCTGTATAAGATCCAGTGCGTTTCCTCACCTTCTAGTACAATAATTCATTAGTGCAATTATGTAAATAAGCTAGCTAATTAAGGGAAAAAGTGGACACTTGATGATGGCATGCCCTTCCAAATGGGCTTTGAACATGTAGTATTGTTACCTTCCTTGACAAGAGAGGTTAAAGAAGGACCCTATTAGGTGGTTTCAACTTGTAAGGGAGTGACAAGTCCATGGTACATCCATCAAATGGTAGGGGTCATGTGAAATAATAATGGAACAAAGTGGTACAAGGGTATCTATGATGGAGGCCCACACCTTGGGTGTATGAATGTAGGAGGGAGCAATCGTGGTACATGAGTTCCTTATATGCCTTTTTCTTTTTATTGATTTTTCTTCATTTTACTATTCAGGCCTGGAGGGGATGAGAGCATGATGTTGAAAAGTGTAACTAGGTTCGGTCTCCATAATGACATGTAATTATGATTTTATGTAATGAGATGTAAAGAAGAAAAATAAATTGTATTGCTTGCATCATGGGTTTCATGAGCGAGATATTTTATTTTTGAGTCAAGACTCCCATTGAGAGTCTTTAGGAATTATTTGTCATTTAGTCATAAAATGATAGAGTCATTGTCATGTAATGAAGTGATGTTACACTTTGTAAAAGGTCAAACTTGTCTATGTAAAGTATCCTCCAAAACCTTGTCACTTATCCTCTTCAAGTCGGCCTACAACGAAGAAAGAACTTGCTAGAAGAAGTCGGCCTCCCTACTTGAGATCATGTCGGCCTAAGGGACATTAGAAGATGTGTATAAGTAGCCACACTCGGCCTCACTTAGTGGAAAGCAACTCGACAAGCATTCAGTCAAGAAGAAGTTTGAAGAAGAGCCCAACAACAGAAGTGCGAAGAAAGGATAGCGAAGGAAGGATTCTTCTGGGTATAGTGAACGTGAAAAGAGATTAAAGTGAACGTAAAATTCACTTTTTTCATTTTTTTTTAAAATGAACTTTTTAATGGGAGTTTTTTAAAAGTAATGGAGGGATAAGGAGTATTTCTAATGGAGTAATAAGTGATTTTGTGGAGTCATAAGATGCCTATTTTGTAAATTTGGAGCGATAAGTGAATTTGTTTGAGTGAAAGTCATTATTGTAATCCAAAGTAATGTTTTACTTTGAGAGCGATTCAGTCAGTGCAAGTAGTTTTTTTTTGAAGACAATTTGCTTCCAAAGTTTACAAGTGTGACATTCTCATTGAGAAGTTTCCACGACAAAGTTGTGACATTGAAGAATGATGTAGTCCAGTAATTAATAAAATCATAATTTTTGTGGTGCTTGTGTCCTAGATCCGCCTGAAATTGAATAAGGGGATCTTAGGTACACCGTGTGTAATGAATGCATGTGCATGACTTGTGTTCAAATTATCTCTTTGTATTATGCTTAAACAACTACATGCACATAAGCAAGCTTAAGTATAAGAACACTTAATCAAGCTTAAAGTACACAAGCACAAAGCGTCACATCATCAACTTGATAAGATGATCTTCCAAGCAAGCACATTTCACATCATGTAATCAAAGCAATCAAGTTAAGGACGCTACAAAAATCAAGCATTTCAAGCCAAGACGACATCAACATCATCAACACTCTTTGTATCACTTGAAAATAAACATTTTTTAACTGAATTGTACGGGTGCATTCTCGGTTGTAACCAACACCCTAATTTGAATTGTTAAGGTGAATACATTAAGTCAAGTAAGTCTTCAACTTAGTCATCAAGATTGAACTTGTCATTTGTCTCTTGGGTGCATTTTCGACAGTGTTCGACACCCTTCCTTTTTTAAATATGACCAATTCAGTGAGTACATTCAAGAAAGCACAAAGTGTCAGTAATCAATCAAGCAAGTTCAAGCAAGCCATCTAGAAAGCAGTCATCATTCAAACAACAAAGCAAGCGAGCGTGTCATTCAAACAACCAAGCAAGCGAGCGTGTCATTTAAACAACAAAGCAAGCGAGCGTGTCAAAATCAAGTGCGAAAGTTCACAACACGACATCTACCACAAACGAGCTAGTGTGAAGTTGATTGAAGCATTCACAAAGTGTGAGTGAAGCATTCAAGCAAAGCGATCGTCATCAAGCGAGCGTGAAATCAAGAATTCAAGCAACCAAGCTATAAAACTCTAGCAAGTGTTTAAAGCATCAACAATAAGCAACAGTACAAGTGAGCCTGAATTCAAAGTGAGCAAGCTAACATGGCGACACACATTCAATTGTCCCAAATTCTTAACAGTTTGATTTTATCATCAGCTGGCGACATGGTGAACATCAACGAAACAACTCTTGCTGATATTCAAGTGCGTCTTCAACATGCACATGAAATGATCGAGTTTTTTCAACTAGAGTCTCAACTTCAAAGAGATGAGTTGCAACTGAAGAGTGATGTTTCCAAATCTTTCATTCGTACAAATGAAGATAAAGATGTTAATTCCAAGTCACTGATCCAACCAACTTCAAGTGTCGAAGTGGTCCCTGATCTAGTTCAACTTTCTTCCAAACCAATCATCAAGCCATGGGAAGAACTTCAAAGTAAGAAAAATCGACGAGGATTAGGATATGACAAAGATGAAAACAACTTGCATATCCCCGATTATTCTAAGCCGATCAAGTTCATTAGTGCAGGATTTCTTGATCCAATAACATCAACAAGCCATGAGACAGTTGCAGACAAACAGAAATACACGCAAACTGAAGTTGCAGTCAAACCAAACTGCCTTCATTGTCAAAGAACCGGTCATCTGGAAGATCAATGTTTTGATCTCCATCCTTGTCACCATTGTGGCAAGTCAAATCATTCATAAACACAATGCAACAAACAACAACAATCAAGCAGATTGAAGATCGATTATTCATGGATTAATCCCTGGGAATGGTCATCCACAGTCAGAAGATTGTATAAGGTTTACAATCGAATTCACTCACACATATTGCAGCGAACAGTAAAAATGAAGATGGTACTCTCGTGCAGTTGAACAGGGGAATACACCAGTGAAACACTCCTACACCTGAAGGGGGGGAGTTCAGAATTCAGAAATCAAGTGAAAGATTGTCTCTTCTTTCAGCTGACAAAGGGGGGGAAATGTCAATGAAATTAACAGTGGTTGTTAGACTGAAAGTCTCGACAACATCAATGAAGCAGCTAGTGGGCATTTTCATCAGCGAGTGAGCATCAACAAATTCGCCAGTGGGTGATCAACAACAAAGTCAGCAATGAGCAGTTTTCCAACACAGCAAAAGCAATAGTGAGTTGTTTTTCAGCGTCATCAGCCAATGGGCGTTCTCTATATTTTGTCAGTGGACAAAGGATGCTGATTGCAAGCAAAGGACATATGGATCCTTTTGCAGCTTGGCACATTATGGAGTTGTCAAGCGACATTTAGAGATGAATCAGACATGCAGCTGACTCGTGGTCTCTTCATATTGTAGTTTCTTCAGCATCCAGCTTTGGCAGTTTTTCAGGCAAATGTTTTTGAGGATCAACAGTTTCAGCATGAGAACTTGAAAGATGGTTCATGGTTCTTAATTTGGACTTATCATTGAGGGGGGGAATGTTAGCCTTCACTCTCACATTAAAAAGAATTCTAAGTCCAAATAATTAAATTAATTAAAATCATGAAATTTAGGATTTAATCCTACCTTTGTAGATTGAGTTTGTTCCTCATGGTTAGGAGTCAGTTTAGTGTTAGTTGGTTGAGAGATTCTCTCCAACTAGTTAGGCTCCTAGATTAGTGTGTTGTTGAGATATTTTCTCAACCATAGTGTCCAAGATAGATGTACTATCTTGAGACCAACTTCCTCATGTATTTATTTGTACTATTATCATTCTTTGTACATTGGATTGATTAATAATGAGAATGTGAGGAATGCTGTAAGGTTGAGGCCTTTTCCGCCATGTCTAGGTTTTCTATATGTCTGATATTTATTTTGGGAGTGTGAGTGTGTATTATTTGTTTATTAGTTTTCTTCATTCTTCTGGGGATAGCGAAGAAAGGATTCTTCTGGGATCAACGAAGGAAGGATTCTTCTGGGGTTTGTCTTGGGTTATATACTCTCCCACAAGCGAAGGAAGAAGGAACGAAGGCATCACAAGAAGATCGAAGGAAGAACCTGTTGTGTCTCTGAGATGATAATGGTCAATTGATCATGCCAGAGCATCTAAGATATTTGTTTTGGGGGTTTTGGTTTTGGTTTTTTATGGAGGACCAATACATAGACAAACTGTAAGAATGATGTATTAACTCTTTTAGATAGTACTAATAGATAATCAAAGGGCTGCTTTTTAACTTCACACAGTGATTTGAATTTATAAGGTGTGTAGAAAGAATTGTAAGGAGATATGATTAATTTAGATTTCAGACAGAAAGATAAATTATCATAAGTGGAAAACCTTTGTCCAATGTTCAAAAGTTAAACAAACTATGCTTAAGATTACATAAGATGCTGACAATTTTATGATTTAGAGGGAGCCTTTCAAACAGACAGTCCAATATCTCAGTCTCTTTATGATAATAACTTCAGAAAGGAATTTTAAGAATAACTGTAACACATTTATTCTCACCTGATAT
This sequence comes from Pinus tabuliformis, assembly GCA_031772625.1. Taxonomy (NCBI): domain Eukaryota; kingdom Viridiplantae; phylum Streptophyta; class Pinopsida; order Pinales; family Pinaceae; genus Pinus; species Pinus tabuliformis. Next base: position 834,343,475 of record CM062804.1, read on the forward strand.
CTTTGTAAAATTTAAACACATGAAGAATAAACAAAATGAATGAAACACATGAAAAACTTACAGAAGAAAACGAAACTGTATGAGACTAAATTCAGAATCCTTTGCTTTATTATCAGTGATCTAGAAACAACTTGTACATCAATGCTTTTACAAAATTGCTTATGAAAGGTACCACCTTTGATAACTCGTAGAAGAGAGTTATTTATACAAGTTGAGTGTTAAGAAAATATCTTAAACAAATTTACAAAAATAACTTAATACAAAATTAGGAAAAATGAACTGATAGTCAATCTATCACTATTTTGCTGATGAACTGTTGATGATTGTTCCTCAAAATTCTAAATGTTGTTGACCTGTTGATGACTGTTCCCCAAAATGCTGAATGTTGTTGATCTTTCTTTCAGTCAAGTAAATCAGTTAACTGTTCCCAGCGTTTATTATCTGGGATAGATAACTTAGTTACCCTTCGATAAACCTCATCCATTTCTGTATATTTAGTAAAAGTAGGTTTTACTAAAAATATGTGTTTTATTTCATTAAGGATGAAAAAGGTATCTTGGAGGGCATTCAACACAAGCCTTGGTGTTGCTGTACCCTTTATATTTGAAATTGTAGTTGCACTGGTCTTGACCTCTGTGAGCTTGCGGACATAGTCTTCAATAGGCATTAACTTATCATTTATCACAAATATGGAGGGCAAACCCTTGCTGGTCAAGGGTTCCAACTTGCTGAAGAAACGTTGAACTATGACATTAACATTGCTGCACTTCTCCTCCAATTGAAGAATGAGATTTTTCTTTGTAATAATTTTCTTCACTTCCAGTATGGCTGCTGTCTTGTCATCAATACCCAATTCTTGAAGCTCATAGCTGTCTTTAGAATTTAGAAACTTGATTATATCAGTGGCTATTTCTGGCTTGTCCTCATGTTCATTTGAGATAGTTTCAATAGCTTCTTGAGCTTTTTCCAACAAGTCTTTTTGATAAAAAATTATTCTGATATAAGGCCAGATATCTTTGATTGATTCGATGATCTCTTCCCATATAGTCTCCTTTACTAAACCCAGTGTATTTGCGAGGTAAGAGTCTTTGATTTCTTTCTACAATACCTCAATTTGACCTCTTGCCTTCTGCAACTCAATTGCATTTGAGCTGTCTGCAACTGCTTTCATGTGTTGTAGTGTCTTCAGCTGATCCTGCAATTTCTTGATTTCCTCTATCTAAATAGACAGGTTTTGAACAGCTTCAGCAAGCTGTTCAACTCCTTCTACTGTACCTGTGGTTGCTGCTGTGCCTGAGGTAGAAACTTTAGTTATAGGGATTGCTGCAAGAGGAACACATTCATTTGAATATTGGCCTTTTTCATAGCTTTCTCTTTCTCTTTGACAAGTTTTTCCATTTGTTCCTCCATCTGTTTTATTTGTAGATTTTGTTCCATGATGAGCTTCATCATGTCAGATTTTTTAGTCTCAGTTTCTTCAATTTCTTTAGTCATTGGGTTCTCTGATGCTGGCAATTTGAGCTGCTTCCTTAATGTTGAAACCTTAACATTTTCTTCTTGACAATTTCTTCTGCAGCGTTTATATTGGAGGGATCATATCCCATCTTCAACACCAGATCTTCCAAAGATTTGATCTTGGTGTCTTTTGCCAATGAGGAAACTTTCTCAATCTTAAGTTGTGACTGTGTATTAGCCAAGGTAACCTGCAACTTTGACAGATTCATGGCAGTATTAGTTAAAGTAGAAGAAATCATTTGGCCAGTCTGTTTGTGCATCTCAATTTGGTCAATTGGATGTACATCTTTAACATTAATTTCAAAGGAGGTTTGCTTCTGGTAATGTGCAATAGTTCTGGGTTGTGGAATTTGAGCTTGTAAGAAAGCCATCTGCATTTTACCCTTTTCAGAGTCAAAGACTGAAAGAAGTCTGGCTTGAGAACTGGAAGAATGTTTCCAGAATTGAGTATAAGTGTTTAACTTTAATTCCTCATTCTTCTTCTTAATTTCACTGAAAACATGAAAAATATCATCTTCTTTATCCTTCTGATTGCCTTCACTGGTCTGAATCACTTGCTGTTCATGAGATGTGGTGGAATGAGTGGGAGACTGAGTAGACTATCCACCAGACTGTGTGAAAAGAGATGTCTCTCCAAGTCCATCAAATGTTGTTTGTTGTGACTCATTAGTTGCATTGACCTTCAAAGAGATCTTCGACCTCTTCTTTCTGTGTACAATTCTAAAGCCTTTACTTGATGCTTCTTCTGTAGGGGATGTCTGTTCTTCCCTTCCTCGTTTGGCTGTCTTTTCTTGTGCAAGTGGAGTCTGTATATTTGAAGTAGAGACTGCCTGTTCTTCAGCTTTTTGAAGGGTGTTTTCCTTCCATTCTAACAGATTTTTGTATTGTTTAATCTCAGGCCGGCGGTGTGTTGATATGGAGTAAATTTATTTTCTACTCTGAGTTTTGAAATCACTCCCATTGGTTCATAAGACCAAGTAAAGCTGAGGCCAAACTTCATCTCTTTCAATAACCTGTCTGCTTCTTCTCCTGTTTCTCTAGTGTTACAGATGAATGGACCAACTTGAGCTTTTAGCTTAAACTGTGATTTCTTCTTTGCAGCCACAAAATGCACTTCATCTGCATTGAGCCTTTGCCTAATATATTCTAATGCAAAAATTCTCATAGGGAGGTACTTAGGCAGCTTGTAAGGTGGAAGCTCACAGCCAAAGACTCTGATCTCTGTATAATTTTGGTAAAGATACCAATCTCCTGTTGTGGCTTGATCAACTAGCTGCAAAACTTTTACAATTTCATCACTAATCCTTGGTTCTGGAGTACTGCTCAGAAGATTAATGGCTGGATGAACAAACAATTCTATGAACTGTTTATATGAAAATTCTTCTTTCTCCTTCATTCCCATAGAAGTCCAAAAGATAACTGATTGCTGGTTCCCTTCTTCATCTAGCTTCTGCAAAGTGAATGGAAACTTGTCTCCCTGAAAATAGATAAAAAGATATACAAGTACTGAAGCATACTTGAATACTTCTTTAGTATTGAATTGGACAAATTGTTCATGAATGGCCTCAGCTAGAAATTGACTAAAGTTAAAAAGAACAGTGGGTTTGGAACCAACAGAAAAGATAGACAAGAAACCAATGATGGCTTCATCTACATATTGATCAGAATAGTAACCAAGGAGATAAGAGAGAATGGTGGTAATTTGCTTGGTTCTGTCTGGGAATATAGATGAATCATAGGGAGGGTTTCTTTTAGGCAGAGGGCTATCTACAGTTAGGAAAAGTTATAGGGTTTGAGCTCTTTTAGTGAAATCCATCTTCTAATAGGCTTCTATTAGGTTTTCATGAGAAAAAGGAGTGGTTGGCACAATAGTTGGGGCCTGCAACATCTGGTCAATGGACTGGGCATTGATGGAGCACAGGATTTCTCTTGTAGGTGAGATAATAGCTCTTTGACTGGGGTCATAGGATGCATGACATTTTCTGACAAATTCAGGTGCTCTATGGATCTGAGGGAAGATGGGAATCCCAAAGTCCAATTTCGTCAGTTTGATCGACGAACTGGTCCTCCATCCAGCAATAGATCTCAAACAAGTCAAATTCAAATAAGGACTCATGGATTTTACAGTCTCTGTCAACCAAGGGAGTATGATGGAAATCAACTTGAGGATGAATGAGAGGATTTTGGGTTTCTGCAACTTCCTTTCCCTTAGGAGGCATTTTGTTGATTGGATTACAAACTGAAAGTGACAGAAATGGGAAGGATTTGGCTGAAACATAGTGATAACAAAAAAACAGTGTAATTGAAAAAGATTGAGTGAACCTGGATGCTGGCTTGCTTGTGAACAGGACAGAAAATTGGCTTGAATGGTGAACTTGTTGTTTTGACTGTAAGCTGCAAGTATCTAGTGATCAATTGAGTTATGGGAATGCATTGTGTAATGGTTTTTATGAAAGAACAGGGTTTATAAGGCATAAAATGGAGCAGGTTTGTTAATCAACGGATAAATTCGTATTAACTCTCCAACGAGACTGAGAAACGGATTGATGGAATATTCATTTGCAGGTGTGGCGAATTAAATGGATAACAGGCAGACATGCGGAAGATTGGTCCATGTAGGATGATGGGACAGAGGACGTGACGGGGTGTTGTCGTAGACGATGACATGGGAGCGACTGTGATGGAGGTCGAAAACTGTGTTCAGGAGTGAGTTCGGGTGGTAAGTGGTTTGGGATTTTAAGTCCCGAATAACTAGGAGTGGGGGTTGGCAGTTTCAGAGGGTGGTTTCTAAAACTGCCGACTTCGGACCCCCCCTCTGCTGATAATGTTCGGACGGCAAGGGAGGGCCGAGGAGCAATGTTGGTCGTCCGATCGGAGGGAGATGCGAGGGATGAAAAGAAAATGGGGGGAGTTTAATTAAGTGAGGCAGAAGGTGATGGTGGGGTCGAAAAGATATGATGGATGTGACAGGTGTGGGGTCCGAAGGGAATCAATGGATAAAGCTGAATAACATTGAGGTTTAGCAAATAATGGTTAATTAAAACCATTCGTTATATGCACATATATCCAATGATTTGACTTAGGATAAAAATCCTATCATGCTCCAATTTTATTTCATTTCTCTACCTACCCTTAACTCTCCTAACATTTTTTTGCAATCTTAGTCACCCAAGTGCATTTAGACTAGCAACTCAACATTTTCCTTTTAATGATTAATCTACTTCTATCCCTTATTGCTTCCATTGGCTCAGATTAAACTGTTGAGCCAATTTTATTTGCTACCTATTAACAAACAATTTAAATCTAATCCAATCATGATTAAACTTTACGATTGGATTGTATGAACTAGTGTGGCATTTAAACAATCTGCACACAACTTTATTTGCAAAAATAAAATTGACTAAGAGTAGTGGCATTTGGATGTGCAACACTTTCAGAATTTATTATTTTTTCTTTTATTTCTAACCTAACATTTTATTTTTTGCCTTCCTTTTTTAGGGCATCTATTCTAACATTTTATTTGATATGGACTTATTCATCAAAATATTCCTAACATTTTATTTCTTTATTCTTTTTGTCCATATCCTAACTTAACATTTTATTAAAATATATTTTCATTTTTCGCTGACTTACCAAAATAAAAAAATGCTACAACAAAACCTATTGTTGTATTAAAGTAACTTTAGATTGGATATCTCACAGAAGGAGGCCGAAGAGAAGCAATATAGGTCTCTCTTTAGGAGACCAGGGTTTCTGATCTAGGGTAAACCTAAGAGACCAAGATTCTCTGGGTGACCGAGATAAAGATAGAGATAGAGACCGAGATTCCCTAGAGGAAACCAGTGAGAGCCTAGAGACCGAGATTCTCTAAGGGAAGCCGAGAAGAAGCAGTGTGAAGGATAGAGACTGAGTTTCTCTAGAAAGCCGAGGAAAGCAGTTCAAGATCAAGAAGGAAGTCGAGACAAGGAAGAGGCAAAACATCAAGGGTAGTGACAAGGTTCTTGGGAGGATACTAGAGTCAAGGGTCTTTGTCATGGTCTTGGTATTTGTCAATTGAAGATCTATAAGAAGAATTTCTGATCAGGTTTTCCTCTCAAGAGGTGAGAGGTTTTGGCCCTGGCTGACAAGCCTACATACTGTGTCACTTGTCTTCTATTGTGCATATTGGTAATTGTCTTGATGAAAAGAACACAATAATAATATAACAAAGAGAAGACTATAAGCTAAAAGGTAAAAGTATATCACAAGCAATTATCAAGCAGAGAAATCTTTTAACTCCTTATGCCCTAGAATTCTCAACACATGATGTGTAAAATATAGTAGTGAATACTCCCTTAAGGTGAGGCAGTTCATCGCCCACTAGGGTTTGGGACAATCATGGGTTCCTTAATGATGAAAGGGGCACTCATAGGGGCCCTAGGAATCAGGGTGATGACCATAATGGTAGGGGGTAGAGCTCATGTTTGGATTCTTGCCCACGCGCTAAAGTTTATTGTCTCGGCTATCTTTTGCATTTTATGGTACATTTTCTGTTGCATGTGGCCATATTATGCTTTTATCTTTCTTTTTAGTTGATTAAACCTTTGGGCATCGTTCCAAGCTCGATCTAAGGCGTGGACAAGGCGAGGGGGAGGCTGACACCTTGTGGACCCAATGGACGAATGTGGACCCAAATTGGGAAAATGTGAAAACGGGTTGAGTGAGATATGTGGAGTCGGGAAGCAAGACCATGCGACCAAAATCAATGTTTCACATGTAGTGCCACTCCTAAAGCTAGTAGCAAATAAAGGAGATCCCACAGGACTAGGATACAAGATTAACCCCCAAGTTGAGGTAAGGGAACATGAGTATAGTCAAAGCTCGTTTTTTCAGACGGATTCCACCACTAATCCATGCCCCCTCTAATCCATGAGCGTTTTGCTTCCTCATTGTTGGCTTCATAGTTGCGGGGGAGCGCCCCCCCCCCCCCGAAACCGCTCCCGAATCGCGCTCCGAGCGGGAGCGGCTCGGGAGCGCGCTCCCAAAATCGCTCTCGAAAAAAAATTTGCGCTCCCTGCCATTTTCGGGAGCGTTGCAGGGAGCAATCGCTTCGTCGCTCCCGGAGCGATTTTTAACGCCCGAGAGCGATCGGGGAGCGATCGCTCCCGATCGCTCCCGGGCATTAAAAAATCGCTCCGGGAGCGTTTCGACGGGCGCCGGGAGCGATCCGGCGGAAAAAAATTCTGCGGACGCCAAAAAAAATCGATTTTTTTTTTTTTTTTGTTTTTTTGTTTTAAAAGCCCAATGGGCCTAAAAAAATTTCATTATCACTTCATTGAGCAAGAGCTTGGAGCAAGAGCAAGAGCAAAGGAGCAAGGAGCAAGTGCTGAGGAGCGAGGAGCAAGCCTGCAGAGGTAAGTAACTTAGTAATTTAGTTAGTTTAGTTAGTTTAATTTAGTTAGGTAGTAATTTAGTTAATTTAATTTAGTTTATTGAGTTTAAAAATCATGAATTTAAATTAAATTAATTAATCCCAATAAATTAAATTAATTTGCAGATTCAAGAATCAAAACCCTACAAACATCAAACACCATGGACCTGGCTATATTTCTTGGCATTTTCCTCTTCCTGGTCCCTTTTATGGTTATTATGGTGCTGGAGAGTAGGAAACGGAGGGGCCAAACTGAAGAGGGGGATGAAAAAGCTGGAGAAAGTCAAATTGGTGGAAACCCCGGTGAGGAGGAGCTGGAGGAGGGTGAACATGACCCTCAAAAAACTAAACAAGACCAAACTCCATTGTGGAAATATGTTAACAGGGCTGAAACAGGGAGAGGGGGTGGAACCACTAAATTTCATTGCCCCCATTGCAACACTGATTACACAGGTTCATACACCCGTGCTAGAAGACACCTCTGCGGGAAAAGGCCATGGGATGGAGACAAACACATAGGAATCAAAACTTGTACAGCGGTGTCAGCAGCGGATCGAGCCAAATACATAAGGGAAGAGGAGGAAGCCCAATACAGATAAAAAAAATCAAGGGGTTTCTTTGAACCAAGCTCACAATCACAAAGAACTCCTTCAACATCCTCCCAAGGCAGTGGATATGGAGGCACAGGGTCATCATCTTTAAGGCGTAGAACCATATCAGATTTCCTTGATGAGGGGTGTAGGAATGATGTGGATTCAAAGGTTTACAGGTTTCTCTACGCATGTGGGATACCATTCAATGTTCTTCGCTCAACTTATTGGCACGAAATGGTTTCTGCCATAAATGATGCCCCTAAAGGATACAAGAGCCCTGGGTATGACAAGGCAAGAACCGTTGGCCTTGATAATGAAAAAGCAAAAATATCACATTCTTTGAATAGAATGACAAGTTCTTGGACTGACCATGGGGTGTCCATTGTATCTGATGGATGGACAAATGTAAAAGGCAAGCCATTGATAAGTGTTCTTGCTGTGTCTGTTAGTGGTCCCATCTTTCTAACTGCACCTGATTACTCAGACAAGTTCAAGACCGCCATCAACATTGCAGAAGCATTACTTGAAACAATTGAGCGTATTGGCCCATACAATGTCATCCAAGTCATCACTGATAAATTGTAAGGCAGCGGGAGCAATTATTGAGGATAAATACCCCAACATATTTTGGTCTGGATGTTTGGTTCACACATTGAACCTTCTGTTGCATGATATTGTCAAGAACAAAAATGAACAGTACCAATGGATTGGTGATTTGTACAAGAAAGGCAAACAAATGATAAAATTTATTACAAATCATAGCAATACCAATGGCCTTTTCCGCAGTCACTCGAGATTGGAGTTGTTGAAGATTGCAAAGACCAGATTTGGTAGCTATTACCTCACCTTCAGGCGCCTTTTGAAGGTAAGAGAGGCATTAGCTAGCATGGTATCAAGTACACATTGGCAGGTATTAAAGGAAAGGGCTACAAATGCAGCTGACATGGGAGGTTTTGAAATGGTGGAGGAGGCCGCTCTTGATGGGCAGTTTTGGACAAGTGTGAGGCAGGTATTGGATTTCACCAAGCCAATTTATCACATGATTCGGTTTGCAGATACAGACAAACCAGTGATTGGCGAGGTGTATGAGCAAATAGATACCATGTTGGGGGAAATAAAAGATATTTTTCATAATAGAGATCCCAACTTGTACAAACTGATTCATGATTGTGTGTGTGAACGGTGGAATAGGGTTAATCTTCCACTACATTGCTTGGCGTATATCCTTACGCCAAAATACTACTCTACATCTTGGTTGGGCAAACCTGCAGCAGGGGGTGGGGTTAGGACCAAACCCCATTTAGATCCAGAGATAACTAAAGGATATTTGGAAGCATTAGAAAAGTTGGTACCTGACAGGGAGGAATGTGCAGCTGTGCGCCTTGAAATAGGCAGATACTTCAGTGGCACTGGTTTGTATGGTAACTTCCATGCAATGGACGACAGAGATAGATTTGATACTCTCACATGGTGGGAAACATATGGCGGCCACGGAATTTTGCCAAAATTGGCAAAAAAAGTTCTTTCACAGGTTGTAAATACTTCTTCTGCAGAGAGGTGTTGGAGCACCTACAGCTACATACATAATGTGAAAAGAAATAGACTCAATGAAAACCGAGCAGAAAGCTTGGTTTATGTGCACTACAACTTGAGGTTGTTGAGTCATTACTGTGATCGGGCTTATGAGGATCCCACATATAAAATTTGGGACAATCACCTAGAGGATGACAATTTGGAGGATGGCATTGTACATATTGAAGAACTGGAAGATGAACTTGTAAGGGATGAAGATGAAGCAGCCATGCCACCTCCACCTCCACCTCCACCATCCAGTAGCAGTGCTCGAAGTCCGAGTCTTGTTCCTTTGCTGTCGCCACCTCCATCTACACCCTCACATGGAGGTTCTAGTTCTGGTCGTCGGTCTGTGAGGGAGACTCCTAGAAGACCACCACGACCTGCTTATACTCCTGGAGACTCTCGTGGCAAGGGCCACATGTAGATTTACAATTTACTTGTCTTTTTTAGTTTCTATTAGACTTTAGTTTTCATAACTGTTGAGTTTTGAGTCCTTGACTCTTGACTCTTGACTCTTGACTCTTTCATATCATAATGATATTTTTTGTAAACAATATATCACTGTGACAATGAAAATTTGAAGTTTGAAGTTGGGCCTTGGCAATTATAACTTATTGGTAATGATTGTGAATTATGAATATGATGCTTCATGAAAGACTAAAGTTGTTTCATTTCATTTCATTATTCATGTTTCATTTTATAAATTTATAACATTTCATATCATGTTAACAGTTAGAAGTTAGGACTTAGAAATATCTTAGATATTACTTCTTGTAATGGTTAAACTTAGCTTACAAGTACAACTTTGGTGATCAATGATGATAAATGTTATTGAATTTTCAATTTTGAAAGCTTGAAGTTGAAACTTTAAGATTGAATTTGATGAATCATGATTCATGAGACTCAATATGTTGCTGTTGTAATATGTATTTTACTAACTTGTGGACATGGTTGATGACGATTATAATTTCTAGATGATTGATGTGATATGGTTCAATGATCAATCTATGTTTTTTTTATGTTTTTTATGTCTAATTCATCATTCTACATGTTTTTGTTGACATATATGTATCAACTTCAGTTACAAGCTATGTTGCCAGGAAACATGGGTGCGGGGACGGGGACGGGGACGGGTACGGCATTTTTGGAAATAGGGTGCGTGGGTTCGTCGGGTAAGATAATAATATTAAATTTTAATAATTATATTTTATAAATTATAAATTTATAATTAATAATATATATGAAATTTGAATTTGTATATTTTTTCAACTTTAAACAAGAAAACTTTGAGAATGCTGTGAGAAATTGGTAGATTTTGATACTTAATTTAGCCATTGTCCAAAATAGCCCTTCGCCATTTAACAGCATCAGCTGATTACAGCTTATGGCTGGTCTCAATCCTACTTTCTATTTGACCGAAAATGTCTGAACCTGTATGTGTGCATTTACAGTTTATAATTTGATGGTTATTTGGCTCGGGAATGAATGTTTCATTCCAAATTGATTTACAAGAATCTGCAGGCTCAAATTACAGAGTAAGAGGTCTCTTTTCCAGTTCTGGTTTTGATGCCATATATTCTATGTTCTCGACATAAGTGACATATTTAGCTTTTAAATTGAGTTGTTACAATTGAATGTCCATCTGTATAGAGAAGGGAATTATTTATTATATGTTTTTCCAGCTCAATGTTACGTTTCGATGGAAAACATTGCAATTAAACTTGCTAATATGCTCCAAGGAGCCTTACAAATTAGATGGTGGCTACGTTCCGTTCCACAAAGCTCATCGTTGGAACAGAGAACACAGGTCTACAGGCCTGGATTTTTGGTTTTAAGTAATCACGAACACCTATGGCATTAGGGATATTGCAGTAGTGACTGCTAGTGGGCAATTGCGATCCACTTACAATGAAAGTGTAATGCAGCTTAATGTAGTTGAGCCCCTGTGGGTGTTCACTGTTCAAATGTGTAATATAAATTATAATGCACTTATATTTTTCACACGCGGGTCTTGTGAAACTTTTTCATGGAATAATAAAATTGAAAACGAAAACTTGTAAATACCACTGCCGTTGAAGCTGCTCTGTCCACTACTGCTGAAGTTGCCCACTGCCCACTGCTGCTGAAGCTGCCCACTGCCGCCGGAAATGGTAAACGGGGACGGCTCAAGCCTCAACCAAATGGAAAAAACTAAAGTTAAATGAAATCAGTAATCAGTGATCACGGTGTTTGTTCTTCTGGTATGTCGCGGTGCTCTGCCGCCAAGAATAATACCGTATCACGGTATCAGTCTATCAGATATTTGCTTGTGTAAAGAGTTAAAGTCTTAAAGATTTAGGGTTTTTTAAGTTTTTTACCTTTGTTATAAGTTATTTTTTAAATTTCAATAAAAAAAATTATTTGAAAATTAAATTTTTAATATAGTTTTTTTATGAAGAACCCAAAGAACCCGAAGAACCCAACTCGAAGAACCCAAAGAACCCAACCCAAAGAACCCGAAGAACCCAAGAACCCAAGCACCCGAAGAACCCAAGAACCCAAGAACCCGTTAAAGGAAAAGAACCCAAATTTCTTTTTTGAAGAACTCGGTTCTTCATGGAAGAACCCGGTTCTTCTGGGTTCGTCTGGGAAGAACCCGTACCCGAATCCAGTACTTGGGTGCGGGAACCCGGGACGGGTTCGAGAACCCCACCCCCGGGTGCGGGTACCCGTGCAACACAGGTATCAACAATTAAAAAATATATATATTTTTAAAAAATCGCTCCCGGATTCGCTCCCAAACCGGGAGCTTCTGAAAATGGTCGCTCCCGCTCCCAAGCATCATTGGTTGGCTTATAGTGTGATGTTGTGATCAACGATTTGATATGTGGGTTGGAAACAAGCTTGCCCCCCTAACCTAAAGTTGTCTCTACTAAAGTTTCTTAGAAAGCTTTAAGTGGAGGGTAGTGGCATAGAGATTTGAGAAGTTATATCCAACCATGATTGTTCTGTAATCGTTAGTATTTGCACTGCTACGTAATTTGTGAATTGGGTGGATAGTGTGATGTGACTAAGTTTGTGTTGAAAACATGTGTAATGTCCTCACCAAATTGATGGGCTAATGGAGGATGAAATAACCTATTCGACCATGTAGGCTAAAGTTTTGATAAAGCGGTAAAAGCCCAATTTTTCCTATGTTGGGGCAACATTGGGCAAAAGTTGGGTCGACTGGGGATATAAAAACCAAAATTGGGGGTTGCACCCACAACCCCTCACATTTTGGAGCCCATGGAAAAATCTATAAATAGAAAAGAGTTGAGATCAAATCAATTGTGATCAATTGTGGATCAAATCATCTATTTTCTTGAGCTGTGGCTCCAAGGGTTTTAAGACCCCTTTCCTCTACTAATTTATGCGGTGAAAGATTCCGCCCTAGTCAGTAAATCTCCTTTCTATCTTCTGTTTTGTTTTGGGAGGCAAGGAATCTATCTATCTAAAGTATCAAGGTTGGAGGTAAGTTAGGGCAAGAATTCAACTCGTGGGACCATTTAAAATCTGTTTTTGGTGCATTCATCCTCTGTGACAGTTCAATCTTTGTAGCAAAATTGCAGGGGACTCTTGCAATTACGGTGAGGCCTCTCTGAGGTGCATTTGACTCTCCTAAAAGTATTATCCGTCATCCATCACTGAGGTAGCTCGGACCCCCTGAGCCCCATCTCTGTAGCAGCTTGAGGCAACTCGCCTCCTTGAGGCCATTTTTGTAGTAGCTCTGAAGTGCATTCGGCCTCCCTGAGGCTCAACTCTGTACCCTTCTTGAGGAAACTCGACCCCCTTGGGCAGAACTTGGAGCCTTCCTTCTTGAAGCAAGATAGACAATTTCCAAGGAAACGTTGATCTGAGGTTAGCTAGCGATATCTTCCGAAGGAGTTCGGCCTTTTCTATAGTCCTCTTGAAGCAGTTCGACTACATTCTGAGGCAGCTTGGGTACCATGGGATCAAAGCTCAGTAGGGTCTTTCCAAAGGGATTTTCTGTGGTATTCTAGAAGCAGGAATCTTCTACGAATTTGTAGGCTAAGCAAGGAAGAACTCAAATTCTGTACGTTGTTAGTAGGAATCTAGATTATTTTACAAGCTTAATTTAATTGGTTGAGTACTTGGTTTTTCTTGGACAAATTAGCCTTGTTTATTGTGGAATTGCATATTGTCATAAATTGATTCGAACTATCTGTTATCGTTATTTGCAGGCTAGTATATTTTATGAAGAGATGTTTGCATTTGTGTGAATGTATGAAAACATATTGATGTTTTGCTGAAAGCCCTAGTTGGAAAAAAAGAAGCCCCAGGAAGAAAATTTCCCCTAGGACACCACAACATGATTTCAATAGATCAACAATGCGACCAATGAGGCTTAGGGGAAACGAGGGGCAAGTCACTCCATGTTTGTATGGGGGGAGTGTCCTAAAATCTTCTAATTTAGCCTCAAGTGGGACAGTGGGTATGGTGACAATAGGTTGAAGAGAAAATTTGTCTTGAGTAAATGTTAAGTTGAGATGTCTTAGCTTGTCTATGCATAGCAAGTTAGTGAGAGGTAAGGACTTGGGTTGGGGTGATCGTGAGCCTTACTTGGAAGAGGAGTGCTTCCATGTGTACTGAGTGTTACATTTATGATACTTGCACCACTCGTCTGAGCTAGCACAAGGGTTAGAGTCTGAGTCTTTGTGATTAGTTACAAGTGCTTGTTTCAGATGAGGGCACCTCATGCTCCCTGCATTGCATGGATGGAGTTTTGTAAGGCTCTGAAAAAGTGGGGATTTAAGGTAAGGATGGAGGTTTGTCTTGCTCAACCTATTGAAGGGGAATTTTTTTAAGGGAGTTTTAGGGTTTAAAAATCTTTGAGGGTACTTTTTTCAAATTGTTGCATGTAGAGCATGTGTTGGGAGTGTTACATTTATGATACTTGCACCACTTGTCTGAGCTAGGGCAAGGGTTAAAGCTCGAGTCTTTGTGATTAGTTACATGAGTGCTTGTTTCAGATGAGGGCATCTCATGCTCCCCACATTGCATGGATGGATGTCTGTAGGGCTCTAAAAGAGGGGGCCTTTGAGGTAAGGATGGAGGTTTGGCTTGCTCAACTTACTGAATGGGAAATGTTTTCTAAGAGAGATTTTAGGGTTTGCAAATTCTACGAGGATACATTTTTTTCAAATTGTTGCATGTAGGGCATGAGTTTGTCACATGTACTACATGGGGTAGATGGTTGTATGTTTGCTTGGTTGAGGGGTAAGTTGTATGAAAAGCTTGGTAAGGAACAACGCAGGATGTCATGTTAGGAGGAAGTGATGGGTATCTTCCATGGGTTAACATGGTTCACATAATATGGGGTAGGTTCTCCTATGCCACAAGCTATGTTGGAATTGTTGTATGAATGCTTGGATAACTATTGTGAGGCATGTTATGGATACTTATTTGGGTGAAGTTAGATACATTAGATAGAGTCTTAAGGATAGAGTTGGTTGAACCCCAAATGAACAGAGCTAGGGAAAATGGAATTGGAAAGAGGACAAGAAGAGGACTTCAAAGTCTAAGGGACAAAGCAAGATATGGAAGCAAGCTGTAAAAGGGGAGGAGAGAGCCTTCATGTAGAGGAGGACAGGGTTGATGGAAACTCTCCAACGAAGTTGCCAAAATTTAGTGGATGAATGAATTCTACCACATGGAACATGAGGGCAAGGATGTAAGATCAACCAAGTGTACACAATACTACAAGGGAAAGAAAGGAGCCTGGAGTTGCCACTTGGTTTTAGGGCCAAATTGAAAAACCCTGGGGTAAGAGAAATGGGAAAGGAAACAAGAGGGTAAGCTACTAGATTAATTAGATCCTTAAGACCTTGCTGATAATAATCTGGGGCTATAGATGATTAGGGTAATTAGATTAGGCTTTACCGACAAATTTAGCAAACGAAAACAAGCCAAGTAACTAGGGTTAATTAATCGATATTCTTTTAGTGAGCTACAAACTCTAATGATAAAAAATGAAAGAGAAGGAAGTTAACTCCATCAAATCTTATTGTTTTAGATGATGAAGCTTCCTGGGTTGAAGTGGAGAGTTGTGATAGTTCTCCAAGAGTGATCCACATCTTGATATCCTTGCACAATCGACTCCAAATCCTTGCTACAGAGGACTGGTCCTGATCTCTAATACAAGATATGTATGCAATAAGACCAGTAAAACCCTAGATCTACTGTTGTAAAGATAAATCAATGAGGCATGTAGAATAGATAAGTTTGGTGTCCTTAGAGGGGATGATACCTCCTTTTCCCTAGCTTTGATGGAACCTCTCTCTTGAGATTTTAGGTTCAAAACTTCCAAGGAATTAGTGGAGTTGTGCCAATAAAGATGCCCTAGGATGTGTAAATAAAACTTGTAAGATTGAAACCAAGATGGTTAAAAGAGTCTTAGTAGAGTTGTCGGAGATGATTGATGCAAGCAACCTAAGGGGCTTGAGGAAGGAGATCAATAATTAACCCAAGTGATGCTTGAAAATTAGGGCTTTTCCAAAGATGAAGAGAAGAGGAATTCAAGAGTTGAAGAGCAAGGGAGTAGAAGGGTATTTATAGACAAGGATGACCTCAAGGAGAATGCTGGATTCGCTGTTAGGGTACTTGAGTTGTATACAATCGTCATACTGCACTTTTCAGTTGCATACCATATGTTTGGTTACAATGGTACCATGAAGTTTTAGGCCCAAATTGACCTTACCACGTGACTTGTGGATTCATAGTTGTGATACCAAAAGGGAATTTGTGGTTTAGTCAACCACAAGAGATCAAGAGGATTTAGGGATTTGAAGTTGCCATTGTAAATAGCAGGTCCCAAATGGATTTGGGTGGATTTCGACCTAATTTAAGTCATCCTAGGTGACCATGGACCTAGATTGGCGAGTTTGTGCCCCTAATTGCAGCCATGAAGTTAGGAAGGGGTAGCATCGAATGTGCTCTAGCCACGAAATTTGGTGGAGAGGTTGGGGCACATGAGATCTCCAATACCCAGAAAGGAATTGGGCAGATTCTAAACAGATCAGGAGATATTAAAATAATTAATATTTTTAATGGAGTCCCTAAGTCTAAACTTAGGGAAAATAAAATATTAATGTATTAATATGAATCTGTGTTAGAGTGGTCCAAAAGACATGGATCAAGCCAGATCTAATCTTAGCCGTTGATTAGGGACTTAATCTCGGCCGTTGATATGTCAACAGGAAAAGTATAAGAGGAGGCTTCAGGGTCACTTGGAGAACACACCAGAGTGATCAGTCATTCTATTCTCTAGAGCGGGGTTTGCTAAGAGAGATAGAATCAGTGATTGGGAGAGCAGCTGAGGGGCATTGAGTACAGAGAGATAGAGAGGCAGAGATAATGACGGGATAGCAACAGAGCAGCCAGAGAAAGAGACGTAGGAGCAGCTAGTGCTCACGCAGGGCTACGCAGAGGCAGCTAAGTGCTGCGCAGAGCACCAAAGGGGCCAGCGTAGCTGACGCAGGGCCAACGCTAGGCTATGAGAGGTTGACGCAGTCCAGATTGGGCAGACGCTGGGGTTTCAGGGGCAGATTGGCGCTGAGTAGCTGCCGGAAGGATTATCCGGGGTTTCAGCCAGTATATTTGTCTGAAACGCAGAGGTATTACTGCTAAGGAAATTCTCTGTTGGGTAGGCCAGTTTCGGCACCCAAATTGTACTCTGATATTGCTTAATAAGAAAACCCTCAGATAGCTGCACTGGTTTTCCCGCATTGGGTTTTTCCGGGGACATTAGACCAAAAATAATGGTGTCAAATGGTGTGTTTGTTTTTGTTTCTTTTAGTTGTTGATCTATAATATGTTGAGCATGCACTAGTGTTTATTTTCAGTATTTACATTGTAAATAACTTGTTTAAGAAAATAACAAGTAGGTAGGAATAAATCAGATAAAGCGCATGGAGGGTTTCTAAGTAAACTTAGAAACTTCAACAGGAAATGCTAGAAGTGGGTGCCCCAAGCAGGCAAAGTGAAACTAACAACCAAGGTTAGGAGACCAAGGTGGTATAGGGACATAATGAACCCTCCTTGACAGTAGACATCTTAGTGATGTCTTGGTGAGGTCCCACGTCTAGGCTATAGGATGAGAGAGTGTCTAGGAAGGTGATCTATCACACAAGAAAGTGACTGAGAGGTATCATATGATCATAGGGTGGGTTACATATGAGTCGTGTACAGGAGTGGACTAACTGCACAAGGGAACCCTTGGGAGGTAGGCATATCTCTATATTGAACTGTAAATTTCATATGCGACAAGAGGCGTCTTGTATTTATCCACAACTCAGGTAGGGTACTACCCACAAGATGGAGTTAATGAGTCTACGTATACAAGTTTGACTAGGTTGGCATTAGCCACTCCATGGTACTAAAATAAAGGATTCCTGGTTACAAATATATAGATTTTGATGATCGCAGTATCGACAAAATATCGGTGAGGGTCCAAAAAACATCTTATCGGCAATATCGACGAAAATATCGGCAAGCATAAAAAATGCATAATATATTCATTTTTTTTTCCAGATTTTTAAACATATAAAGCAATAACAACATGAAATAAACACATTGGCACATAAATATGAAGAAAGAACTGATATATATGATGTAAAAAAGAAATGATACATCAAAGGCGATACCAAATCCTGCTGATCCCTGATAATTGTCCAATCAAGGACTAAAATGTGGAGAACCAATACAAAATAACATCACATATATGAAAGTATCTCATCATCATGAGTTATATGTGCAAAACAAATAAAACTAGTAGCTATCTATCAGAAATCAGTGCCCTCTCTCGCTTTTATGGGAAAACATGATGGGCTGTTTGCCAGGCTTGCCCCTAGCAATAGAAGGCCCCGCCTGTACACCTAATGTCAAATAAGGAGTGCTAGGTATGGACCCGTGCTCTCCTATATCTATAACAGATGGTGCTGATGCTGATGCTCTCACAACCTCCACCCCCTCCTCCCCCTCCTCTTGTTGCTCCCCCCCCTCCTCCCCCTCCTCTTGTTGCCTCTGTTCTAATGGATCATCTGGCTCTAACCATGAAGGTGGCTCCTCCAAGATGGGCACCTCAGACTCCACCCTCCACTGAGACAATACATCAATATTGTCTAAGTATATGCCATCTGGATCCATTGGTGCTTCTATTTGCTTTACTCGAAGTCGGATATTGTAATGCACATACACTAAATCATTGAGGCATGAGAACTCCAACCTGTAAGAGTGTCAAAAAAGCTAATGAGTCCTGAGCCTTGACTTTTGAGTCTTGACACTTGAGGGTCATAAATTAAAATTTAAAATTACAATAAATGTAATTGCTCAACTGAAGGCTGAAGCTCAAAGTTATACCTGTTGCGCTTTTTGAGTGTATTTTCTCAAATACACTCCAATTGCGCTCACACCCTGAAGAGCTACATGTTTGACTCAGGATTCTTATGGCCAATTTATGCAAATTTGGTGCCCTTGCACCATAGCTTTGCCACCAAATATCTACAACAAAATAAAGAAATAAAAAAGTCAAAAACTTAAAACATAATTAAACTTTCAAATAAAAGTTACATAATTGAATTTTAAAATCTAGAATTATCTAAGTTGCAGGAGTTTCCAGTACGTGGGTGCTTTGGATACATGGGAACGATTATCCGGTACGGATAGAAGCTTTGCCCAAATTTACAGGAAACGTCAAGTTGGGAGCGGCAATAATATATATATATTTTAAAGTGTAAAGATTAAATGTACATATCAAATTAAATTTTTAAATGATTCATCATTCAAGAGACAACCATACAAAGTTAAAACAAAAACTAAAAGCCACATAAAATCATATTGATGTTCATACTATAGCTTCGCCACCAAATATCTACAACAAAATAAAGAAATAAAAAAGTCAAAAACTTAAAACATAATTAAACTTTCAAATAAAAGTTACATAATTGAATTTTAAAATCTAGAATTATCTAAGTTGCAGGAGTTTCCAGTACGTGGGTGCTTTGGATACATGGGAACGATTATCCGGTACGGATAGAAGCTTTGCCCAAATTTATAGGAAACGTCAAGTTGGGAGCGGCAATAATATATATATATATATATATATATATATATCATAGTTTTAAAAACCGCTTAGAAAAACCAGTAACCGGTCAAACCGGCCGGTTAGCTAGCTGGCCGGTCCGAACTGGCCTAAAAACCCGGTCAGACCCTTCATTTGCCCGATTTTTGGCCCTAACCGGTGAAACCGGTTTGTTACAAACCGGCCGGTTTTAGGCACAACCACCATAAAGTTAAAAAAACATGTTTTTGACTGTGTTTGAGGGGTTTTGGGGGGGGACTAAGGGTGTTTCAACCCTAACAATGTTGGCAATTAATGGTAATGTTAAATTCTTAAAGTAAAAGTGACATTTCCTTTAATTTTCATTTTCATCTTTTTACTTAAATTTTTAACATTACCATGAAATGACTCAGGATGTTTGAGAGTGGTTTCGACCTCATTGGATTTCATATGGAGAAACTAGAATTTTAGATTTCACTCAAAATTCAGCAGACTTAATGGTTTTCAGGATTTCATGGTTTGGGGGTAAACAATAAATGCAATTAGAGCTCCAAATGATAAGAAAAACTCCTGATCTAGATCCCATTGTGTTGGACGATATTGATCCAACATCAGAATGGGTGGAGGAGACTGAAGAACCTGTGTTTGAGGCTGATTTTGATATCGACATGGCTTTGGCGGGGGATGAAGCAGATTATGTGGTGGCATCAGAACCAGGATCAATAACGGCATCAAGGAAAGGCAAGGAACCAATGGAAGGCACTAGTCATGCAGGTCGACAAACTCGTGCTTCCATTAGGTCCACTTCTATTGTCATTGGTGGTGTTAGCGCTTGAGATTTCACCCTAGGCTGAGGAAGGTAAACCTTCAAGGCAACATCAAACCATTTCACCTCGTAGCTAGCTCTACGGGGTATGAGAAGGCTCTCTCCGGTCAAACTCGGTAGATCTTTCAATAGGATGAGCTGACCCAATTAGGAACACTGATATTAGGCTAGTAAACTGATAAGGAGGGTTGATTTAAAGTTTTTTGGGGTTTTTGGTGGCAATTGGAGGGAGTGCAATTCAGGGTGCGGGGATTGAGCTCAGTTTTTGCAAGTGGGTCTTTGGGGCAAGGTAGGAGTTTGTGCTGATGCCTTTAGCTGAGATGGATGATCAAGGAAGAAAAAAGAGAAGCTAAAGAGGGCAAACAATGACTTTGAATCCTCTCTAGACAGTGGAAAACATAAACATTAAACAAATTTGAAAGCTGAGCATGGCAAGCATGAATTCAAACTTTATCACTTCATTTGTTTAATAAGCTGCAGTAAAGAAAGAGATGAAACACATAAACACACTTACAATTACAATAAGAGAACACACCATCAACACAAGAGTCCACAAGAATCCCAATGATGTCTGCAAAACCCTGGTCTTCCTTTTCCTCAAATTGCAGAGATACAAGTAAAATATACAATAGGAGCTTCTCCCTCAAGAGTCCAACCATGAAAATGAGCAAGAGAAGGCATAATATAGATGATCTAACTCCTTTCCCCACCTCTAGGGGTCGAGCTCAGCTTCCTAGGAGCTGTTTCAACTAATTCTAAACTGAGCACTAGATAATAGGCAGTCAAAACAACTTGCCTCTAAAACTTAGGAAACCTATCCATGCATTAAATATTTACCATTTACATCAAAGAATCTTCTAGAAGTGATGAAGGAGAGTAAAAGTATCTAAGTGCCATGAAAATTACACAAAAATCCATCATTTACATGCCTCAAAAGTCAACCAAGATGAAAACAGTGTTTTGCTGGCCGCACTGGTCAAAACAGGCAAATTTCCCTGACAGGTCGCGCACATCACTCTGACTGGTCGCACATATTCACAGCTCTGTTTGAGGGCCTTCCCGGTGTCCAAATTAGGTGCAAGATAGCTCGTTGGAAAGGTCTGCGAGTCTACTTTCCAACCCCACTGGAATTTCTGAATTTGGAGTTGATTTGACCCCTCAAAAGTGATTTCTCCCAAGACAGCTTTCTGCAACTCAAAATAGGGGCAGAAAGTCAAAAATTGCATGTATTTTGAGCTTTTGGAAGCCCAAATCTCCATAAAATCTGAAACTCATCCATAGGCAAGTGTATTTTTGCATGACAATTCCAAAAATGCAAAGTTTTCTGAGTTGCCCCCATGTAGGGTCGCGCGCGGGGTGAGACCCGTCAAATGGCCAAAACCTGTAAAATTCCCAAAAATGCCAAAAATGCTTCAAAACTCTCAAAATTTCTTGGGTTTGCTGCTAGGAGGATGCTAATGAGTATCATGGTGAGTGAGAGAGGCCTCAGCCAAGATACGGAGCGGGTTGGTCTTCTTTTTCCGTTTTTGTGCCTTGGCCAAACTCCTTGGATCCGACGACTGTAATTTTGGCATTGCTCTAAAACCATGACACCTGTGCAAAAAGTGAAGGAGGTTTTTCTTCTTTGGCATGTTCTGGACAAAAACATCTCTCAGTTTCCCAAAATTCATCTTTGATTGCTCTGAAACATCATTTGAGTGAAACTTGTCCCGATGTGTGAAACAAAGAATTTTGTCGAAATGAAGCGAAATGAAGGGGATAGGGGGCTTCTAAATTCTTGGGGAAATTTTGGGGAGTAGGGAGGGATGTTAGGAAGTAGGGGAAAGTGGAATCTCAGATATTGAGTGAGGGGAAAGGGTCCAAAAGGGCAAAACACATGCCCAACCTAGAAAATTGCCAGGTTGTAGCTAGAAACTAGGGTTTGTGAAAAAATGAGGAATTTGGGGGATCTGAGTGTTGGGAAGTGTTTGATAAGGTACTTTAAGGATAGGGGAAGGTGTATGAACATCAGGATATGAGTTTTGCCAATTATTTCGCCGCCCAAGAGAAATTGCCTTCAAAACCCTAGGAGAGGGAAATGACCTTGCCTAGGCACAACTGAAGCATGAATAAGGTGTAAAATGACTCATTCGACACTGACATGATAATGACAACCCTCTGAATGATGATAGGCTCAGCTGAATGATGACATGGACTGAAATTTGGGCAAACCTTAGACCTAATGCCTAGTGACCAAATTTTGCTTGAAGACTCACTGAAATGACAAAATTTGACCCTGACACTCTGAGACTACCTTGTAAGAGCATATTTGATCACCGTAGGAAGGCTGGAAAGACTGACACTAACAGGTGGCATTGATACTGAGGTTGCAGATCAGGCTGAGGCATCCTCAGACTCTGAACCAGATGATGTCTATGTAGCTCCTGATGATGATCTTGTGTCTACTACTAGTAGTGGTAATGAACTTGATGATTGATCATGTGTATACTGTAGACTTGTAGTAGGCCAATGGCCTCATAGCTTGCAGCAATGTTTTTGGACTTTATAGGCCATTTAGAGCCTCATTTGTTATGTATTTTGCTATTTTGTTGATGATATGTATTGCACTCGGTGCCATTTTGATGTATTCACCTTTACATGGTATATAAATGAGCAAACTTTGCATATTTTGTCTCTATTG
The DNA here is from genome assembly GCA_031772625.1 of Pinus tabuliformis. Classification (NCBI taxonomy): domain Eukaryota; kingdom Viridiplantae; phylum Streptophyta; class Pinopsida; order Pinales; family Pinaceae; genus Pinus; species Pinus tabuliformis. The sequence goes on from CM062804.1 coordinate 834,366,173, forward strand.
GCTTGGAATCATGGTTTTACATCTTAAAAATAGTTTTGTTTCATTAAAAATTAATTATTTAATGTATTTTTTTAAAACCGGTTCGTTTAGACCAAACCAGTGCCGGTTAGACCGGTTCCGGTCGGTAAACCGGTTCATTAGGTGGATCGGTCCGGTCACCGGTTCCGGTTTTAAAAACACTGATATATATATATATATATATATATATTTTAAAGTGTAAAGATTAAATGTACATATCAAATTAATTTTTTAAATGATTCATCATTCAAGAGACAACCATACAAAGTTAAAACAAAAATTAAAAGCCACATAAAATCATATTGATGTTCATACTAAAAAAAATTTAAAAGCCAAAGCCTAAAGTAGTACATAATTCAAAATGCCCAATAGCCAAAATATAGTAACAAAAATACAAAGCTTATGATCATATAGCACGATCTTCAGCATCAAGGAGAACCATATAAGCTTGAGCCTCACTGGGTATTGGATCAACGCCATCATCATCATCATCAGATGCAACAATGTCATCTAAAGGTATGCCAACCAATCCTGCATTTGGTAAAGGATTGTCATCATTATCATCAATTTGGGCAGCATTTTCAACGTTCACATCCCATCGTGCAATAGGTCCTTCTAAATATTCAGGTAGCTTCCTTGAACAAAGTCTAAGACTACTATGCACATAAACAAGTTTCTCTGCTCTCTTAGAGTTAAGTCTATTCCTCTTGACAGAGTGTATGAAACTATAAGTGGACCAATTCGTTTCAGCAGTTGAGGAACTAGCAACCTGATATATCAAACGTGAAGCAAGGTTTCGGAGCTCTGGGACCTGGCCCCCATACATTCTCCACCATCCAAGGGGTTTCTTCTGAGCATAATGCTTGATGTCCCTCTTTGCATCTTGGATGAATGAAGGAGGGCTTAATGTACCAAAATCAATAAATTGCTCCCGTATCACACTTGCTTCATCAACAGTATACATCTTAGTTATAGCATCAAGAAGCCCTTGTTTTACCTCTTCATTATCAATAGGAAGAATTCTATTTGGTCTTTCCATATACCACTTTGGATTAAGGGCATATGCAGCCATGTGAAGGGAGGTATTGAGTTTAAGCCATCTTTTCGCTATCAAATTGTGGATTTCATGGAAAAACTCCAAAGAAGGGTTTCTTTGGCAAATGATGTGTTTTACCTTGCCCACCATGGTATCAATACATTCATATATTTCTCCAAGAGGAGAATCTGAAACAACATACCTGATCAACTCCATAATTGGAGCTGTGAAAGAGACAACATATCTACAATCAGCCCACCAATCCTCATTAAGAAGCATTTTTCTTATCTTCTTTGCTTGAGGTGACTTAGACTTAGTACATGCATTCCACTCTGAAGAAACAACAGTGGCTTGTAAAGATACATAGACTTCAACCATGCGCTCAAGCAAAATAAAATATGTGGCATATCTTGTTTCTGCAGGTTTTAAAAAATGCTTCTTTGAATACATCCTGTAAATTGCCAAGGAAGCATGGTGGTTGCAGATGAACATTTGTGCCTCCCTCGCATCTGAAATGATTTTTGTAATCCACTGTAGTTTACCAATGTCTTTTAAGAGATTGTTAAGGCAATGTACACAACAAGGAGTCCAAAAGACATGCCTATATCGACTTTGGATCATCAATCCCGCTGCTTCACAAACAGGTGCTGCATCTGTGATAACATGTACAACATTTGAAGGACCAACCTCATCAATTGCATCCTTCAACATTTCAAACATGAAAGTAGCATCCTTAGTTCTACTACTACAATCAATTGCTTTTAAAAAATAAGGCCCTTCTGGTGATGTGACAATAACATTCAACAAAGGTCTTTGTTGAATATCTGTCCAACCATCCATGACAATTGAACAACCTGAATGAACCCAAGACTGTTTGAGGTCCTCCATAAGTCCATGCATTCTTGTCACCCCTCTATCTAATAATGAAGTCCTCATTTTGTTGTACCCCGGGGGTGCATATCCTGCCCCTGCAGCTATGATTTTCCCCTATTCAAAACATTGTACATCTTTTGAATGGAGTCACTTACAGTAGTCCTCTTAGTGCTAGAACTTCATTGATTAGTCTCAATTTGGATGTGACTTTGTTCATTGATACGTTGGGATGAATCTTCATGTCTGCCTCTCTTATTATTAGGAAATACAATGCTACTATCACATTCATTGTTTCCATTTGCTTTCATGTGAAGCTTACTCACCTCCATTCTTTGTTCAAAGTTACATGTGCAACTCTTCACCCCTAACCCAGGTATGCCCAAAAGATGATGCCATACTCTTGTATAGCTACCCTTACAAACATGGGTATACAAATTGCATTGCTATTCCTCACAGCCCCCATTGTTTTTTGTCTTGTTTTGTGTTAGTTTTTTCATGAACTTCATTAAGGGCTTCTTAGAAATGTTGCTTGATTGCTTGTGGGTACCTATTGTTGCCTCTACATTCTCTTGTTGAACTTGTGGAGGTAGTGGGGGTCTCATCCTGCTGTTGTTGTTACCACATTTATTGCTCAAATCTCTATCCATGGTATCAATACTGAAAATTTACATTAAAATACAAAAAATATTAGAAGTGGAACAAATAAATATATTTTACAATGTACATAAATGACAAAAAAATAAAAATCACAATACTTGTATTTAATATGTATATTCTGAGTTCTCATAAACTAATAAACTAGTCAATGATAATTTGCATACTCAATTAACTAATAAACTAGTCAATTGCTATTAGTGATTTATCATTTTAGTCTGATGGATGTACTTTATGGATAAAGTACATGATTATCTACTTAATGAGAAAACTGATAAAGTGAATGATTGTAGTAACATAATACTAAAATAAATTAATAATTAACTTTTATCTAGGTGTAATAATCTCATTACACCTTAATGTAATTTTAATTTAATGTTGCACCTTAGATTTGAATGTAATTTTTAAATTTTATATTGAGCAACGGCTTTGCCAGCTCAAAATTAAAAAACTAACATTATAAAAGTTTAAAACACAGTAAACAGAAACTGGAAATTCCAATGTTCAAAGCCTGAATCCTTTAAGCAACTATACATTTATGATTTAAGTAACTGTTTGAATGAAGATCTGCAGCTTTTCTTTATTTCTGGTTGGTTTGAAAGTCTTGTTTGCAAATGCCAAAATATTAAATATTAAATAATAACCTACCAATATAAGAAAATAAATAGTAAAAATTTAAATCCCAACATAGACAAATGATCCACTAACAACTGACTTTTACGTTTTCTTCAAATTTTACATTCAAACTATTCTTTTATCTATGCGATTGACATGTTCAAATATAGAGGCACGCCATGAAGAGACAAACCAACTACAAAAAAAGTTAAAAATGTTGCACCTGCGTATGCAAAGCTTGGTCTTTATGTTCATCTTATAGTTTAATTTTCAGCTATATGAGATAAATAAAAAACAAAAGGATATGAGATAAAATGAATAAAGCATTGACATTAGTGTTTATAAAATCTTATGAATTTTATTGCTTTCCATATTGAATCTGTTCCCAAAGTGCTTTGATATACATTCATTTTAATATAAAAAATCTTGACTTTAATGAACCTTCACCTTACTTCAAGAAGATGACATACATTTCAACATTAGCCCAGAATTATTGAAAAACAGAAGTTGAAATGTTACTTAATATTCTCAATATCATGTTAAGAAGCCATGCCATGAAGAGACAAACCAACTACAAAAAAGATTAAAAATGTTGCACCTGCATACGCAAAGCTTGGTCTTTATGTTCATCTTACAGTCTAATTTTCAGCCATTATTTGGCATTTGCAAATGATAAAACTTAAAGGTTTTGCAGTATATATATATTTTTGAATTTTAATTTTTTCCCCTTTTCTTTGGGAAGGAGAATGCTTCATACCCCCACCTGAATGGGGCGCAAAGAGCAGACATCCTGCAACTTATATGCCATGTGACAGAGTAAACCACATCGTTGACTATTAAGTTTCTGGAGCTTTTATTTTAAAATTTAAAACAAGTAAAAATCTCCTCTGAACAGTTTGTGTGAGAGGAATCCCAAGAAGAAAATCTGAAAATCCCTCCCATAATGAAATTTCAAATAACCTATTTTTCCATTCGGAATAATTTAGCCAATTGTAAACTTATTTTAAATGGAAAGAATAATTGTAAACTTTTAAGTTTTTTTAAATGGAAAGAATATAAGTCAGAGAACCCTCTCTATTGAATTAAAAAAAAAAAAACCATAAACAAATCAAATTGCAACCAATGAAGTTTGAGTGTTTGCAAAAATTCTTAAATGGAATATGAAACATTAAACATAAATTCCTGCTTGCCTTCAAACATACTATACGAAAGGTGAACTGTGGCTAACTGAAATTGTATCCTGCTTGCTGAAATTTTATCCACTGGTGTGACAATCTGATAGTCTAGTTCACGGATAGTTTTGCAGAAAAGGACTTTTATTTGGAAGTGTGGAGGAAGCAAACAATTTTGAGGACAATCCAACCAATTACACATTCAAAGGAGAAAAAATTTAATAAAATGAGCAATTTCCAACATAACCGAAGTGGCCGAATTCTAAAGCAAGACATCAAACCATTCTAAAGCAAGACATCAAACCAAGTAGACTTTTTGAACCAACCACACAGAGTGCAATAAAGCTATCTTTGGCAAAACCCAGTTAGGAGATGCACTATAATTTTCAATTCCAGAAGCATATGTAAACAATTGAGGGAAAAACGTAGGATTTCCGGTAATTTCTAATTACAAAAAGGATTGTTGCCCAGAGAAAGCTGGTTTAAGCAATGTTTGTGGGGCGGCGAAAATTAAAAATACACAATGTAAATAAATTCTCCAAATGCATACCAAAAGAAACATAAGCCCATTGCAACGCATTATCAAATATAACAAAAATTCACGACAAACTCGACCTTTGTTTCTGATAAATCCAAATCAATTACGACCCATAAAAGCATACCAAGCCCATTTTGGGGATCTATATCTTAAGCAGATGCGAGCAAAATAGGGTCACAGGGCTATATCTAAGTTTAAGCTCGGATACGATGTACATCCATAAATTAGAATGCAAACAAAGTTCAAACACTTACAGGCAGGGGAACACAGGGAAAGCACGATAGGCGAACAGGCAGCGAACATAGCAACTTACTCCTCAACGAACAGAGTTGAATAGTTGATGAACTAAGAGCTGATGAGGGACAATTATATAGAAAAAGATCAGTCACTTTTGCTGCCAATTCTAAGTAAGTTTGCCGCCAAAAAATTGTGCGAGCTTTTTGGGTATGCATGGATAAGGAGCCCATAGGAGCTTCGATCCAAGCTCCCACTTGAAACCCGCTTTAGAAACTACGATTTTGGTTGAGACAAGCTCCCAAAAAGCTCCAAAGCTCCAACCACGGTTTCCTCCCATTTTGGAGCGTTTTGTACCAACTCCTAAGCTCCCAGGAGTGCCGGAGCTTGGGGTACTTGCTCTCCAATGACCAGGAGCAGTACCCGTGCAACATTGAGAATTATAAATAAGTAAATTCTAAATTGAAAATTCTAATGAGTGATGACTTGTCACTTACGTGGCATGAAGAGGGTCCTTTCCCTAATAGCACCATCAAAGCCAAATAGGCCAACACAAGCCTGATAAAACAGTATCTCGCGATTCGTTTTGCTACGAAGCTCAAGATCAGGTACCATCCTCTGAATACAAGATTGGAGCCCTTCCATCACCTCGCCATCAAAATCAAAGACGCATTTGTATGAAAATGCGGGGTTGAGGAAGAGTGCTGCTGCATGAATGGGTCAATGAAGAATCCCTGTCCACCGACTATCAATCACATCCCATAACATCATATGCATATCAAGCCCAACAGAGCCCTTGTCTGCATAATAAGAATGAATGGCTTCCTTGGCAATATCCATGGCTTCATACAAATAAGCCATTGCAGGCTTGTCCCTATATACCAATCTCAGAACCTTTACTATAGGTTCACTAACTGAGCACACTTCTTCTCTTCTCTGCCAAAACGTGCCAGTTTACACCATTTTTGCAATGACTCTTCCGTCTTGTCTCTTGCTGTATCTACAATCACGCCACTCATAAGAAACAAACATTTGCTTCAACTCGAACTTGCATCGAAGCAAAGGTTGAAGAGTAATAAAGTTGGTGGAAAAACGTGTGATTGCAGGATGCTGCAACTCCTTGTTTCTAATGTATCTCCTCATGAGGCTAAGAACAAAATCATGGTTATAAATAAAGTTGGGGACGCTCCTAGCCATATCAATCACCTCCTTGGTGAAGGAGAGTTTCCCCATATCCTCAAGTAGCAAATCGATACAATGTGCTGCACACGGAGTCCAGAACAATGTGCTGTGCCTCTCCATAAGCATCCCGCTGACAGATACATAACTAGCTGCATTGTCTGTTATGACTTGCACCACATTCTGCACACCAATCTCTCGGATGAACCCATCTAACAACTCACATATCATTGCTGCATCTGTTATATGTGATGATGCATCCACTGATTTAATAAACATGTTAGCTTTAGGACAATGTACCAAGAAATTTAGAAGGGTCTTACTCTTCCTATCTGTCCAGCCATCAGACATCACTGTGCATCCAGATACTTCCCATGTTTGTTTCAACTCCGCCAATCTAGAGTTGATGTCCTGCTTTTTTGCTTGAAGAATTGGCCCTCGCAACTCCTCATATGTAGCAATTTTGTACTCTGGGCCCACAACAACAATAGCATCACACATTGGCTGCCAAAATGGATTGGTTTTGGTGATGTTGAGAGGTAAGTCGCTCCAAAAAAGACACTTCTCCATAACACTATCTGCTTCTTGCTTCTCCCTTTTTTTAACAATTGATTTTATGGAAGGTTGTGCTCTATTTCTTGTTCGTGGAACAAAAAATGATGACCTCACACTCCCAGTAACATTAGCACTAGCAGTAGCAGGTGATGCTGTGGAGCCCCTCCCACTACCCTCAACCTCAAAATCAGAGGAAGATATCTCGAAAGATCTACCTGCACGTTCAACCTTGTTTCTTTCTGCCTCTTCATTCTTTCTATCTTTTTCATCAATTGCTTCAAGAGCTTTTTGTATAAGCTCCGCATTAGAAACTGTACAAAGCCCAACAACATGTCCAGGGAGTCTAGCCAGATGGTATTTCAATCGCATAACCCCTCCTGTCATCCTGGTCCCACACAATTTGCATGATAGATATGCCCAATTTGTCCCACCATCAGGCTCCCCATACTCCCAAAAATGGGTCCAAGGCTTTTGGCATATTTGTAGTGAGCTAATTCAAACATAGGGCACAAAAATAAAATAAAATTGGAATTGATGAATAAAGTTACTCCACCCATACACAAAAAATAATAAGTAATAACCACCTCATTTTAAAAAATAATTTTTTTGCTACATTATTTGCAATGTGAATTCAATGAAAATGGCAATAAGTGTTAGGATATTCCGACACATAGGATATAGTTAAGTTCAACTTGGTCTAGTTTAGAGTTAGGTATAGAGTTAGGTAAAGTGTGTTTCTTTACCGTTGTACATTTTGTAACTTACAATCCGACGGTCACGATATGTAGTGATCCGACGGTTCACTCTCACCTCGGTATTACCGACACTTGATCCGTGGCTTGACACCCGATTGGTCCATGAGTTCTATTTAAAGCGCATGGAGGGTCATTGTTCGGGTAATCCGTGCATGAGAGAAGCTTATGTAAATTTTCATTCTTTGATTAATAAATTGCCTGTAGTACCCACGTTGGGACAGGCCGTGGACTGTTTCCCTCCTTGCACTCTGAGGGTTTTAACCACGTCAAAAATACTGGTGTATTGATTTGAGATCTGGTTGTGAGCGGTGTCCTTTTGGTATTCTTTCTGAGGAACTTACCCTGTAAATTCCTACATGGTATCAGAGCTATTTGAGGGCCGCGTCCGTTGGTGATCCAAATCTGAAGCCGGTAGAACTGCATGCGGCTGTCGTTTCCTAGATCTGCTGTTTCTGACTGCTTTCGGGCCGAGAGGACTGCTCTGTTGCGTTCGGAGCATCTGTTTCAGTGAGGAACCCCTTTCGTTTCACGCGAAAAGGTTTCCGGTAGCCCTAGCTGCGTCATTTTTCAGATCGGGAGGTATACAGTGTTTTTTGCAGTTTACTGTTATTTTCTCTCTGCTTATTTCGGTTTCGGTTTATTTAGCCTTTTTTTTAACCGGATCTATACCTTTCATTTCTGCGTATGCTCTTTGCCCTGCGACTCTGTGCGATCTGGGCAAATCAGAAACAGAAAGGAAGGATTTTTCTCATGCGTATGCTCTTTTCCCTGCACCTTAGTGTGATCTCGGAAAATCAGAAACATTGAGAAAAATATTTAGTTTTTCGGCTAAAGCTAACTTTGAGATTTTTTTTAAAATTTCTAGTTTTTTGGCTAAAGCTAACTTCGAGCCGCAAGGTTCGTTTTTCTTTGCATATTCGTGTTGGGTTTTGTGTTTTGTGTTTTGTAGGGAAAAAGAGCTTTCTCAAGGCAAGCACGCAAATCAAGGCCCCCCCCCCCCTCTCTCTCTCTCTCTCTCTCTCTCAAATTTTTTGTATAGATCAATTGGTTCAAAGCTATTTTAAGAGAGTAGAGGTCTTGGGTTCAAGTCTCCATTTTGTGGGGGCGGATTTTTTCATTCCCGCACATTCGCGCACTTTGCCGGCAACGTCAACAATTTTTTTTTCAAAAAGCCATAACTTCTTCATCCGGAAGCCTTTTTCAGAGCCGTTTTTTTTAAAACCGCCTATTTTTTCGAGATCTATCCATTGGAACACTTACTTTCAGCATCTTCAGCTTCAGTTTTTTTTCAAAAAATGGAAAGTCCATGCCAAGTCATTCTTGACAGCACTAACTACTTCCAATGGGTAGCCTACATGGGAGATTTACTTAGAAGTAAAGGTCTCTTCAGAATAGCCACAGACCAAGAGAAGAAACCAAAAGATGAAGACAAGGCTGAAAAATGGGAAAATAGAAAAGATCAAGCACGTGGTTTGATAGGAATGTCTATTTCTCCTGATCTTAGATTCCACATTGCAGAACTTGAAACTCCTCATGAAGCATTAGAAAAACTCGCTAAAGTTTTTGGGATTAAAAATGAAATTAGAGCCCATCAACTTGAAAATGAGTTGCTTACTTTGGATCCTAATAATTTTTCTTGCATTGAAGATTTCTTGTCCAAATTCAAGACCCTTAGATATCTCTTGGAAGGTGTTAAAGTTAAGAAAGAAGATGGTAACCTTATTTATTCCATCCTTACTAAGTTGGGACCAGCCTACTCTGTATTTGTTTCCACTTTCCATTCTACAAGGGAAGCTTTCATTTGTCAAGGCAAAGACTACAAGCCCCCTTCCTTTGACTCCTTTTGTGATTCCTTAATAAGAGAACAAGAAAAACTCTTACACCTTGGTCTTCTTAATCTTGGAAACTCTTCCACGAAAGCGTTAGCCGCCCAGCAGCAACCAAATTCAAAGAATCCTAAGAAGTCATATCCTCAAAAGAATGGTCCTAAACCAACTCAGCCTCAAAATGAAAGATCATTTCAGCAAAATGATAAGACCAATAAAAACAAATGGAAGAAGACTGATAGACATTGTAACTTTTGTAATCGAGATGGCCACTTAGAATCTAAATGCTTTAAGAAGATGGAAGCCTTGGAAGCCGCAATGAAGAAACATAACATCCATGTGGAGCCTACTTCAACTTCAACTTCCGGAATGGCACTTTCTGCATGTCATTGTCAATCATCTCAGTCTGGTTATGCATTAAATGTATCTTCTTCTTCTTCTCATTCTCATGAGTGGCTCATTGATTCTGGAGCCTCTTGTCACATGGCCAAAAACCAAGCCATGTTTTCTTCTTTAAATGATTGTAACACCAAAAATATATATATTGGTGATGATAGATCTCTTAATGTTGTAGGGACTGGAACTGTTCATCTAGACAATGGTCAGTTTAATGATGTATTATGTGTTCCAACCTTATCCTGCAACCTTCTATCTGTCTATCAGATAACTCATTCAGGTGAAGGTAAAATTGTTGAATTTTCACCTCATGATGTTGTAATCAAGGATCTAAAAGATCCTAAACAGATTCTAGCTACTGGTCTTGCTGATGATTCCAAAAGGTTGTATAAGTTTCACAACTTTGGGTCATCAAATCTTCCCTCAGTATTTGTTGCTCATAATGATGAAGTGAGCAAACTTTGGCATGAGCGATTTGGTCACTTAAACTATCGCTCCCTTCAGCATCTATGTAAAGAAAATATGGTGACAGGTCTTCCTATGGTATCTTGCAGAGATGGTGTTTGTTCCGGATGTGTACTCGGAAAACATCATCGGGACAGTTTTGACAAACGTGCCTCTTGGCACGCCTCAGCCCCTTTACAGCTTGTGCACAGTGATTTATGTGGTCCTCTTCCTGTTGCTTCATTCTCTGGCTGCAAGTACTTCTTAACTTTCATTGATGATTTCTCCAGACGCACTTGGGTATACTTCTTAAAACTCAAGAGCGAAGTATTTAACACTTTTTTGGCCTTCAAAGCCTTTGTTGAAAAACAATCTGGACATCAAATTCTTAAGCTAAGAACTGATAATGGTGGAGAATATGTTAAAAACACATTCATCAACTTTTGCACCGAAAATGGAATTCAAATGCAACATACTGTTCCATACACTCCACAACAAAATGGTGTAGCTGAAAGGAAAAATCGCACCTTAAAGGAAATGGCTAATTGTATGCTGCAATCTAAAGGACTCAGTCTTAGTTTTTGGGCCGAAGCAATTAATTGTGCAAATTATATAATCAATCGCACTCCTACTAAGGTTCTAGAGAATATCACTCCAGAAGAAGCTTGGAGTTCCATTAAACCAGATGTAAGTCACTTTCGTGTGTTTGGAAGTGAAGCATGGGCCCATATTCCAGATGAAAAGCATAAAGCTTTAGAACCTAAGAGTGAGAAATGTACTTTTGTTGGATATTCTGAAGATGTAAAAGGTTATAGACTTATTCCATTTAAGTCCAAAAATGTTATCATTAGAAGAGATGTAAAATTTGATGAAAATAAATCGGCCTGCGAGCCTAGTCCGGCGGATGTGCCACCTCTTCCTATCTCTTCTACTTTTGAAAACATTTCTTCTTCAGATGATGAAAGTGAGGATGATAATCCTCCCCCACCTTCTCAGGATCCTCAACTTCCAAGATGGGTCCGTGCTACTCGGGATGCAGCAGGTGATCTTGCCGGTGATCCTACAGATCAGCGACGTACACGTTCTCAGTTTGAAAGAGCCTCTTCTTTACTGGCTCAAGCTCCAGTAAATCATGATCCTGACACTTTTGCAGAAGCTTCAGGCCATCCACATTGGGAAGCAGCTATGAATGAAGAATATCATTCATTGATGACAAATGATACATGGGATCTTGTTCCTCTACCAAAGGGACGCAAACTTGTTAGATGTAAATGGGTTTACAGAACCAAGTATGGACCAGATGGGAAAGTTGATAAACATAAAGCTCGTCTTGTTGCTAAGGGCTTTTCACAGGTTGAAGGCATTGACTACACTGAAACCTTCTCCCCTGTTGCCAAAATGAACTCTATCCGCCTTGTTCTTTCCCTTGCTGCCTCTTTAAAATGGGAAGTCCATCAGATGGATGTTAAATCTGCCTTCTTGCATGGGGACTTGCAGGAAGAAATCTATATGGAACAACCCATTGGCTTCATACAAACAGACTCCAGCCTTGTTTGTCGACTTAAGAAATCCCTTTATGGTCTCAAGCAAGCTCCTCGGGCTTGGTATGCCAAAATGGATAGCTTTCTTTTAGAATCTGGCTTTTCTAGGTGTCATTCTGACAATACTGTCTACACCAAGAAAGTGGGCAACTCTCTTATCATCCTTGTTCTTTATGTTGATGATCTTATTCTTACTGGTAGTGATCCCAACCTTATAAACCATGTGAAGTCTAGCCTTAAAAAGAAATTTGAAATGACAGACTTAGGACACTTACACTATTTTCTCGGTCTTCAAGTCTTGCAATCCAAGGAGGGTATTTCCCTTTCCCAGTCCAAGTATGCTTGTGATATTCTTCGTCATTTTCACATGGAAGACTGTAAGCCAGCCCCTTCTCCCTTTCAGTCTGGAGTCAAACTTTCAGTCTCTTGTACTTCTCCTGAAGTTGATGCTACCTTATACCGTCAACTTGTAGGAAAACTCTTGTATTTAACCCATACTCGTCCTGATCTTTCCTTTGCTGTTGGCCTTGTTGCTCGTTTTATGCAAAACCCCCGTGAAAGTCATTGGAAAGCAGCTAAAAGAATACTTCGTTATGTTCGAGGTACAGTACAGTTTGGGATTCATTACAGTGCCAAAGCAGCTCCTCTGTTAGTTGGTTTCACTGATTCTGATTGGGCTGGTGACCCTGATGATCGGAAGTCTACTGCCGGTTATGTCTTCACTCTTGGTTCAGGACCTATTACATGGGCTTGTAAGAAACAGGCTGCCATTTCTCTTTCGTCAGCAGAAGCAGAGTATCGTGGTGCCGTGGAAGCTAGTAAGGAAGCCTTGTGGCTTCGTCAGATCCTATCAGAGTTTGGCTTTGAGCAGCAGCATCCAACCACACTTTGGTGTGATAATCAAAGTGCCATTCAGCTATGCAAAGATCCAGTCCAGCATCAGCGCAGCAAACACATTGAACTACACATGCACTTCATCAGAAAGCTCATTCATGACCATGTTCTTGAAGTGCAATATTGTCCAACAGATGATCAGGTTGCAGACATCTTCACAAAGGCTCTCACAGAGGCGAAGTTCACTAAACTTCGATATATGCTTGGAGTTCAGGAAGTTGTCACTAAGGGGGGATAGGCTCTAGTGCCTCCTTCCTTCTCCTATTGTGTCATATTTGTAAATCCTTCAATCCTATCCCAAGTTGTTCTTAAGGGGGGATGTTAGGATATTCCGACACATAGGATATAGTTAAGTTCAACTTGGTCTAGTTTAGAGTTAGGTAAAGTGTGTTTCTTTACCGTTGTACATTTTGTAACTTACAATCCGACGGTCACGATATGTAGTGATCCGACGGTTCACTCTCACCTCGGTATTACCGACACTTGATCCGTGGCTTGACACCCGATTGGTCCATGAGTTCTATTTAAAGCGCATGGAGGGTCATTGTTCGGGTAATCCGTGCATGAGAGAAGCTTATGTAAATTTTCATTCTTTGATTAATAAATTGCCTGTAGTACCCACGTTGGGACAGGCCGTGGACTGTTTCCCTCCTTGCACTCTGAGGGTTTTAACCACGTCAAAAATACTGGTGTATTGATTTGAGATCTGGTTGTGAGCGGTGTCCTTTTGGTATTCTTTCTGAGGAACTTACCCTGTAAATTCCTACAATAAGAGGGTGCATTTGAAAGTTTAAAAAAGAAATGGAGTTTGCTGTCCAAATATGTAGAAAACCCTTGAATTGACTCATGGGCATGAAAATCATAGCAAATGGAAAAAAAAAGAAGCAAAATGTTGGTAGGGAAAGAGGCAAAAGCAAGAATAACCCTAAATATATGAAAAAAATCATTAACATAGGGGTTTTTAAGAACATACCTGTTAATGGAAGAAATGAAGTTTGTCTCACTGTTCTTCAATCTTTAATCAACAAAAAATTCTTAGTTGGTGGTGATAATGGCTATTTGATCCGCAATTTCTCCTTGACAACCACCACAAAGCTCTTCCCCTTCCTTCTCTAACAATTAGAAATCAAAATGAGGAAAAAAAAGGCAAATTTCCCTTTTCTAGCCGCGACCCAGCTGGCCCGATGATATTTTATATTGTCGCACGATATTTGTCCTAGATATCAGCGATATCTCGGAAATATCGCGATATTTTCGAGAGCCAAAATATCGTGATATTTTCTCTACGATATTTCGGCTCGCCGAAAATATCGCGATATTTCCGATATTCGCTGATATATCGACGATATTGTCATCATTGATATGAGCATTACTATAGCCAAATTTGAAAATTAAACCCATAATTTCAACATCTAGAAGTCAAATCTCTTGGAGAACAGTGGATTTGATGGTTTTTCTTAAAGAAAAAATGATTCTCGAAGCCCAAGGATCCAGGAGGGGCTTTAACTTTGAAGCAAACAATGGTAAGGCACACTGACTGCATACTGTTTAATTTTATAACTTCTATGAGAGAATCACAAGTATGGATGATAATGGTAGAAGCAGTTTCAAACTTTAGTACAGACGAAGAAAAAGGTAACGTGCTGCTGAGAAGATGGATGGTTCTCTTGGGCTGCTGTGATCCTCCTAGAAGCCTATGGTCGAATTTTAGAGGGAGCTCAGGTGGTGCGAGTCAAAGATAAAATAATGATACATTTAAACTCAAGCTGTTGGTGGCTGATTTTTGATCCACACGAACACCTGATTTATTGACTTGTGTTGCTATATACTACAAGAATGTTGAATATTTTATGAAGAAACCTAAATTTTTATTTGTGAAATTCTTGTACTGATAGTTTTTGGTTCATATTTGTTTATCAACAGTCTTTATCATGTCTTCTGTGCACTTTACCATCTGTATTATAATTTGTGTATATTCTGATCTTATCTTTGTTGACAAATGTAACTAGTGTCAGTCTTCATAATGTAATAAAAAAAATGTACTATTGAAATATTCATTATATTCATTTAGTACATTCATTATTCTTAATTTTATTCTAGTCAAAGCATGTTCTTCATGCTTCTAGGGTCTATTGAGTCAAAAGAAAATTTGTCACTAGTCAAACAATGTAAAGTTCCATTTGGACTATTTGAAAGAAAAAGAAAAATTATTTTGTTTGAGTCAAAAAGTCAATTTTGTCACCACAAGACCAAGTTGGTCTTGCCTAGATAAGTCGGCCTCAAAGAGGCACCTATTTGACCTCCTGGACAACTATAAATAGGAGACACTTCGACCTCATTTGCTCACTCATCACAATCATCGATTTCTGTGCCAAGGAGAAGAAAATCAACAAAAGTCAAAGGAGAAAGAAGAAGTCAAAGGAGAGAAAAAAAGATCGAATTTTTGCCTATTTCTGCTCACACGTGCAAAGGTGGTGGGGCAACTCTGCGAATTACAAGTTTGAAGTTGCAGGTCTGAATTTTTGTGTTTGACCAGATTTGAAGAGCATTGACCAACGTTGACTATTGTTGACTTTGAGTTGGTTGGGGAAGTTTTGAAGGAGGGCTGTCTTGGGTCTTTGTGGAGGTCTTGGTCTTGGTCTAAAGTCTTGGATATCTTACTTTGATCTGATTCTATAAGAAGAGGATTGGTTGGGTATTCCCCTTTGTGGGGTTTGCCCTGGCTTGGAGCCTACATCTTGTGTTCTTTGTCTCTTGTGATCTTCATGTTTTGAATATTTTGGTAATTGCTTTATGAAGAGAACATAATTAAAATAATAAAAGCCAACTACACTCACAAGTAATTATCAAGTTAAGAGGAATCAACCCTAATCTACTAGCATTTTGATTTCTCAACAACCTTGTGGGAAGGGTCAATCAAAGAAGGATTAGAAAATTAGGCTCATGAGTGGATTCTTCTGACCAAGCAAATTTATCCAGCGAAAGACAAAAGTAGTTTCCATTGATAGCCTCACACGAGAATGAATACATTTTGATAATGTTTTTCAGATTAATCACATCACAAGTTGTTGGTCGACGTTTCGAACCATCTAATGTGGTTCATTCTCAGGACAAAGGTGAAAAATCCAATCCATCAGAATGTTAAAAGAACAGAGATGCATCCGGTTCCAGAGTTAGCCATTAGGAAATAAATGTTAGGAACTAGCCGTTAAAAATTAGTTATTGAATAAATTTATGTATTTATTATCATTTTATTTTATTTTTAATTAAAATAGTATTGAATTCAAATCACTTAAATTAAATTAATAATAATAGAATAGGAAATGAATATTTTAAATGTATAATCATAATTAAAAATAAGTTTAATCTTTTTTTTAACAAATAGTTTTTAAATAAAATTAATAATATTTAACCATTATTTTCAAATGTTATTATATTAAAATATTGGAGAATATTTTAAGAGGAAATTCAAAGAGGATATATATATATATATATATATATATATATATATATATAAAAAAGAAAATTAATACATAAATAAATAAATAAATAAATTAAAAAAATAAAAAAAATAAAAAAATATTTTTTTACAAAGAGAGGGCAGGGATCCAACTTCTACTTAACTTCCAACCATCGTCCATGTTAAGATTAATAGCGTGCTTTTCAATTTCAATGGCCTCTCTAAGCTTCCTATGATGGAAGTGATCAACCCTAGCGATGACCCGAGAATCCTCAGTGTAGACATGGTGTTTGGATTTCACCGCATGTTCAACTAAGTTTGCGGAATGAGAACTGTTGTGCTTAATATCTGCTGCATGTTCTTCAATTCTTTGGTTAATGGAGCGACTGGTTTCTCCAATGTAGGGAATCCCACATGAACATGGGATGGAGTAGACCCCTTTCATGTCTTTAGGGTTTATAGGGTCTTTAATAAATCTAAGAGAATTTCTAATGGTATTAAGGGGTTTGAAGGTAGTAGAAACTTTGTTCTTTTTGAGAATATGAGTTATTAGTGGTCCCCTGGATAAAGGGAAGATGAACACTGGAGATTATATCATTTCGAGAAGGTTTAACCCTTGATTCTTTACTAGCCCTTTGAAAAGATCTGAGGCCCTGTTGCCTGCTATAGCCATTATTTTCAAAAACTTTCAGAAGATGAGATTTTTCCTCTTCTAAGTGATTTTCAACAGAAATTCTTAGAGCACGGGTGGCAAGGGTGTTGAGAACCCCGAGTTTTTGTGTCGGAAAATGATGAGAACTAGCATGAAGATATTGCTCTGTGTGCGTTTTTTTGTGAAAAACTTGGTGAGAAACGGAACCATCATTCATTCTAGAGAGGAGACTGTCAAGAAAAGGAAGGCATCCATCTACTTCGATTTCCATTGTGAATTTGATGGAGTCAGATTGGGAATTAAGATGGTTGAGAAACAAATTTAAATTTTCACGACCATGGGGCCAAATGATGCAAGTATCGTCAACAAACCTCTTCCACCGCTTGAGGCAAAGTTTGAGCAGAGGCCAAAGCTTTGGACTCAAAATCTTCCATGAATAAGTTGGCAACTATAGGGGAACATTCATTTAGAATTTGCAATAAATATGGTTAAGTTTTATTGATTATCTGGGTAAAATTCCCCATCCTTCAGTGTGTGGGTTATAATATGATATCCTAGGGCTTAGATTCAAGTAAGATTGTCAGTGGGTCATGATTTCTACTCTGAAAGATATAAACACTGGGTTCTTTTATGATACAGTTAAAAAATGAGGCTGGACTCTATTCAAATAAGCAACAAAACCAGATCCAATTATACATCCATAGAGTTGGTGCAGACAGTGGGTGATATTCAGTTTGAATTTTTATGTTGATCACAGCGACTCTTGAGTAGAAGTTCTAGGAAACAATAATATAGTTTAATTCCTTTCAGATACAGTTCAGTTTGAAGTTGAGAGCATTTATATTCACAGTTCTGTTTGAAGTTTTATGTTGACCTCTACTGCATGACTAGAAGCCCTAAGGAAACAAAAATATGGTTTAGTCCCTTTCTACTACAGCTTCTGGCTATGTTTAAGCTTGCTGAGAAAAATCAAGGCAAAATCTTTCTTTCAACCATTCTGATTGGTTTTTGATGTTTTAGCAAAATTTTTATAACATTACTGATAAGATACAGGTCATCAGGTTGCAGGGATTATAATTTCTCCAACAAGAGAATTGGCATCCCAAATATACCATGTGATAGAGCCATTTGTTTCTACTCTTCCCAATCTCAGGTGCATGCTTGTCGTTGGTGGGACAGATGTGGCAGCAGATTTAAAGAAGCTAAAAGAGAACGGGGTGAACATAATTGTAGGTACACCTGGGCGCTTAGATGATATCATGGAGCGAATAAACATTCTAGACTTTCGGCGCTTTGAGGTACTATCCACTACTTAAAGCACATGTTGAAGGCTGAGTTAATAGTCAGTTTGATGGTTTGAGCTGGAAACATACAACTTGTTTGTTATGTATGGATTTAAAAAATTATAAATCTTTCTCCATTTCGCTGTAGCCTGTACTCATAATTATAGAGGCAAGGTACAGCTTGGATGGCAGAGTGTTCCATCATAATCAAGTTTCAATAATATGAGTTTGGAAAAAGTTTGCAAGAAATTTTATGTACTTGATAATATGATAGAGTAAAACATGAAATTGAAGGTAAAGTTTCAAAGCTTATTTGGAACAGGTTCTTATTTTAGATGAGGCAGATAGGCTATTGGATATGGGTTTTCAGAAACAGTTGTCATCCATTATAGGCCGTTTACCAAAGCAACGGCGAACAGGACTTTTTTCTGCTACCCAGACTGAGGCAGTTGAAGAGCTTTCAAGAGCTGGGCTTAGGAACCCAGTGAGGGTTGAAGTCAGAGTAGAAGCAAAATCTAAGATTCGATCATCCACTATGACTGATATGGTTTGCTCGAGGACACCTGAAGGGCTTCACATTGAGGTATATTCTGAAGCAATTATTATGCAATATTTTTGTTACAAACTTCCTTTTCTATAGACATAGATACTTCCTTGATATATTTTAAATTTTATTCATCATGATTTCTTTCGAACAGTTGCTTTACATATTCAACATGATCTCCACTTTATTAATATAGAAGAATGCTTATTTGCTAGTATGCTATTTGTTTATAGTGCGCCTAGTATGTTTGGTTCATTAGGGTCTGCACTCTTTGAATGTAGTTGATTCATTGCATGATGGTGAATCAACAGCATATCCCTTCTATAAAGAAAAGACAATGGAAAGAGTAACAGACCTGCAGATATTCGTTATCACTTTGGTGTTGTTTTTCTCAAGTTAAGAGGGGTTTTATGGCCTGAGGTGGATTTTGAAAGGGTCGTTTCAGTTTCTTTTTTAATGTGAGAGGTTATTATTCTAAGGTTCATAGGCAATTTGTCAAGGATTTTGTCTTTTTTTTTGTGAAAATTCCTGAATCTAACACATCAGAAACCCCTACTGCAATTACTGGTTTACAATCTCCTACTTGTTCATTTCATTAACAAGTTATTTAATTGCATAAACATTGAAGTAACATTGAAGTAAACACTATTGCAGCCTTCACAAATATACAGATCATGCACTGAAATAAACTGAGACAATAACACAAGGGACACCGTTATTTTTGGACAATCGTCCCCGGAAAAACCCAATTCGGGAAAACCGGTGCAACATATAGAGGGTTTGTATTATTAAGTAGATTTCATGAATACAACTAGGGTGCCAGAAATGGCTCACCCAACAGAGAATATCCTTGGCAGTAGTACCTCTATTCGGAGATAGATATTTCGGCAAATCAACAATCGGATGATCAAACCCCACAGTGACTCTGGCTGTTCCCTATGCTGGACAGCGAAAGCTGCTCTAATCACTGCTCTGGAACTGCGTCAATCCTTCAGGAGCTGCGTTACCCTCTCCTGGCTTAGAATCTGCTGATCTGCTCCTAGTCTGCCCCACAGAATCTCCCCAGCGTTGCCTCTGAGGCCCAGCGTCAGCCTTTGCGGTTTTTGCGTCTCACTGCGTTAGCCCTTTGTGTCCTCTGCGTCAGCTTTATGGCATTTGAGTCAGCCCTTTTTGGGCCTACGCTGCCTCTCCCAGCACTGCGCTGCCTCTTTGCTATGTATTCTTAAGCCTCAGAGGAAAGTCCCTTGCTGAATTGCCCCTCGCTGCAACTCTGATCACTAGCTCGATTTCCTCAGCAAACCTCGCCCCAGAAATTCGAATTCTTTGATCACTTGGTGTATCTCCAACTGACCCTCAAGCCTCCTCTTATACTTTTCCTGTTGACGAATCAACGGCAGAGATTAAGTCCCTAATTAACGACTAAGATTAGAACTAGCTTGATCCTCATCACTTAGAACTTTCGCACCCATATTTTATTAATACACATTAATATTTTTATTTTTTCTACGTTTAGACTTAGGAACCCATTAAAAATATTAATTATTTTAATAACTCCTCATCCGGGTGGAATTTCTCCAAATGATTTTTGGGTCTTGGAGATCTCATGTGCCTTAGCCTCTCCAGCAATTTTCAAGGCTAGAGCACATCCGATGCTACCCAAAATCAACACTCCCTCTTAGCAAGGAATGTGCTCTAACAATGCTTCAACATAGAAGCATCACACTGATTCTCCGCATTGGTCCTCTGTGCTGATGCTTGGCCTGCTGCCCCACATCCACTGCACTGTTGCTTCCTGTACTGCTGCCCATGACACTACCACTGCCACTACTACATTTGTACTGCAGCTCCCTCTCAACATGCTGCATCATGCTGTCCATAGCACTGCCATTGCTAACTGTTGCATTGCAACTCAGTTACCGAGAAGTAAGTAACTGACTTCACCCAAACATCGACATCTTGGTCAGTCTGGAAGCCTCGTGACGCTGAAGCTACCTCTATTGCTATCTTGTGCTCCCTCTGCTGTCACTGCGCTGCTGCAACCTCTTCTGTGCCTCTTGCACTGCTACAACCTCCACTGCGCTGCTACAGACTTCTGCACTCTAGTCACTCCTTGCTCCACCTAACACCTGTCATCATGTTACCGTCTTTAAGGGCTCCTATAGCCGTATGTGATCCAAGAGTTTGGGCACCTCAAGGATCCTGCCCCCCCTTCTGTAGTCATCTTGACTACCGCTCCAAGTCTCCCCACCTCTTCTCTAGAGGTGCATGAGCACTCATGGCACAATCGTCATCAGTCTCGACATCCTTCTCTGCCTTTGCTGGAGTAGCCTTTGAGTCAGAAGCTTCTCCCTTGCCTTTCTTCCTGGGGCACTGAGAGGCATAATGTCCCAGCTCCCCATAGTTGAAGCACTTGACCTTGGAGATGTCTTTCTTCTTCCTCTTCTGTAGCCCCTGCTGTCCCGCTGATGCGAGAGCTGCATCCTCCTCCTCCTCCTTGATTCGAACTCCCTTACCGCTACTCCTTGCCTTGGTCAATCTCCTGAGCTCTTCCTATCGAAGAGCTGCCCACATCTCCTCCCAACTGGGGAGAGTTGCTCTGCCCAAAATGCTTTGGACAAACGTCTCCCACTCCTCAGAGACTGCATTCAGGGCAGTCCTGACCATGAACTCTGGATCCGGTGTAGACCCCACGGAAGAGCTGGCCACATTTCCTCCTAATTGGGAGAGTTTCTCCCCCAAAATACTTGGGACAAACGTCTCCCACTCCTCAGAGACTGCATTTAGGGCAGTCCTGACCATGAACTCTGGATTTGGTGTAGACCCCACGAAAGTAAGCTGGTTGCGAATCCCTTGCAACCTGAGAAGGAAGGGATCTATCTCCTCTCCTTTCTGCATCTGATACTGTCTCAGTTGATTTTCTAATAGCATCTTCCGTTGCACGGAAGAGCCCTGATACAAGGTGGTTAGGGTCTCCCACATCTCCCTTGCTGTGTTCTTCTCAGCAATGTGTGGTACTACATGATCTTTGACTCCGTCTAGGATCATGCACTTGGCCTTAGCCTGGGCCTCCTCGTATTTCTTCAATGGATCAGCGTCGACCAGTTCGACAACAACCTTCAAGGCATAGTCCTTGATGCGATTTTTGTCTAGGATTGCCAGGATCCTGCCAGATGACAATATTGGATGCTCCATACAATCTGTCCTGATCCCTCAACCCATTCATTGCCATCTTTGCTCCTCTTCTCTGGACTCCCTCTGAGGCCTGATTTCCCTCTCGGAAATCCTCTGGCCAACCGTCGAGTCACTCCTCTCCAATCCTCCTTTGTCGCCACAACCCAGATCTAAATTTCCTGGCTAGAAATCTATCGAGGTAGTGCTTCCCTCTACTTTGGTTCAGTGTCCTTAGACACTGTTATGCACCGACAGAATCAACGTCCCACCAGCTCCTCAAATCAAAATCTGCACAGCTCCCTTAGCCCTGGCAACTTGAAGAATCTGAGCCCTTTAGGATCTGCGCAATCTCTGTGTGGTCTGAATCTGCTCCTCCTGGCCAACTATGTCAATCTTCCCTAGCTTAGAAGGATGACGTGGCTCTGTGTGAGCTTGATCTGCCCTCCTTTGCCTCTGCGCTGGCCCTTCTCCTGGCTCAGAGTGCTGATGCAGGTACTGCGTGAGCCTCTGCGTCACACTCTCTGCAATCTGTCACTCCTCTTGCCTCTTCAGTTCTGGAACAACGCTGTCTCTCCGGACAGCTGCTTCTCTGCTGCAAATTCTTAGATTTTCTCGGCTGGTGTCCTTAGTCGCCTATGATCTGCAATCATTCTGATACCATGTGAAAATTCCTGAATCTAACACGTTATAAACCCCTACTGCAATTACTGGTTTACAATCTCCTACTTGTTCTTTTCATTAACAAGTTATTTAATTTCATAAACATCGAAGTAAACACTATTGTAGCCTTCGCAAATATACAGATCATGCACTGAAATAAACTGAGACAATAACACAAGGGACACCGTTATTTTTGGACAATCGTGCCCGGAAAAACCCAATTCGGGAAAACCGGTGCACCATATAGAGGGTTTGTATTATTAAGTAGATTTCATGAATACAACTAGGGTGCCAGAAATGGCTCACCCAATAGAGAATATCCTTGGCAGTAGTACCTCTATCCAAAGACATATATTCTAGCAAATCAACAATCAGATGATAAATCCCCACAGTGACTCTGGCTGTTCCCTATGCTGGACAGCGAAAGCTGCTCCAAGCACTACTCTGGAACTGCGTCCCTCCTTTAAGAGCTGCGTCACCCTCTCCTAGCTCAGAATCTACTGATCTGCTCCCAGTCTGCCCCACAGAATCTCCCCAATGCTTCCTTTGAGGCCTAGCATTAGCCTCTGCGGCTTTTGCGTCTTAGTGCGTCAGCCCTCTGCGTCCTCTGCGTCAGCTCTTCTAGGGCCTGCGCTCTCTCCCGGCACTGTGCTACCTCTCTACTATGTATTCTTCAGCCTCGGATGAAAATCCCTTGCTGAACTGCGCCTCGTTGCAACTCTAATCACTAACTCGATTTCCTCAGCAAACCTCGCCCCAAAAAATCGAATTCTTTGATCACTTGGTGTATCTCCAACTGACCCTCAAGCCTCCTCTTATACTTTTCCTGTTGACGAATCAACGGCTGAGATTAAGTGCCTAATCAACGACTAAGATTAGAACTAGCTTGATCCTCATCACTTAGAACTTTCGCACCCATATTTTATTAATACACATTAATATTTTTATTTTTCTACGTTTAGACTTAGGAACCCATTAAAAATATTAATTATTTTAATAACTCCTCATCTGGGTGGAATTTATCCAAACGATTTCTGTGTCTTGGAGATTTCATGTGTCTTAGCTTCTCCACCAATTTTCAAAGCTAGAGCACATCCGATTCTACCCAAAATCAACACTCCCTCTTAGCGAGGAATGTGCTCTAGCAATGCTTCACCATAGAAGCATCATACTGATTCTCCGCATCGGTCCTTTGTGATGATGCTCGGCCTGCTGCCCCACATCCACTGCACTACTGCCCATGACACTGCCACTGCCACTGCTACATCTGTACTGCAACTCCCTCTCAACATGTTGCATCATGCTGCCCATAGCACTGCCACTGCTAACCGCTGCACTGCAACTCAGTTACTGAGAAGTAAGTAACTACTTCACCCAAACACTGACATCCTAGTTAGTCTGGAAGCCTCGTGATGCTGAAGCTACCTCTGCTGCTATCCTGTGCTCCCTCTGCTGCCACTGCGCTGTTGCAACCTCTTTTGTGCCTCTCGCACTGCTGCAACCTCCACTGCGCTGCTACAGACTTCTGCACTCTAGCACTGCCTTGCCGCTCCATCACACCTTGCTCCACCCGACACCTGTCATCATGCTACTGTCTTTAAGGGCTCCCGTAGCCGTATGTGATCCAAGAGTTTGGGCACCTCAAGGATCTTGCCCCTCCTTCTGTAGTCATCTCGACTACCGCTCCAAGTCTCCCAACCTCTTCTCTATAGGCGCATGAGCACTCATGGCACGATCGTCATCAATCTCTTGAAAGGACCCTCCTTGTACCCAGGGCCTTTTCGAGATATGAGACGAAGTGTGCTATGAATGTACCCTAAGTTCTGACTTCTTTGAGCCCAACCTATTTCTCTTTACTGAATGGATAAAGGCATAAGTACTCTAATTCCTCTCGCAAGATGAAGAACTAGCTACCTAGAAAATTAGGGGAAACCCATTAAATTAATTAAAAATTTAAACATAAAAACTAAAATGAACCCCAAAGAACCCGATTTTGGGGTTCCAGGTACCCATCATCAGGGTTCTCTGTACCCGTCAAGACAAAAGAACCCAATTTTTTTAATGGAGAACCTGGTTCTTCATAGAAGAACCCGGTTCTTCATAGAAGAACCCGGTTCTTATGGGTTCCTCTCAGAAGCACCCATACCCGAATCTGGTACTTGGGGACGACAACCCGGGACGGGTTCAAGAACCCCACCCTTAGGTTTGCGAACCCGTGCAACATAGTTATTAACTTATTTGACCTTAATGATCTATAAATAAAAAATTGATGAAGAAATATTGTATATCAGCAAATGAAATCACTCAAACTTTAAGGTTTTTACCTTTAAATTAACAGAAAGAGTGATAAATACTCTTACCAACCAGTTGATGTTTCCCTTGTTCTGTCCTTGGGTAAGTGGCTTGAAATTTGCAGAAAACAAGAAGTTAATTGCCCTCCTAGGGCCACCCACAAAGTGTAATATTCCTAATTGGAACTGACCCAAAATACCACTGGGTTTTATGAATATAATGGTGTTTTCTAGTGAGTGCTTTTGTCAAATAGTTTGTGAATAGGCTGCTGAAGGTGTTTTTCTTGTCATGTCACATTAATATTGATGAACAGTGCTAAATAAAGACTTGGGAAAACAGCCCAGTTCAGAAATGATAATCATATGGGTACCAATGTGATATTTAACACTGGAAAGTAAATGCTACAACCATCAAAAGTCATTGAACTTTCTGATATATAAGCCCAGAAATATATATATTCGAATTATGCACATCTTACACAGTCATTAGACATGAATACAAGGAAGAAGACTTATAGAGGAACCTAGTTGTTTAATTACTGCAGACATATAACCAACTTCAGCCCTCATATAACAAGTGAATCTGCTACAGAAGAGATACTACAGCAATAGTATGTCCTGGTGATGTCACTTTCTGCTGCACTGAAACACACAATTCGGCTTGGTGGTGAGATGAACTCAGCCCTCAGGTAGTGAGAAATTAGGCCTCCTCCAAACTGATATAAGACCACTCTACTGTGCCAATAATTTGCTGCTCCTTCTGTGGCATTAATTTTAGACTTGGATCAGTGTGTATGTCTCCCTCCTTAGGATTATTGGGCTGCCTTCTAATGAATTCAGCCTCCTTTTTTCTTGACCCAAACTCAGCCCCAATATGCAGTGGAAAATCGACCCTCTCTTGCCACCAAAATTCGGCCTCCCTTATAGCAGAAATTGATCTTTGTAAAATGCTGATCACACCTAGGAGAAACGATGAGAGGTTCGTCACTGAAATCGGACTCCCTTTGACACCTAGAAATCTGAAGATGACCAAAGTGTTTTTTAGGTATGTTCTATGCTTAGAGCAATTTATTTCAATTTTCACAGTTAGCTCCATGTTTTTTCCAGATTAGCAATCACATCAGCATTAAAGTAAACTGCAGATAGAACATAAACGTAAATCGCAGAAGACAAGCCAAGAAAAGAGGACACAAGATGTGGCGCTAGCCAGGGAAATACCCCAATGTGGGGAACCCTTGATCAATTCTTCTTATATGTTCTTCAATAGCTCGGCAAAGAGAAAGAGAGATAGTATGTTTACAACAGAAGTCAACACTTTGACTTATCTAGATAAGAGCATAGATCATCTCTAAGAAGATGATACATGAGATAAGTTGAAGACATGTTGCTTCAACTGATTCTCCAAGGTGACTCCTTCGCCTATCATTGAGCTGCATTTCGTCATCATGCTGCACCTCACTGCGCTGCACCATGCTGCACCCATCATCACTATGCTGCATCTCATCACGATGCTGCATCTCATCACGCTTCATTAATCATGATTGTACCCATCACTGTATTGCATTATGTGCCATTGCTGCACCATGTTGCCATCCTGACCAATGTGTTGGTTGCATCTTGCATGCTTGTTGTCCCTAGCATGCTTGTTGTCCCTAGCATGCTTGTTGTCCTTAGCATGCTTGCTGTTGCATGCTAGTTGTCCCTTGCATGCTAGCTATAATATTGCATGCTTGGTGTATTCGTTGCTAAGTACCATACAACTGTCCCAATGTTAGTTAGTTGTCCCTAGCATGCTGCTCTCCTTCGGAGACAGATGCTCTGGCTGTTCCGGTTGTTCCCGGCAGTTTTGGCAGTTGTGGCTGTTCTCGGCAGTTCCGGCTGTTCCCGGCAGTTCCGGCTTTTCTGGTAATTCCGTCTTTTCTGGCTTTTCCGGCAGTTCCAACTTTTCTGGCAGTTCCGGCTTTCTGCGCTCTGGATCAGGGCAGCGTTATCCCTTAGGATCTCTCCTCCTACTAAAACCCAAAGACAAGTAGAGAGAGGAAGAGATCCCAAGTGTGTGTTGAAATGACTTGAAGGCCACCTTTATTTATACTAAAACGTTGAGCACATGTGGGGTTTATTTGGTTGCTGGCCGACCTTGACGAATTGTCTTATAACACAAATAAATTCATAACTCCATGAATACTTATCGGAATCGGATGATCTTTAGATCAATCCTACACCTCTCGATGAGAGGGATCCAAGAAAAATATCAGCTGCCATAAATAAGATGACCCACATGGAGTTTGGCCCTAGTTGCCAATTTTAACACTCCTTCTCAACTAGGGAGAACTCCATCCGCTGATCCATATGTTCGACTGTACTATCTCTGCCATCAGTGCCCTGCACTGCTCTGCTTTGCTCTGCTGAACCATGAAGAAAAAGAATTGATCGAGAATGTCTCATACCATTCTCTACTGACCCGAAGTCAGTTTCATCTGAAGAGAGTGTGTCACATCACTCTTACTGACTCGAAGTCAGTTTTATTGATCCTCGATCAATATCACAAGAGAGTGTCTCAAACCACTCATACTGATCCCAGATCAGTTTCATTGATCCCAGATCAATGTCACAAGAGAGTGTCTCAAACCACTCATACTGATCCCAGATCAGTGTCATTGATCCCAGATCAATGTCACAAGAGAGTGTCTCAAACCACTCATACTGATCCCAGATCAGTTTCATTGATCCCAGATCAATGTCACAAGAGAGTGTCTCAAACCACTCATACTGATCCTAGATCAGTTTCATTGATCCCAGATCAATGGAGGTCATTCTAGCATAGGGAGTGTGGTAGATACAACGATGCATCCATTGGTAGAACTACTATGGTCCCTATCCTCATTTCCCTGCTCATTGATCAGATGAGAGGTACTTCCCATGAGTCCCAGACTGCATGGGTAGGATGCCTCGACAGGAGAACTAATCATCCTGTCCACAGGAGAACGAATCATCCTGTCCAGTGGATGCCACAGAGAACTAATCATCCTGGCCTACAGGAGAACTAATCATCTTGTTCCACAGTTGCCACGGGAGAACTAATCATCCCGGCCCACAGGAGAACTAATCATCTTGTTCCACAGTTGCCACGGAGAACTAATCATCCTGGCCCATAGGAGAACTAATCATCCTGTTCCACAATTGCCACGAGAGAACTAATCATCTCGGCCCACAGGAGAACTAATCATCCTGTTCCACAGTTGCCACGGGAGAACTAATCATCCGGCCCACAGGAGAACTAATCATCTTGTTCCACAATCGCCATGGGGTATCACAGGGGAAGGTTGAACCTGTCATCCTGTACATAGTGCACCACCAGGGGAGGGCGAGTCGCCTTGTGGTCATATGTTGCTCCAGTAAGTACCCCAAGCCCCCCAGAGCTCCTAGAGCTCAATGCATGCAACATGCAGGACCCTTATAAGAAGGTCTCTCAACGACTCCAAGTCGTTCGGGAAAGTCACAGATTTGACCTTTCCTCGGGGTTTTGACAAAATGTCTGCGACCTGTACATCAGTCTCAATGCGATGGAGCCTCCTTGCTCATCGACTTACCATATCCCAAATAACGCAGTATTTGATGTCTATCTGCTGGAGCAATCATCGAATACTGGATTCCTCAATAATCGAATCCCACCTCTGGTTGTCACAGAGAATCACAGTGGTATTCATCATGTGTACAAACAACTCACTTAAGAGCTTCTGCAACCATGCAGCTTCACACGAGATCATACTCATAGCTATGTATTCGGTCTCGGTGGTGCTTATAGCAACCGACTTCTGCTTCCTGCTTATCCATGATATCGAAGCAAAATCCAAAGAGAACCAGCACTGGGAGGGGCTCTAGTGATCCTCCACACTGCCTACCCAGTCAGCATTCGAATAATCATGCAGTTTCATATTTCTGGCAGTGTATCTCAATCCATGAGAGATTGTGCCTTGAAGATATCTCAGAAGATTCTTGGCACCAATCCAGTGAGGCTCAACCAAATATGAGCTCACCATGCTAACTGCAAAACATATGTCCGGAGGGAAGTTCACCAAGAACATCAATGCGAATGAGTTTATGAAACTCAGAGGCATTTCCCAAATTTGGTCTGACATCACTACCATAGAACTTCTGAAAGATAAGATCCTTGACGTAGTCACAGGCTTGCAGTTTATCATTCCACATCCGGAATCCAACTCCCTCTTACTTCTGCAAATGAGAGGGTCTGCCCCTGTCAGAAATAGGTCGTCCTCATAAGGTGCCGGTATGAGAGGTCTATCATCCACAACCTTCAGGTAATGGTTTGGATCGGTTTCACTCCTAGTGAATCTCAGCTTCATTAGACAGCTATCAATCCTCTCATACTACGCCCGGGGTGTTTTGCTTCAAGCCACAGAGGGCTTTATTCCACCTGTATACATGAGATTCCCGATCATGAATCTCAAACTCCTCGGGTTGTTCCAAACTTGTGGACCTGCTACATGAGGGGAATGGTCCCCTTATAAGATTTTCCTTTGGTACATCTCAGACATGTACCTTCATGCTCTACTTGAATTTGGACATCCCTATCACCATCTGACTCACCTCGGGTAGGGCCCCATAGGTTGACCTCCAGTGTTATAGATGCGATATTTCAATTGACATGATCCCCAATGGACCATCCTGCAACTTGACACAAATTGCCAACCCAAAACCCATGAGAAAAAGCATCTTTGAAAATTCTATTTTTTTTAACACGTACCTTTCCATTGATGAATGCCACCCTGAAACCTTTGACTTCCATTTCCGAGATGGACACCAGGTTCTTGCGATCAGGTACATAAAAGAGATTCTGTAAATGAATCAAGTTACCTTCATTCAATTGAGGGTTAACATTCCCTACACTCTTTCTGGGATAGGTGGCATTGGCTCCAAGTATAATCCCACGATTGTTTCCATCTCTACCAAATTAGAGAGTGCACCCATCTATCTGATGAAGTTCCTTGAAGCACCACAATCAATAACCCAGATTCCCAAAGAATCTGAAGGAGAGGGCCAATACAAGATAATGCTTGTTTATCTTATCAGAAACAACATTTGATTCTTCATACCTGGGGTTCCTTGCTTTCTTTGAAGAGTAGGCCATTTCCTTGATGACCTGCATTACCTGTCATTCCTTTGATCATTGAAGATGTCCCTGGAATGATTGTTATCATCATCAAGTGATGTGTCCCTTCCATTCAGACACTCCTTCGCATAATGGCCGAACTACTTATTTGCCTTTCCTTCCACCCTGAGATCTGGTCTTCCAATGAAGTGATCTTTAGGTAGGCCATATTCCGCTGTGCCATTTTGGTAATATTCTCTGCTTTGACTTCACCCTTGGTGAATTTGAAGAGGGATGAGGAATCCATTGATCCTTTTTTTTTTCCCAACTGTCTTCGGTGATTGCTCTTTCACTCTTGCTTGGGCATTGCCTTCACCTCAGCTCTGATACCATGTTAATTTTAGGTATGTTCTATGCTTACAACAATTTATTTCAATTTTCACAGTTAGCTCCATATCTTTTCTAGATTAGCAATCACATTAGCATTAAAGTAAACTACAGATAGAACATAAACATAAATCGCAGAAGACAAGCCAAGACAAGAGGACATAAGATGTGGCGCTAGCCAGGGAAAAACCCCAATGTGGGGAAACCCTTGATCAATTCTTCTTATATGTTCTTCAATAGTTCAGCACAGAGAGAGAGAGATAGTATGTTTACAACAGAAGTCAACACTTTGACTTATCTAGATAAGAGCATAGATCATCTCTAAGAAGATGATACATGAGATCAGTTGAAGACATATTGCTTCAACTGATTCTCCAAGGTGACTCCACCTATCGTTGAGCTGCATTTCGTCACCATGCTGCACCTCACCGCGCTGCACCATGCTGCACCTATCATCACTATGCTGCATCTCATCACGCTTCATTAATCATGACTGTACCCATCACTGTATTGCATTATGTGCCATTGCTGCACCATGTTGCCATCCTGACCTATGTGTTGGTTGCACCTTGCTTGCTTGTTGTCCCTTGCTTGCTTGTTGTCCCTAGCATGCTTGTTGTCCTTAGCATGCTTGCTGTTGCATGCTAGTTGTCCCTTGCATGCTAGCTGTAACATTGCATGCTTGGTGTATTTGCTGCTAAGTACCATACAACTGTCCCAATGTTAGTTAGTTGTCCCTTGCATGCTGCTCTCCTTCGGAGACAGATGCTCCGGCTATTCCGACTGTTTCGGTAGTTCCCGGCAGTTCTGGCAGTTCTGGTTGTTCCTGGCAGTTCCGATAGTTCTTGGCAGTTTTGGTAGTTCCCGATAGTTCCGGCTTTTTCGGATTTTTCGGCAGTTCTGGCTTTTCCGGTTTTTCTAGCAGTTTCGGCTTTTCTGGCTTTTCCGGTTTTTCTAGCAGTTTCGGCTTTTCTGGCTTTTCCCGCAGTTCCTTTTCCGGTAGTTCCGGCTTTTCCAACAGTTCCAGCTTTTCCGGCTTTTCCCGCAGTTCCGACAGTTCCGACTTTTCAGGCAGTTCCAGCTTATTGGCAGTTCCGGCTTTTCCGGTAGTTCCGGCTTTTCCATCAGTTCCAGCTTTTTCGGCTTTTCCCGCAGTTCCGACAGTTCTGGATTTTCCGGCAGTTCCGGCTTTTCCGACAGTTCTGGCTTTTCCGACAGTTCCGGCTTTTCCGGTAGTTTTGGCTTTCTGCCCTTTGGATCAGGGCAGCATTATCTCTTAGGATCTCACCTCCTACTAAAACCCGAAGACAAGTAGAGAGAGGAAGAGATCCCAAGTGTGTGTTGAAATGACTTGAAGGCCACCTCTATTTATACTAAAACGTTGAGCACATGTGGGGTTTATTTGGTTGCTGGCTGACCTTGACGAATTGTCGTATAACACAAATAAATTCATAACTCCATGAATACTTATCAGAATCGGATGATCTTTAGATCAATCCTACACCTCTCGATGAGAGGGATCCAAGAAAAATATCAGCTGCCATAAATAAGATGACTCACATCGAGTTTGGCCCTAGTTGCCAATTTTAACAAACATGCACTATAACAACAACTACGAAAATCAACACATACACAGAAAATCAAAACACAAGAGGGAATGCACCAAAACTTTGAGCCATTTTATTCATTTATGAGCAAAATGGAGTACAAATGAGTATGGAAAGAGGAACTCGGGTTTCCTACAACAAGCTAAGCAAAACCCAGGTTGGAATTGTGATGCCCAAGAGTTGGAATGACTTGACCACAAACCTTTGCACTGACCTAGAAAATAACTGCCACTACTACTGTGGGTGCACTAAGATTTCTGCCCCCAAATCTACTACAAAAATTCTGCAAAATTAAATGTAGGCTCTCCACACTAACTCCAACAAAACCCAGAAATATCTTATAGACCGAAGTGGTGGAAACGGTCCTAGAGTGAACTACACCCTCCTCTAGTAATTTTTGCTGTTAGTTGCCGTCTGGAACACTAAGTTTTGTCATAAATACTGCCCAAAAAATTCTGCGAAATTAACTCCTGACTCCTCTCACCAAACCCACAAAAACCCAGAAAGGGTTTGGGCGAATTTTACCGACCACCCGGGACCCCAATTTTAAGTTTACTCCTCTCAGTTGGCTACGAAAAAACTACAAAATTTTTCTGTTGTAATAGAGTTGAAATCCACCTCCAAATTCTCCCAACTCCCAAGGGAAATTTTCCCTCATCACCCAATGAATTTCCAGCTCCCAAACTCCCAACAGAAGCAACTCCCAATCTAGTGCAGAAATGCCCAAATTGCCACTGTGCAGGCCCTAAATTTCAGCTGCTTGTCTCTCCCAAAATGTGGTTGAACTGACCTTGGAAATTTTTCCTAAAATTTCTACTCTGTTCGATGATGGACTGGCTACAAATTTCCTCCTTTCGACTCCCTAATTCACTGCTCCAATTCAGCCCCACTAGTTGCCTCTGCGCCCTTGGAGAAAGCATGCCTTGGATGAAGAAAACTTTGCGGTTCTGCTCCTCCAAATACTTGAAAACAATCACCAATTGCTCTCATAGGGTGACACTCAAGGTTCACCGAAGGAAGAGTTGGAATCTCCGCCCAAAAACTCCTTGTGCTAAGCAACACTGGTATTCTTGGCTAAGCAGCTCAAGAGTACTCTAATTCAGAAATTCAATTTGTCAAAAGCCCCAAAATGAAGCCTCTTCCTTCTATTTATCTCTGCTGCCCCTCTCTCTCCTTGTGGGTCCCCTAAGTTGACCTCCTTCCTTGACTTTTCCTCCCCAACGAATTTCCTTCCAAGGGGCTCGAGTTTCCCTCTTTTAAGTGCCCCCCACACTCGACCAATGAATTAATTTTCCCTTTCCTATATTGTTTTGCAATCTTTTCTCTCCAAAATCAAAAAGTGTCTTCACAACCCACCTTTCCTAATTTTTGATGCCAAAATTATTTCCTTGTGCCAAAATTTCAAAAATGGGGAAGCTTACTTAACAAATTAATTTGTGGAGAGATTACATGTAATTTCTCCTATTCTCCTAAGTTGTCAAGTCTCCCATACCAAAATTGCCTCCAGAGTCTGAATTGCAAAATTGTGCTATGCTTAGCACCACCCCAAGAATCCTGCTGACCTCCTCAGATGAAAAATAAAAATTGGGATAATATAATATGAGCCTTTTAACACCTATGGGAAACGAAGCTAAGTTGTAGGAAACACCCCCTGCCCCGCCACCCCCCACTAAGCGTGTTTGGGAACGAAAATGCTAAAATGCATTTCAAGGGGTGAAACACGTTTCACCCCTTTATACGCATTTCAAGTGTTGTACAATACATTTCCCCACCCATACAACACTGTTAATTTTAGGTATGTTCTATGCTTAGAGCAATTTATTTCAATTTTCATAGTTAGCTCAATATATTGTCCAGATTAGCAATCACATCAGCATTAAAGTAAATTGCAGATAGAACATAAACATAGATCATAGAAGACAAGCCAAGACAAGAGGACACAAGATGTGGCACTAGCCCCCCAATGTGGGGAAACCCTTAATCAATTCTTTTTATATGTTCTTCAATAGTTCAGCAGAGAGAGAGAGAGAGATAGTACATTTACAACAGAAGTCAACACATTGACTTATCTTAAATAAGAGCATAGATCATCTCTAAGAGGATGATACATGAGGTAGTTGAACTTAGTTGAAGACATGCTGCTTCAACTGATTCTCCCAGGTGACTCCATCTCCCATCATAGTGCTGCACCTCGTCATCATGTTGCACTTCACTGTGCTGCATCGTGCTGCATCCATCATCACTATGATGGACCTCATTACCATGCTGCACACATCATACTGCTGCATCTTCCTGTACTGCAACATCTTGCTGTACCTTATCATCTTGCTGCACTCACCAGTGCTGCCTCATACTGTACCTCACTGTACTGCATCATGTACCATAGCTGTCCTATGTGCTATTGCTGCACCATGTTGCCACACTGCTATCCCATGTGGTTGCAGCATGATGCTTGCCACCATGTGCTTGCTGTACCTTTCTTACCGTATTGTTTTCCTAATTCGCTGTTGCTGCACCATGTCATGCTGCTGTCCCATTTGTTAGCATGCCATTGCTACTGTCCCAATTGTTAGCATTGTTGTGCCATGTCATAGCTTGCTGTCCCAATTGTTAGCATTGTTGTGCCATGTCATAGCTTGCTGTCCTAAGTACCAAGCTCCAACAAGCACCATGTCCAGCTGTACCACTTACCATACTGCTGCCCCATCTACCTTTGCTGCACCATGTAACCTTGCTGCCCCATCTTCCTTTGTTGCACCATGTGACCTTGCTGTCCCATGTATCTTGCTGCCAACACACCATACAAATGCTGCTGTTTGTCACTTCATTACTGCTGTAATTTCTAGGACTGGTTAGGGCACACAACAGTCCCTAACCGTCTTCAAATCTGGCCTAGAATTGCCCTTATGAAATGCGGCCTATGCTAGTGTAAACCCTCTGCCTCCACGTTGAAGATGAGGGTATAACATGACCCCAAAACAGCCCATGATGTCCCATGTATCTTTGTTGTAGCTTACGGCCCACACATCAAACCCAAACAACCCTCCTCTGCCTCGGCCCTCTAGGAAGATATCTCGGCCCTCCTAACAGCAACTCGACCTTCACATATGACCTTGAAACAACCTCCAAAAACCCACGTTGTTCGATCTTCCTTACTGCAGCTAGGGCAGGATAGATCTGCGTATTTGGGCAGCGTGAATAGGTCTTCTTCACCATGCTATGTCTCTCCTTTAGGCAGCGTAGAGGGCAGGTTGGGCAGCATATAGAATCAGGGGTCTTCTCCCTTGGACTGCGGCTAGATCATCCTTTAGGACTACGGCTAGGGCATCCTTCTCCTAGATTTCTTTTCCACTAAAACCCAAAGCGAGTGGAGAGAAAATCAAGAGAGAAGTGTGTGTGAAATGACTCTCAAGTCATCTCCTTTTATAATAAAACGTTGAACACATGTGGGGGTTATTTGGTTGCTGGCTGACCTTGACGAATTGTCTTATAACACAAATAAATTCATAACTTCATGAATACTTATTGGAATCGGATGATCTTTAGATCAATCCTACACCTCTCTATGAGAGGGATCCAAGAAAAATATCAGCTGCCATAAATAAGATGACCCACATGGAGTTTGGCCTTAGTTTAACAAACACATATCAACATTCCCTTCTATGTCTTGTACAATATACATCTTGCTCCCCTCTTTCTACAACCAATTCTATAACTTCGCTGTGGCATTGCATGAAATTGATATCACCACATCGATCTTCTACCCAATCTTTTGGGGTGTTGGTCTATGTGCAAGGCTAACTATTTGTGGTCCATGAATACTCTATATATCAACAAGTAACCTTCTTTCCTATATTGTTTTACTCTATCATTCTTCCTACAACGAGAACAACAATTCACTGATCCTAACCCCATGTAGATTAAATTGGTAACAATGCCCAAGATGAGACTAGTGGGAGCAAGGTTCGGATGCGTTGAGAAATCTAGGGCATAGACAAGAGGTGATTTCTCTAGCAATGATAACTGCTTTTGAAGTCTTTTTACTTTTCTTAATTATGTTCTTCTTGTCTTGATTATTATTATGTGATCTTCTTCATCAAACGACAACCAAATCATAAAGAACAATGAGACAAAGGACACAAGATATAGGCGATCAGCCAGGGCCAAAACTTCTCCAACTTGAGACGAAAACCCAAACGATTTTTTCTTCTTATAGAATCTTCAAGTGACGCATTCCAAGACCAAGACCCTTGACCTATTAACCTCTCCAAGACTAAGTCACAAGGCTTCTTTTAGCAAGTTCTTCTTCCTTGAGTCAATGATGGTCAAACTCCTTGCTTCAACTATGATCTTGGTTATCCTCTAGATTTCGACTTCTTGATTCAGACCTGCAATCCTCAGCCTCTTCAAAAACCCTAGTTGCATCACATGTGAGAGATTTATTCCTTGATTTCCTTCACTTAGATTGAGACTCCTTCTACAATTCGGCTTGAGAACCAACTTGTCTCTCTTCCTTAATTTGACCTTCTAGTGTGATTGTGATAGCTCGGTATCCGCAATAGATAGCACCAATTCTCCTCGCACGTGTGAAGTATATTTTCCCAAAAGCAGATCAAAACTAACTTGGGTTCCTTTCCTCCTTTCTTCGCTTGATGATGAGCTTCTTCTTTATGTCTCTCACACTTCTTTCTCTATCTTGGATGCTTGACTGAATTGTGCTTCAAGTGATGCTGAGTGCTCCTATATATAGTGGTCTGTCCATGCAAAATAGACTGACTTGACCTTGTGACTAGGCCGACATGCTATTCTAGAAGCATCTTCATCTTCTTTTGAAGGTTGACTTGAAGGAGTGCTTGTGACAAGGTCTTGGAGGGTTAATGACTCAAGAAAGCTCTCCTTTTACAATATGTTGTTGAAAAGTGTAACTAGGTGCAGTCTTCATAATGACATGTAATTGTGACTTTTGTAATTGATGTAATAAAGGAAATAAAATTATTTTTGTAAGCCTTGCTTCATGGGTTTCATGAGCAAGTGATTTTAGTTTAGGCGGCTCCCATTGAGAGCCTTAGGATTTGTCTTTAAGGTCAAAGAGTCTATGTCATGTATGAAGAGCCCTTCTTGGGCATGTAACAAATGTATTTGAGTTAATAGGATTGTCTAGAAGCTCTCCAACGACAAGCACTACCTCTCTTCCTCATGTCAGCCTTACCTTATGGAGTCACAACGATTCACATGGCTCATGTCGGCTCATTTATGTAGACCAACCACTATATATACCAGGTAAAGGCACCTCGCAGAAACACAATTTAGAACTCGGGTACCTTTGAGATTTTCGGTGATAGTTACAGTCAAGAAGTTCGGATATTTTCGATGGAGAGTACAGTGTTCAGATCTCTGTGTTGAGGAACATTTTCAGGTGTCATATCACAATATGCAGTTCGGACAAGAGAGAAGAGACAGTGAAGGTTTTTCAAGGATACAGTTTGGATCTCCATAGTAAAGAAGCTCGGATATGTCTTTTTGTAATCTCGGACAGTATGAAGTTCAAATCTCTGGGTAAAAGGTCTCATTGCTACAGCAGAAAGATGGAGTTCGAATGAAGGTATCTATACCACAACTAAATGATGTATAGAAGCCACGGTTTGGTGATGTGAAGGAGCTGCCATTAAGAGAAATATTACAACGTCTTGCTAAAGTTGTAGTAAGAACCATTTGGTGAAAAAATAGTGATATGGTAAAGTGCCATCTCAAGTGTGTTATGCTCAGAAAGGAGATGATCTCAATATGTAAGAGGAACCGAAAGGAGGAAGGAGAAGACAGTCAAGAGAGCTAGTGTCTTGATCTTGGAAGTGGCTAATAGGTCAAGGGTCTCGGTCTTGGTATTCGTCAATTGGAATCTCTAGAAGAAGAATTTGTGTGGTTTTTTCTCTCAAAGAGTGAGAGGTTTTGGCCCTGGCTCATAGCCTACATGTTGTGTCTCTTGTCTATCTATGTTCATGCATTGGTTACTGTTTGATGAAGAACACTAAGAATCTAACGTAAAGAAGATCCTAATCTAAATAAGTAAAAACCATTCACAAGCAGTCACTAATGGAAGAGAAATCAACTAATACTAATGCCTTAGATTTCTCAACATATGTAACATGCCCACATGGGCCTTTAATACATGACATTGACTTACTAGTTTTTATGACTTGACGACCAAACCTAATAGTTCACAATGGGAGCTTGATCTAAAAAATAAAATCCCTTGAGTATGAAACCCATGCCTCAAGCATAACAAAATAATTTTATTTCTCTTCTTTTCATCAATTACATAAAATCATGATTACACATGTCAGTATGAAGATCGAACCTAGTTACATATTTCAACATGATGTTTTGATATTTCGTTTCCAAATGCAATTTCTATTCTCTTTCAACAACTTTGTTTGCACATCATTCCTCTCAATTCCTTGTCAGTACACTTGGGATAAAGTGTTCTCTAGTGCTTTCTCGCTTTTTGGAGATAATGCTTTTGTTCTAGAACATGCAAGCCATATAAATTCTCCCCATGATGTGTCCTCTGTGGCAGTTCATGGCATATGACTTATACACTCATGTGGAAAAACAATCAACGCAACAATTCATGGCCTTGGGCCTTGTCACTTGCGCATTTATTCTTGAATTTGTATCTATATTCTAAATTATAATGTTAAAACTTAAAACATAAATGCTTTCTTTCAAAGTTTTGGTATAATTTTTTGATTTATATATATATATATATATATATATATATATAGATATTGCGTATTCCTGTTTCCTAATTTTGGGGGGGGGTCACATTTCCACCACATTCCTATTTTAGACGTGTTTTCATTTTCTCGTACCATGTGACTTATGAGAAGCAATTCATCCATGCATAGCATGAAGTTGAGTGTGGATCATCTCCAACAAGTATGAAGTACTAGTTGGGATTTGCCTCACTCTTGGTGAAGCCCATGCTTGGTAAATAGCCATCAATACTAGAGTACCATGACCCGGGTGCTTGATTGATTTTGTATAAGGCCTTCTTGAGTTTACACACATCAGACTCCCTCCCATGTACCTCAAAACCTTGAGGTTGCTCTATATACACCTCCTTAATCACCTTGTTGAGGAACACCATCTTCATATCTACCTGATATATCCTTCACCTCATGACTGAAGCAATAGATAGGAAAACTCGAATGGAAGTATATCTGGGGGCTGGAGTAATTGTCTCGTCATAGTCCACTCCCTCTTTCTGGGAGAGCCCTCTTGCCACAAACCTCGCTTTGTACTTCACTATGCTACCATTTGCATCATGCTTGATTTTGAATAACCCCCCAAAACTTACCACTGACTCGCACTTCATTCTCGACACTATATCCCATACATCGTTTCTCATATTGGAGTTATACTCCTCCGTTATGGCATATTGCGAAACCTGTTGGTTTGCTGCTTCGTGAAAACTAGAAAGTTCAGAACCAATAATGCTACTCACATGTGCCTGAATTTGCTCTTAGGTGCCTTCACATGCTCACGAGAATCCCTTAGCGTCTTATCAAACCATCGAGCTCTCTCGAAAAAACTGGTAGGAGGCGCTGTTTACTCCTCGTCACCACTTGAAGGCGAACTCCCTAAACTGGAAGTAGTTGATGAACACTGCTCATCCTTCGAAGCCTCCTACTTCTAGTCCGCTATCACCAAAAGTGGTTCATGAGACTTCCTGGATGTTAGGTCCTCCTCGAACTTGACATCCCTGCTAACAACTGTCTTCTTATGTGTTGGAATGTAGATTTTGTATGCCTTCAAAGTTTCGCTGTACCCCATAATGGTGCTCTTATCTCCTAAGGGTTGCAGCTTTGTCCTCTTCTCCACAAGAACATGGATGTACACTAGACAACCGACGATCCTCAATTGTCCTATCTTTGGCTTTACCCTTGTAAATGCTTCCTCACGATTCTTGTCCCTCAAGATCCTATGAGGACTCCTGTTCTAAACATACACCACTGTGTTAAATGCCTCCGTCCCAAGACACATAGGCAAATATTGGTCATGTATCATTGCCTTGGTAGCTCCAATGATGGGTTGATTCTTTCTTTTTGCATCTCCGTTTTGCTGAGGGTTGTAGGAGACTGTCATATCCCTCTTGATCCCTGCCTCCTTGCAGAAATCCTTGAAGTCATTTGAGGTATATTCATCCCCATTATCTAATGTAAAGGCCTTGATCCTTTTCTCTGTCTGGTTCTCCACCTGGGTCTTAAACTTCGGGAACCTATTGAGGACCTTATACTTGGTCTTCATGAAGAAGATATAGGATTTTCTAGAATAATCATTAATGAATGTGACATAATATAGTGCTCCCTACATTGACGCCATTGACATTTGTCCACACACATCCTTGGCATTCTTGCCAAGCGCACACCCTCTGCACACACCTTGTTGCTCAACACTAAAATCTGGGAGACCACTGACAATCTCCCTTAAGATTGACATTGGCATGTAGTGCAAGTGTCCCATTGTCTTATGCCACAACTCACACAAGTTGTCACTACTGTGTATCAAGGCCTGTATTGGCTTCCTTTGCAACATGTAAAGATTGTTCTCTCTAATCTCGATGACCTCTATCGTGTCAGGATTAGTTTTCTTTGGACATATGAGTACTTGTCCTTCTGAAACATGATGACAAATCGTCTGTCTTTCATAATTGAGACCAAGAACAAGTTATTTCTTAGTCTTGGTACATAAAGCACATCCTTGGCTTCTAGCAATGAGTTGGAACATGATGGTTCCAACACCCATCACTGCATCCTTGGCATCATTGCCAAACTCCACATGAAGATCTATATCCTTCTTTGTCAAATTGCTAAATAACTCTCATGTTGCTATCATGTGGCGTGATGCACCATTTTCCAAGTACCAAGTAGTCCTAATGATGGTGCTAGTAGATAGATATGTGACCAATGAAAATTCCTTTGTGAACTTTGTTGCAAACTCATCAAGCTATACCTGTTCTGATGTTGTTATTTGTTTTGAGTCTTGACTTCCTCTTCCCCTTCTTCTTCGGACACTATGATGCACAATCCACATTCTTGTGGCAAATGTAGCTCTTGATTTTACAAGTCCTTCTTCTTGCCCGACTGTGATGCTGACATCTTGCTCTTAACCTTCTTGCCAAAACCCTTTCTTTTGCCTTTTTTGTCCCGAGTGATCAAAGCCAGGTTTTGCTCTCCACCTTCTTGCCTACTGGCCTTAGACTCTTTTCGAGGCTCTTCCTAAATGCAATCATCCCAAAGCCTATACCATTTGGGAAGATTTTCCTAAGCCTAGATTCCCTTGAAAAATGGTTCCCATGACCCAGTGAATCCATTCACTACCACATTTACTAATTCTGTGTCCTCCATTGTCTCCACTGTCTCCACGTATTTAGGTGATTTTCATGAGGTAGTTGGTAGCATTGTCAGATCTCAACATCTGGATTGATCTAGGCTTGTTCTTTAAAATCATCTTGTTCACATTGTTGCTTAGGAATAATCCAATAGAGCCTTGAACATCCCCTTGGCCATCTTCTTTTTTGCTAAGTGAGGGATCAAGTTGTTGAAGAAAGTGTAACTAGGTTCGGTATTTACAAATGTAATTTTGATCTTTGTACTTATCAAGAAAAAGAAATATTATTTTTGTAAATTATAAGAATGAGTTTCTTGCTCATTTCATAGGTCTAGGAAAGTCAAAGAGTCCAAGTCATATATAAGGAGCTCTTCTTGAGCCTTCATGTAATGTATATGGGTCAACCGAATGTCTAAGAACAACCCTCTAAGACCAGCACAATCCTCTTAAAGACAAGCAAGCAAAACAATGAAAAGCACAGTCATGTCGGCGAACAAAATGAATTTAAAGTCATGGCGGCTTGCAAAGGAGACACATTAGTTCACTTGGTAATGTCAGCTTGATATGGAGACATAACACCTATAAATAGGTAGCTAGAGTCACCGCAAAAGGGCAGGAGAGAATCTCGCATATCTTTGAAGAAGCTCGAATGGGTACAAGGTCTGTAACCTTGCATACTTTGAAGGAATACACTCTCGGATGGATACAATAAGGATACTCCTCCTTAGTACATGTTTTGGTGCATTGCTAATGCAGTCTACTCCTCGGTGGAAAGAGATGATACAAATCTCATTGCTATGATAAATGCAGTCACAAGTGTCTACACCGTCGGCAAGAAGGATCTACATCAAACTCTGTCTCGGCTTACATATATCATAGACACAGTCACTATCTTGATGATCACTGTCTCACAGTCTCGGTGTATTTGAAATGAAGAGGATCTCTGTGATCTCTGTAATGATGCAACAACAGTGAAGCTCATAGCTATGATGAGTCTTTCAGTGGAAGCACAATAATATTCTCAGTGATGTTGCAGCAGTAATGAATGTCTCCGTGGTGCAATAATGATGATGATCTTAGCAGTATGAAGAAGAGGATCGATGTCTTGGTCATGGAGTGGCTCAGTTAGTCAAGGGTCATGGTCTTGGTGTTTGTCAATTGGAATCTCTATAAGAAGAATTTTGTGCGGGTTTTCCTTTCCAAGAGGGAGAGGTTTTGGCCCTAGCAGAAAACCAACATCTTGTGTTCTTGTCTCTTTGTTATGATAGCTATTTAATGAACTAAAGAAGACACACTAATGTTAAAGAATATGCTAATAAGCTAAACATTAATGGTTATCATGCTAAGAAGAATCTCATGAAATCACGACCCTAGATTCTTCAACACAAGTGATCATTCACTGCATTCATAATGCCTTCTTTTCAGGGGCTATCAACTGTGTTGCATTTGTTAGTGGTTGAATTTCCTTATCAACTATCTTCCAGTTGTCATTTTCTTTCAGTAGCAAAGTAATCCTTGCCTTCCAAGGTAGGGAGTTTGAAACCTCGTCCCACTTGTGTTCAAACCTGAGACTTCTTGTTGCCATTTTTGGGTACGAACAAAAAATTTGTTCCTTCTGGCAGCCACAAGAATTTACTATTGGGTTTTTGTTGTGGAAACTAGAAAGTTGACTCTTCCTCTTCAAAGAAGCTCTGATACCATGTTGATTTTGTAACCCTAGTAAATGAAAAAATTAAAAATTATTTCCTAATAATTTTCTTGCTGATTTTTTCCTTATCTTTTAGCTTACTGAATAAAATGTACTATTGGGATTTAAACTAGTAAATAAAAAAAATATTTCAGTGGAAGCAAATTAAACTAATCTCCACAAATACATAAAAATTTTACTCCCCTTCAAAATCTGCTTTTCATTAGTTAATCTCAAAGCATACAAGGGCTCCCTTACTGGTAAAGTGGTCCTCTCAGAAAACATAATAAGATACAACAAATTTTTGGAAATTAACTAGGTAGCTATACAACTTGTACGACCCTCCAAAAAATTCCGAATCACCCATGAATCTCTTGCTGGTTGCGAGTGCAAATTGTATGACTTGTACGACCATGCTGGTCTCCTGTATGTTTTATGTTGCTCGCTGAAATTGTACCTTGGTTGGTTGTACCACTGTTGTAAACCCTGATCTGTGCCCCAAACTTTCGATGTTGATTTTTGGTAGCATCGGATGTGCTCTAGCCATGAAAATTGGTGGAGAGGCTAAGGCACATGAGATCTCCAAGACCCAGAATTGTTTGGAGAAATTCCACCCGGATGAAGAGATATTAAAATAATTAATATTTTAATGGGTTCCTAAGTCTAAACTTAGGAAAATAAAAATATTAATGTGTATTAATATAAAATGGGTGAGAAAGTTCTAAGTGATGAGGATCAAGCCAGATCTAATCTTAGTCGTTGATTAGGGACTTAATCTCGGCCGTTGAATCGTCAATAGGAAAGGTATAATAGGAATCGTCGATTTTCTGGGGTGAGGTTTGCTGAGGAAATTGAGTTACTGATTAGTTGCAGCGAGGGGCAGTTCAACAAGGGATTTTCATCCAAGGCTGAAGAATACGTAGCAGAGAGGCAGTGAAGTGCCGGGAGAGACAGCGTAGGCCCAAGAAGGGCTGACGCAGAGGCCGAAGGAGGCAGCGCAAAGGACGTAGAGGGCCATAGAGGTTGACGCAGAGGACGCAGTTGGCTTCAGAGGCAGCGCTGGGAAGATTCTGTGGGGCAGACTGAGAGCAGATCAACTGGGAGAGGGTGACGCAGTTCCTGAAGAGTGACGCAGTTCCAGAGCAGTGCTTGGAGCAACTTTCGTTGTCCAGCACAAGGAACAGTTAGAGTCACTCAGAGTCACTGTGGGGTTGATCATTCGGTTGCTGATTTGCCGGAATATCTATCTCTGGAGAGAGGTACTACTTCCAAGGATATTTTTTGAAGGGTGATCTATTTCTGGCACCCTAGTTCTATTCACGAAATTTGCTTAATAATGCAAACCCTCTATATGATGCACTGGTTTTCCCGAATTGGGTTTTTCCAGGGACGATTGTCCAAAAATAACGGTGTCCCTTGTGTTATTGTTTCTGTTTACTTCAGTGCATGATTTGTATATCTGTGAAGGCTGCATTTGTGTTTACTTCGATGTTTATGTAATTAAATAACTTGTTAATATAGAGAACAAGTAGGAGATAGTAAACCAGAAATTGCAGTAGGGGTTTCTGATGTGTTAGATTCAAGAATTTTCACACTCGATATGTCTTGCATGGTTTTTTCTCCACTTTGCACTTGGGTGGAGCATGAATGTTCTGCTTCACCCAATCACCGAGATCTCCTCTCTAGTGTTCATTGTGTATCTTTTCCCTTAGCCTAGCCTTCTTTTTATATGTTTGAATTATTGACTAAATCCACAATACTAATCTCCAAAGTGATTGAAGGTTGAGATTAAATCTCAACTTCACTTGAGATTA
This sequence comes from Pinus tabuliformis, assembly GCA_031772625.1. Classification (NCBI taxonomy): domain Eukaryota; kingdom Viridiplantae; phylum Streptophyta; class Pinopsida; order Pinales; family Pinaceae; genus Pinus; species Pinus tabuliformis. Next base: position 834,410,959 of record CM062804.1, read on the forward strand.
AATCTCAACTTCACTTGAGATCAATGTTTGAGATTCATCCAATTTAGTAATGCAAATAACCTTTGCATTTCATTAGATTGACACTTTTTCTTATAAAAGCAATTACTTTAATAGTTAAAGTAATTTCCAAGGTTAAATGACCTGTTACCACTCCTTTTAGCAGGGTTGTTGAAGATCCTTACAACCTGCTAGGTTGGCACACACATAAAAAAGGCCCATTGTCACCTCAGCCTAAGTTCCCACTTTTTAAGTCCAACTAAAATGACAATGGGAGGCTTCTCTTGAATTACTCCAACCAACCAATACAAGACAAATGCCTTGTAATGGGATGAAATGGCTAAAGTGGAGGAGTTTACTTTGCTGTCTTGCTTGCCTATTGTGTAAAATTCGCAATACAAATATGCCGACCAAGAATAAAGACACTCGAATCTAACCAAATATAGCGTACGAGTAGTCAAATTGAGTGTACACTAAATATACTTACAAAACATATAATCATTTTTGTGATTAAATGCTTGGTTAGGGGGTTGTTGTGTAAATCAGCTTGCTGTCCTGTTTTTATAAGTCTGTAACTTCTGCAAAATATTGCAGAAAGCAACAATATAATCGCTTAAAAGATCGCCCAACATTACGTATATACTTTGAAATTCAGTGTGTAAGGGTGGGGAGGCTAGAAGGTAAAAGATTGGTCAATTTAGACCACTTCCAACCCTTGGACCTAAAACGAGATTGAATTTCCAACAAGCTGGAAATTCACTTTTGGAGGTATAAGTGTTAAAAATCCCTGGGTACACAACCCAAAAATTATTTCAATGAAAAATAAGAAGATTTAGTGGTTGAAATTACTAAATTTAAGCTATACAGTTAAAGATATAAAATTACAAAACAAATATAAGCTAAAACAAGGTGAATTTAAAATACTTACTTGTAGAAATGGCACCTTGCAGAGTGAAGAATTTGCAGAAACTAATTTGCTACAATAACGCCTTAATGCAGATCTGCAAAATAAATCTAAATACACCCAAGAAATATATGGAAAATGTGCTCAAAATCAGATGTATTTTTTTGGTTAAAATCCAAATATATATAATCAGACTCCAGAGAAAATTTTTGTATTAAAATCCGCACCAGCGATGCAGCTGAATTACTCGGAGATACAATGCTTATGCTTTCAATTTTGCCTAGTGTTCATTTCTTACTACTAGTATTTCTACCATAGCTTCATATACTATTAAAAAAAAGGGTGGTTTGTAGGTAAAAACCTTACAGAACCAACCTCCCACTGACAAAATTTACATGCCATATATCCTTTAATCTGTGACGATAATAAGGCTACCCATGCATTGGGCTGGCTCAGTTAAGTCAAAGGACTTAACTGGCATTGGAGTGTTGGAGCTTGTCGAGGCTAACAGTCAGTCTTCCATATTCCTCATCTAGGTCTTTAAATCCTCAATGTGCTTCTTCAAGTCCTCATCTTGCTGTCGCAAAGCATCCAATTCATCCTCTTGCAAATACTTTGGAGTTATTTTGACTTGTATGAGATTCAATATGTTTTAAGGGATTTGTGCATACCTGGATTGCTCATTGACCACCAGGGTGCCCAATTCTAGCTGGTAACCTTCATTGGCACATTTGTCTACCATTTTATTGAGTTATCGAAGCACAGAAAAAAGGAGACTTCGTCCAGTCTTTCATTGCTGCCTTGATTCTTTTCAGAAGGTGACCCAATGCTTTGTCTCTTGGATTAGAATTCACCAACTGTTGTATCAAGAGGAGAGAGTCTGCTATCACAGTGAGGGTTGAGATCTGGTTTGCTTTGGCTAACTGGATTCCTTGAAGGAGAGCATGAGTTTCAGCAAGATTATTGGTCATTTTGCTAAGTCACCATAAATATTCTACTTCCTTTTGGCCATCAAGGCCATAAAGGACCCCTCCCCCTCCTGCGATCTTTCGATTTCCTTTGGAGGCTCTGTCAAACTGGAGGATCCACCCTGTTTTTTTATTCTTCCAACTTTTGAATTCTTCTTCTGCCATTTTTAGCATCCAATCTACTTGCAGAGGTTGCTAAATTCCCGTTACAAGTAGGGAGGGACTACTTACCATTTTCATTTAAGGTACTATTGCTGCTCTTGTTTATCTAATCCCTGGAGGGAAGAGACTTGGAGAAATTTTGAGGCCCCAAATTTCGAGCAAAGAGTTGAATCTTTCATTGCAGTAATTTGTGGGTACACTTCAATATTGTTGAAAATAACATTATTACAGACGAGCCACACCTTCCAGCAAACAAATTTCAGAAGTGCTTCTCATAAATATTTAAACATAGTGCCTTGGAAATTGCCCTGTGTACTTCCTCCTCCAAGTGGAAAAATATTCATTCAAAATTTTAGGCCAGATCAGCCTCCCTGAGAGTGGTTTTATGGCTTCTAATCAGACTGCATGAATATATGGGCAGTCTAGGAAGAGTTGCTGAATGGAATCCTCATTTTGCTTACATAACAGACATCTGTATGTACCCTTAATGCCTGTCTTACTCAGGTTTTCAGTAGTTAAAATTTTCCTATGCGCTAGTAGCCAACATAAAGCATTCACTTTTGGGTTAGCATTGGCTTTCCAAATTTTTGTCCAGATCCTAGATTTCGGAGGAGGAGGGTGTGTGAAGAGGAGGGAGGCATACCCTTCATTGATTGAATAATTGGAGTGTCTCTAGCCCAACATGTCGTCCTTGTCCAGCCTCCACAACACGCATCCAACCAAACTGTCTCGGAGTTTTGCCACCAAATGCTGGTGGTTGATTGGTATTCCTTGAAGGTTCCATCACTTCCAAAGACCTTCGTCTATCTAGTCTGAAATATTTGCTAAAGGGTTCTTGTTGAGAATTCAATAGGGCAATGTATATGTTAATTTTATTAATTTGATAACTGTTTGTGTTACCTTTTTACTTATTAGCTTTGATCTTTCTTATTCCAATGTGCAATACATCAAACAGCTCCAAAATAGTAAGAACAATGACACAGTATATAGGCTGCAAGCCAGGGCCAAAACCCCTCCTCTTGAGGGGAAAACCCATAAAATATCTTCTTATCTTTCAGATCTTTCAATTGACGAATACCATGACCTAGACCTTGACAAATACTCTCCAAGATCAAGTCTTCCTCGACCTCCTGCTGAAATATCTTCGACCTCCCAGTAGATCCGAAATTCTGCTCCCCAGCAGTTGCTTCAACTGCTACTGCTTCTCTAGGAGACTTCGATCTCCTCTAACTAACTGCCTTCCCCTTGACCTCGCTTGCCTTGACTTGAGTCCTAGGGCTAGTAAGATGCCCTAAGAGACCTTCGCTTGGCTTCCTTCTCTTTTGCTTCCAAAATCGAACCTCAGACTTGTTGAAGAAAGTGTAACTAGGTTCTGTCTTCATAAATGTAATTTTGACATTTGTATTTATTCAAGAAAAGAGAAATTATTTTTATATTATTTGTCAATGAGTTTCTTGCTCATTGAAGTAGGTCAAGCACATGTTTAAGTGCTTCTAGGAAGTCAAAGTGTCAATGTATTTATGTAATACTTTTAGAGGGCATGTTACACTATGTAGAATATTGTATAAGGTCAAAGGAATACCTCCAAGCCAGCTACAAGTCCTTTCCATGCAGCGACGTCCTTCAAAAGAGGCTAAACAATGAAAATTGATGAAGAAAATGTATGTCGGCCTACAGTGAGCAAGTCGGCCTAAAGGAGGGACAGTCCTCTATAAATAGAAGCTGTTCACTCCCTCAAAAGACAACGAAAAACATCTCTGAAATCAGCGAAGTCTTGTAGCCGAAAAAGAGAAGGGAAAACCTTGTCTAAAGGGTCTCCTAGTGCAGCGAAGGAAGGAGGAGGAAAACCGAAGTGAAGAGGACTGTTTCTAGGGCTAGAAACAGTCACACGTGCAAAGAAAAGGAGGTCAAGTCTGTGGGTATGATAGCAGGGACAAAACAGTCCATGAATTAGTGTTGTTTGGGCTTGAAACTAGGCCTACAAGGCCTCCCAAGTCAAGCAAAGAAGCCTATCTCTCTAGCGAAGGGAAAGGACCCTAATTCTCTAGGGTTCCTACCATACGTGGAAAGACTAGGGCTGCTGTTCAGTCACATCACGTTTGCAGACCTACCTCAAGAAGAATCTCGTTGGATCAAGAGAAGGGTGTCTCCTTAAGTGAAGAACATCTTGAAGGATGGAAGAAGAATATTTCATCATGAAGCTAACATAGCCAAGGTTTATCTCTAGACAAAGCAGTGAAGAAAAGGACGAAGTGCTGGGGAGCAAAGTGCTGGAAGGAGGAAGTCCATGTGTCGGGGAACATAGTGTTGAAAAAAAAAGTGTAACTAGGTTCATTCTTCATGATGACATGATCTTTGTAAACAATGTAATAACAGGAAATTATTTTTGTATGCCTTGCTACATGGGTTTCATGAGCAAGAAGTGTCACTAGGTGAAAGACTTCTCCTTGATGTCTTTAGGATTTATTTATATGTCAAAGAGTCATGTCATATGTATAGAAACTCTTTATGAGTTTATGTAAATGTATACAAGTCCTCAAAGTTGTGAAACAACCCTCCAAGACCAAGATCAATACCTCAAAAGCAAGCCTACCGAAGTCTGCAAGCAAGACATCAAATGAATCCTAATGTCGGCTCCTAAATTGAATTAAATGTATGAATGGAAGTCATGTCGGCTTGGCATATAGACATGTCGGTTCATAAGTTCAAGTTGGCTCAAATTAAGAGCACTCACTACTATAAATACCCATGAAGGGTCAGCGCAAATGACACAAGGAAAAATTTCAGATGCCTCTGAAATTTCGCATATAAAAGTAGAGCCGCAGTAGGGTATTGACTGCACCTCGTTTTGGGTTTTAGGTGCAGTCATAATCTCGGATACATGGAGCGGGAATGGCCTCGTGAAAGGACGCAACAATAGTTTGAGTTCTGGACATTCTCGACATTGCAATCTTGGCATTACAATGATAAATTGATCTCGCATGATAGGGAGCAGTCATGGCATACGTAGATCTCGGTGGTACTCCTGTAGAAGACTAGACATTGAACAACAGTGATAGATCTACTCTCTCGGCTCAATGAAGATTATGTTAAATGATGTCTCAATCTCCTATATATATATTACAGTCTTGCCATAACTCTGATGATGTAATAGGTTTCGGTGATGATCAAGAGATCCTTGGCATACCTGTGATGGGAGACATATAGTCTCATTAGTTATCACAGTATCCAGATCTAGCATGATGTAGTCTTGATGTGCTACAAGGAGCAGTGACAAGGATCAGAGTCTTGATCCTGGCAGAATTGTAATCATAATAGTTATGGATCATGATCTTGTATTTCAGTGATCTCATGGTGTTGAGGTGCAGCAATGATCTTAGTGCAGCAAGGGACAAAAGAGATGCAATGGCAAATGATCTCGGTGATACTGTTGTGAAGACCTCTGTGGTGCAGCAATGGTGACTTCTATGCAGATATAACAACTATGTTCTCAATGAAGAAGCAACAGTTAATGTGCAGTAGTAGTGCAACTATGATGATATCAGTGTAAGCAACAGTGATAATGATGATATCAACAGGCAAGGAAGAGGATTGATGTCTTGGTCTTGGAGAGACAGATTGTGTCAAGGGTCATGGTCTTGGTATTCGTCAATGAAATCTCTATAAGAAGAATTTTGCGTGGGTTTTCCTCTCCAAGAGGGAGAGGTTTTGGCCCTGGCAGAAAGCCAAACATTTGTGTTTTTGTCTCTTTTGTTTTGGTAGCAGTTTGATGAAGCTAACTCACACACACTAATAATGAATGAAATATCAAGCTAAGATTAAATTGCATAAATACTTCACAAATTGTTATCATGCTATGAAGAATCATCCTAAATATATTTGCCCTAGATTCTTCAACACATAGTGCAGAAAAGAGGAAGGACTTGACTTGTGCTTGGAAGACATCCTAGTCAAGGGTCTAGGGTTTGGCATTGATCAATAAGAAGCTTCAATAATAGAAACTTATTGAAGGGTTTTCCTCTCTAAGAGAGAGAGGTTTTGGCCCTGGCAGAGAGCCAACATTTGTGTTCTTGTCTTTTTGATTTTGATGGCAGTTTGATGAAATACACACTACAATAATAAGAAGAAGATCAAGCTTAGATAACTGTATAAGTGCATCACAAATTGTTATCAAGAAGTGAAGAATCCTAATATACATACTAGCCCTTGACTCTTCAACATGGTATCAGAGCTAAGGTGACACATCAAGGAAAGGGCATCTCAAGAACACTAATCAAGGAAGGACATCTACAAAAGTTGAAGCATCTAGCCAAGAAGTCTCAATCACTTCAAGGACAAGAAGGTCTACCATCTATCATTCATCAAGGAAGACTACAAAGCAAGAAGAAGAGCCTTACACAAAGGCACCTACAAGAAGAGCAAATCAAAGCAGGACCTACATCAAGCTACAAGTCATCAAGCAACTCTCATCATCAAGCAAGTTCACTTGGAGAAAACAACTTGAAGAACATCAAGATCTAAGGAAGGCAAGCCATCAAGTCTTCAAGGAGAAAGCAAGTCTACTACATCTCAAAATCTATCAAGTAAGTATATGTCCCCTTCTGAATATATATCAATGTCTTTTTGCAAGGAAAGCAATAAATTGGTAGGTACCAATAACTTTCTTGCATGGAAGAAGAGGACTGATTTACTTCTCAAGTTGAATGAACTCCTAGAACACATGAAAGGGAATGTTACTATTCCTGCTAAGGAACAAACTCAAGCCTTAGCCAAGTATAATAAGGATGAGACAAGTTCTCAAAGGATTCTAATAGAATCCATCGAAGACTCTCTCATTCCTTATGTCTCCAAGTTGGAGACATCCAAAGAAATCTATGACAAACTAGTAGAGCTATTCTCGGTAACCACAGCTAGAGAAGTGATATCTCTACGAAATGAATTATACAAGATGAATATATCAAAGGAAGGAATAGCTCCCTACTTCATGAAGATCTCTGAGATGAGGGATCAAAATGAACCCCAAAGAGCCCGATTTTGGGGTTCCAGGTACCCATCATCAAGGTTCTCCGTACCCGTCAAGACAAAAGAAACCAATTTTTTTAATGGAGAACCCGGTTCTTATGGGTTCTTTTCAGAAGCACCTGTACTCAAATGCGGTACTTGGGGACGAGAATCCGGGACGGGTTCGAGAACCCCACCCTTGGGTTCGCGAACTCGTGCAACATAGGTTCTCACAAAGCCTCTATGCTAGGATGAAGTTTGTCTACTTTAGGGACAAGCTTGGAGTAGTTGAAAATGCATCCCTCAGTTAGAGGGAGTGTTGATGTTGTAGCATCAAGGGGCTGGGATTCTCCTTCGGTCAAGGGTAGTGATCAGGAGCCATGTAATGTGGCTAGGGAGATTGACCCAGTGAGCATCAAGTCCCTGAGTGCTCCCCCGTCAGGGGTTACCTGACCATATTGGAAAGGGTTACTTGGCTAGTGGGTTGAGTGAGTGCCTTATAGCATCGGGCAAGTATTTTTACCATTCAATGACATGTGACAACATGTGGGAATGGTAAATGGGCCCAAGGTTTCACCATGGGTCAGGGGGTACCTGACATGACTCCAAGTGACGACTTGGTAGATTGGTGATCCAAGGACTAGTCTTGTGTCAGGGGTTACTTGACTAGCCAAAGGGTATTTGGCTTATGGATGACTAGATCCCTTGCAAAGGATATCTGACTAGTGGGTAACTAGATCCTTTACATGATGCTGATGCATGATGCTTTCCACATGGTTTTGGAATAAAACATTAGGTGGATAGATTCATCAACATTATTGAGCTCTTTCAACCGTTTCTTGTAATAGAGAATTTTTTCAACAAGAAAACATCAGAAGAAGTTATTATGAATACCTCCCTAGCTAAGAGGGAGTGTTGAATTTTTGTAGCTATGGTTAGTCTACATAATTGAGTTTTATCCCTCTAAATGATGAATATAAGTGAAAATTCCTAGTCAACATCAAAAGAGGGAAATTCAATTTTTGAAATTCAAATTTTATGTCTCCACAATGTCAAGTCGGCCTGCCTACTTGACACACCCATTCAGACCCATTAGTCAACTATATAAAGGAAGGTCAATCTCCTCCAAGGCACCAATTCAGATCTCATAAAAACAAGATCTCTTCTTTTTATTTGTGCGAAGGATCAAGGAGGAAAACAAGTCTGAAGTTGACTAGATCAATCCACCGTTGATCGAACTCTCTCATCTTTGTTTTGACTAAATACTCTGACTTCGCACATGTGAGAACAAGACCGAATCTCTTCTGAGCATTTTCATTGGAAGCAAACCGAATTTTTGTGGAAGGACAACAGGTTGAAATTCGACCTAGTTGACTAAAGAAGATCGAATTTTCTTGGGCAACAATTTGACTTGGTTGTGGACAATTTGACCAGGTTTGACGTGGATCATGTTGCTGGTTTGTTTGACTATTCTTTGACTTGAAAAGATTGATTGTATCTCTTGTTGAATTGGATAATTTCTCTATGAAAAGGTTGCTGGGTTTTTCCCTAAAAGAGGATTTTCGCAGGGTAAAAATTCTTGGCTCTTGTGTTTGGTTGTCTCTTTATGGTCCTACTGTCATTTTTGTTTCTACTGTTGAGATCTTCTGTGTAATTGCTTAATAATGAATGTGAACTCAAGAAGAACTAATCTAAGAAATCATTAGAAGTAATTATTAGATGAAAGGATCTTGAAAAAATCAACATACCATGGCCGAAAAGATGCATACAAACTCTGACACATGACCATGTGGAAAAGACATAGGTGTGCAAGACATGGCTTGGATTTGCCCTACAATCGCGATGACCCCCACAAAAATAATGGCCCCTTTAAATCAATTGTCCAAGTAGCTCCATCCTAAGCCCTCCAATCCTATCTTAGGACGAAAGGACCTAAGAGTGGAGTTGAGAGGACCGAACATCGCCGACCATAATAGGCCTAGTATACCATAATACATAACCTCACATGGCCTACAATGCTTTTGACTTGCATCTTTTTGGACTTACAATGGTGTTGTTAAAAATGAAAATGACTATATGTACCCTTGCTAAAATGAGGGGTAATAGTGACTACCTCGTACATACTTGGGAGTATAGTTCATGGGGTTGAGGTTTGAATTAAGAAAGGTTTTCTCACCTTCCCTTTTTGTGCTTGAGCAATAGTTCTTTCAAATACATTTTCTTGTACGTTTTCCAAATTACACCTTACGACACAATATAAAACACATAATGCATTATAACTCCGAGGTCTGGGATCTAGCGATTAGCCTTCTTTCACCTGATTGAACTAAAGTTGAGAGAGTCAAATCACTTATGCTACTGTGCATGATTTGTTGTAAGTGGATAGTTCTAGAGGATGCCATTTTATGTGTCTTGATATTACTTTTGGTTTGGTTTGTTTTCTCCACATGGTGCGATCTCTTGGTGATTCAATGTTGGAAAGAGAGATACCCTTTTTTGGCACTTGGTCCTTAGAGGAGTTTGTCTTTGCTTCTATAGGCATCTCTCTTACACTATAATTGAGTTGGTTTTTTCAAGTCACCTTTGCTTGTCCAATTTGCTGGTATTTCTATCGATTGCTTGCCCGCTTTGGGTACTTTCTTGATGCACTTGGTCATATCTTTCCCTCCAAGAAAGTGTTGGAAAAGGTGATTAGAGAAGATATTTACAAACAATACTGATACATTATCTAGATTGGCACTCTCAAGGACCTTGAAGCTAAGATAGCTTTATATTTTGAGCATTTCATGTAGCTAAGAGATGACCTTATTATTAGACTTAAGTACACTCAAAAGAATTGGATGTGTAACCTTGAAATTTTATTGGCAAGTTTTGAGTTTGTTCACGCCGACTCTATATTGATGCAAAACATCACATTTCGAGTTTGGAGAGGGTCTATTAGGTTTTCAATTTTCAAGACATTGAGTTGAAGGAGCATCTTAGCATCTATTTCCTTATGTATTGAGATTTTTTTTTTGGGAAGGGGGGGGGGGTGTTTCCATTGTCTTTAGAGTCAAGAGGATTCCTTTCTAGTTTCTTTAGATACCAGGATCATAGGTGTTTAATTTTCTTCTCAAGGGAAGTATTGGGATTTAGGAGACTAATTTTATAGGGTTCACCCATTACAAACCCTGTTAGGTCGATCGATTCCTTCTTTTCCTATATCTCAATAGTAGCCGTAAGCAATGTGCAAAGTTGCACGAGAAATCCACTTCAAGATTAGTGAGATCCAGTTCTACTTCTTGACATGTGCAACTAATTGGCCTGTGCCTGTAGGTCCTCAAGGAGGACTTGCTCACACCTCCACCGTCTCAAGCACCTAGAACTTCATTGCTAGATTCTTTTGGACTATATCAAGTGTGAGGAGAGTTTTGAAATATGGGATTTTTCTTCTCATGATCAAACATCTTGGTGCCTTCAATCCAGTGTTATCTTTGGAGGTGATTATTATATTTTATCAAGTCCTCTATGATTGATGATTTTGTTGGTGTATCGTCCTCTTCTTCCTCCTCTCATTCTACTTCTAGCTTTGATGAGCCTTGAGTTGCTCCCATTCCCCATATTTAACTAGAGATGAGTAATTGTTTTGTTTTGTTGTGAACATGGGATTGTATCTGTATTATCTCTACTTACTACTGTATATTACTTTAACTATTTTGCTGTTATACTCTTTCACAGATTAGTAATAGGAACTGCTTTTGTACTCCCACCATGCTCTTGCACCAATTTGTACTTCTAAATCCCATTGACCTACTAGTGTGGCCATTCATTGGACATTAATGAAATTATCTTATGGTAAATTTGGTCCTTTTAAAAGAAAGTGTAAATGGGTTTGAGGTTTGAGTGAGTAAGGTTTCTTATTTAGGTAGATGATAAAATACATATAGTAAAAGGACAAGGACAAGTGCATGTTTCAATGCCTGATGAGAGAATTATGGAGGTATATGTGTTGTTTTATATACCATGATTGCTAAAGAATACTCCTTAAGCTGCATTGAAAATTAACACTTCAAAATGGAGTTCGATAAAAGTAAGTGGTGCACAAAGGACAGAAAGAACCATTACAAGGTAGCGGCTACAAGCATACAAGAAGATAGTTTGTATAAGTTTTCAGCTATATGTTAGTTGGTCAACTTTCCTAAGTGGTTGAAGACAACACCAAAAGTTAGCTTTGGTATATGAGAGTTTTACTACCTCAACTACCAAATCCTAATTCACTGGAAAAATTGAACATAGTGCCCTAGTTGCCTCTTATTGAATTAGAAGCATGTGTATTTGAAGTTTGTGTTTTATGCAAGCAACACTAGGAGAAATTTCCTAGAGGTGGTCCATTGTGAGCAAGCAGAAAATTAGATTTGTTAATATACATTGATCTATGTGGTCCTATGAGAATGTGATCATGGAGATACAAACTTACAAAGTATTTTATAATATTTATTGATGATTTCCAAGGAATAAGTAGATGTACTTTCTCAAGAACAAGTTAAGGCACTTCAAAAGTTGAAGGAATTCAAGGCTATCTTGGTGAAGCATAGTAGAGATAAGATCATGTTCCCAGACAGGGTAATGGAGGCGCAAATGTAGGTCCAAGAATTTTAGAGTTATTGTAAGTATCGTCGAATTTGCAAACAACTTTTGCTTTTATACTCCTAAGCAAAATGGTGTTTGAAAAAGAGGAAGAGCAAGACAACTGTGGAGTAAACAAAAATCATGCATAATGGTAAGAATATGAAAAATGAATTTTGGGTTGCGCTAATAGAATAGTATATCTACACGATAGATACAGGACATACCCGATTATCAATCAGAATGGTATTACATTTATCAACAATGTATCACACTTATTGTGAGTCATTCCCTAAGCTAACAATATTGGCGATAATTATCATGAGTCAATGGAAATTAGTGCCTTGTCCACCTACATTCTTAGTCTTTAAACCCTCCTTTTGCAAAAGTGTGCTAGGGGATTGAACTCTGTGTATAATATGATCATTTTCTGTCAAACAAACAAGGGTAAATCTGTTATTTTTATTGCCATGATTCATCTTATGAGATATGTTTATTTTTATTTTGATGTGATTTTGTATCATTCTGTCAGGACTTAAGACAAATATCATATTCAAATATCGATATGTGATGTACAACTTGACATCTTATACATTTTATATATCAGTTTTATTTTCATATCTATGTGGAAATGTGTTTGTTTGATGTTCTTGTTGCTTTTGATGTTTAAAAAATGGAAAAAAATGATTATTTTGTATTTTTTAAAGTTTCCCATTTTTTTTGAATTTTCTTTGATATTGCTGATAAGTTATATTTCAGACACTCAGAGATCAATTCGTCGAGACGATAAATGTAACATTGATCAGAACCATCACTCTTGAAAAAACATAGAATGATAATAACTACAAATGAGTCTTCTCAAAATTTTCTGGGTAAGGAATCTCATGTTCATATTCTGAAACAAAAAAGCAACAAGATGGAGAATAAAGGCAAAAGTGTAATTTTTTAGAATTTGATGTAGAGTTTAAGGCGTATGGTCTCTATAGCTGGGATAAGAAGGTTGTTAGCCGGGATGCCACATTTGTGTTGAGATCACAAACAGAAAGAGGGGATCAAATGGAACCAAAATGCCAACCAAAAAACCTGCCATAAAAAGAGCTAAAACCAGCACTAAAGAATTGCGTTATGACTGAACCAAAAGTGCAATAGAGAAAGAAAGATGCCCAAGCATGACCACTGTACACATGAGATGCACAAATGCACATAACAGAGAAAATATGCCAACCACAAGATAATGCAAGGGTGTTGTGCTTGTAGGCTTAAAACACTTGTATTAGAGAGCCTTAGCTCAGTGATTATAAAAGAAGATATATGGATGAGGCTCAAGTTGTTTATATCTATGCAACTCAAGTCGAGCATCCTTCCAAGAGGTGTTGTGGGTTTAGGCCATGTTGCCACCTAAATCCACACCTAGGATTATCATGCAGAAAGTCTCTAACTCCACTTGGTGTGGCCTTGGGGGCAAGTTGCAAGTTGGGGCTGTCACCCAATTCCCAACTCCTCCGTCTAGGCTAACTCCTAGCGAAGCCAAGGGGGATAGTCCCTAAAGGATAAAACTAAGGCTTGATTAGTGTTGTAATAAGCAAGTTCTGGGAGTTAATATTAGTTAAACCAATTTTAATTCACCATTAACAAGATAAACCAACACATGCGCTTCAAAATAAATGCATTCACAAATGCATAAGCATCACATGTGCTTCAACATAAGAGATAACTTTGCAAGTATATCACATATCATTCATGATAAACATATATAAGAGCACCGAAGCAATATAAAGATGTGATCAATTAAGAGACCAATGCCAATAATGCTTGCAAGAAAAGTACTTGGAAATGAAAGGGACTAAAAGAAAAGTACTTGAAATAAAATGCTTTGAAATTGTAAATCAACTTATAAAATCAAAAGCAATGATATCAGGTACACAATGCGAAATGTAAAGTGTGATGAATTGCTTCTTGGTTGATTTTAGAGTTAATTAGGTTGTGTCTTGTGTTAGATTAATTCAAAGCTACAACATGCAAAACGAGTTTCAATTCAACTTTCCTTTCTGTCCTTATCCTTGTTGGGTTGACGAAAGATGCAAGGAGGTCTAAAGGAGGAAGCTAAGGTTCTGTGCGCTCCTCGGATTCTCATAGCATCTCACTTGCAAGTAGATCCAACATTGGGATGACCCAACCTGATTTAGCAAGTCAAGGTTTACCTTTCCCCCGATTCTCGAATAAAAAGGTGTAGGAGGGAAAGGATCCCTAGATTGAACTACTTCAACCAGTTAAACTGTAGATTAATTTCCTCTAAATGTAAGAGAAATCAAACCTAATGAAGCTAATAAATTAAAAGACTAAACAAAACTAATTGCATAAATAAAAGGAAATGAGAGGTTGCAATTTCCAAACTTGTGATTAGATGCCTTGTATAAATAGATGATGCTTTGAATGAAGATAACAAGAGAAACACAAATAAATAGGCAAGTGAAATTGCAATAAAACAAGCTATGAACAATTGTTGATTTGCAAGGAAAAGGAAATGCTTAAGATAGATGAGAGTAGTTCATAAGACTCATTCAAATAGTATGCATGTAAATTTTAGAAACTACGAACTAGGAAATGGAAAGTGAATGGAAATATTGAAAATAGTCTAATCTACTTTAGTAATGAAGTGATGAAACAAAGCACTCAATCAAGCACATGAAGATCTTCTCCGATTTGGGAAGAGTGGGATGCCAAGGGGAAAGAGTCCCCAAGCTCCCAAAAGAAAAGTTAATTTTATTAGAGTTATGATCCCCTTATATAATGAGGAGGATATGGCGTAAGTCCCTTGGAGAGGTTTAGAAGTTATCCCTCAAGAAGGAATGGACACCTCTTCCAAGCCTAATTGGTTACAATAAGCACATTACAACTGACAACCTCTTCTTGAAAGGAACTCAATGAAACTTAGAGAGCTAATTACACTTAGTAATCAATTGCTTAGAAATATTGGGAAGTTCCAAGAGGGTGAATGTCACAAATACAAAGATGATTGATGTTGAAGAAAATGTAACTAGGTTCGGTCTTCATGATGAGATGATGTTTGTAAATGATGTAAATTATTTTTGTATGCCTTGCTACATGGGCTTCATGAGCAAGAAGTGTCACTAGGTAAAAGACTTCTTCTTGATGTCTTTAGGATTTTATTACTATGTCAAAGAGTCAAGTCATGTGTAGAGAAGCTCTCTTAAGAGCCTATGTAAATGTATTGATGTTAAAGTAGTGCTCCAAGACCAAGAACAATCCTCCGAAAGAAAGCACAAGAAGTCTACAAGTAAAACAATAAGGAGATCTTCACATCGGCTCCAAAATAAATTAAATATGTAAATTAAAAGGGCATGTCGGCTTGGGCAATAGACATGTCGGTTCACAAGTTTATTTAGGCTCAACATAGAGGCACAAACCACTATAAATAGGTGGCTAAGGTCTGCGCAAAAGACATGGACAGAACTCGCATTTTATCTTTGAGATTTCGTATGAATTAAAGGGGCAGATCCGCATTGTATTAGGGCAAGTATCTAAGGGTCTGACTGCACCTCAGATGGGCATAAGGTGTAGGAAGACTAGTCTATGAGGATCTCGGTTGGGTATGAAGAAGATCTCAGATGGACAAAAGTGCAGAGAGAGGATCTCACATCACAAGAAGCAGTCGCGGCATATAGATATATGTATCTCGGTACTTCTACAACAACATACCATTAGCACAGTCACCAACGCTGTCTCGGCATACATATGTTCTTGATGTAAGTCATGTTGAAATGAATTCGGTAATGACAACGACTAACTCTAGGCATAGCATTGATGAACTGGATCTAGTGTTGAAATTTCTAAGTATTACCCATTAGAAATTTTATCTGTATTCTCTGGTTTATTTCTCCCACTTTTTAATTACGAACAAGTTATTTAAACATATAAATATCGAAATAAACACAATACAGTCTCAACCATCTACAGATCAACAGCTGAAAGAAATAACAAACACACAAGTGACACCGTTATTTTTGGACAACTTGTCCCCGGAAAAACCCAACTTGGGAAAACCGGTGTAGGAATTCAGAGGGTTATTTTATTATGCAGTCTTTCCTTGAGTACAACTAGGTGCGAAACCGGCTCACCCGACAGAGAAAATAATCCGGCAGTAATACCTCTCTATTCGGAAGCAGATATTTAGAAAATCTGCCCCACGAAACCCTCTCCAGCAACCTCTGAAGCTTAGCGTCAGCCCACCTGGCCTCAGCGTCAGCCTGGAACCCTCTACATCAGCCCTCTGAGGCACTGCGCAACCTCTACGACCCTTTGTGTCACTCCTGCTGCCCTTTGCGTGGATGACGCAAGCCCTTCTGGCCTTTGCACAGTCCCTTCTAGCTCTGCGTGGCTCCCTCTGGCTCAGCGTTTCCCTCTTTGCTTCTGCATTAGTCTCTCGACACTATCTCTGCCTTTCTGTCCTGTACTCACTGCCCCTTGCTGCAAACTGATCACTAATTCGACTTTTCTTAGCAAACCCTGCTCTAGAAAATTGAATGACGGATCACTCTGGTGTGTTCTCCAACTGACCCTCAAGCCTCCTCTTATACTTTTCCTGTTGGTCCTTCAACGACCGAGATTACATCTCTAATCAACGACTAAGATTAGATTTGGCTTGATCCATGTCATTTGGAACCTTCTAACCCAGTTTTATATTAATACCCATTAATATTTTATTTTTCCTAAGTTTAGACTTAGTAACTCCATTAAAAATATTAATTATTTTAATATCTCCTCAATTGGTTAGAATCTGCCCAAACCATTTCTGGGTCTTGGAGATCTCATGTGCTTTAGCCTCTCCACCAATTTTCATGGCTAGAGCACATCCGATGCTACCCCAAATCAACATCTAGGTGGTATCCCTATAGCAGCCTCGACATCATGAACAACTGTAACTCGGGTTACATAATGTAGATCTACTCTCTTTGCACATTGTCTCGGCTTAATGAGGATTACGTTGGGTGTCATCTCAGTCTCACATATTCATATATTACTGTCTCGGTATAACCATAATGATGAAATAGGTTTCGGTGATGATCAAGAGATCCTTGGCATACCTGTGAAAGGAGACACACAGTCTCAACAGTGACCACAGTATTCGGATCTAGTGTTCTCGATATGAATATGTATCTCAGGGGCAGTCACGAAGACAAGGATCATAAGTAGTATGATCATTACAGTCTCAACATGATGAAAGAAGCAGTGATCACCAAGTCAAGGAGAGTCAGCTTTGGCAAGGATCAATGTCAAGGATCATGATCTCACAGTGATCTCATCCTACAATAATGTGCAGTCGTGATCTTCATAGGTGCAGAGATTATCTCAGTGATAGTCTCAAAAGGCAGTCATGGTGTAGCAATGATACCCTCAATAATATTGCTACAATGATGAAGTTCTTGGTGATGCAGTGGTGTCAGAGGAGCAGCAAGATGATGATCTCAGCAGTGTTTGTGGAAGAGGATTGATGTCTTGGTCTTGGAGAGGCAAATTGCATCAAGGGTCATGGTCTTGGTATTCGTCAATGGAATCTCTATAAGAAGAATTTTGTGTGGGTTTTCCTCTCCAAGAGGGAGAGGTTTTGGCCCTGGCAGAAGGCCAAATATTTGTGTTCTTGTCTCTTTTGATTTGATAGCAGTTTGATGAAGTAAACACACACACTAATAATGAAAGGAAGATTAAGCTAAGATTAAATTGTATAAATAGTTCACAAATTGTTATCATGTAACGAAGAATCACCCTAATTCATGTGTGCCCTAGATTCTTCAACAATTGAACCGTCCATAAGAGGGATTTTAAATCTGTCCTATAAGGACTGGTTACTTTCCTTTCAAATCTGCCCAAAAAGGGAGCTTGAAGGTTTGCTAACACAATTACAACATATCAGTCCAAAAGAGGACAAATCTGCCTACTAAAATGCAGTAAAAATCATCCCTCTTAAGTAGAGAAATTCTGCCAAGCAAAATAAGTCCCTCGCTGCTCAATACCAGTCCCAAAATGAGGGAGAGATCAGCCTTAGGTGTCACTTGATGCCTGCAAAAAGAGGTCAGCAAAAGACAAGGTGAAAGATGCCAAACTTACTTGGGCATCTGCAAGATTAGTGATCAAACTTAATTAGAAAAAATTGACAAGTTAACTACACTAAGACTTGAATAAAACTCTATCCTATGGCAACCAAGAAATGCTTGGTTAAACCAGCTCTTCTTGGCCAGTTAGGACAGCCACTAAATAGCCTTAAAATAGCTTCGCTTAAGATACTTGCATTCAATCGATTAGTAAATTCAAAGAAATAGATTTGCAAAGGAGAAATGACAACTTGTGCTATTCAAAAGTACACAATATTATCAATTCAAGCTTGCAAAAAACTATTAAAGGATAGACAAATACTTGTCTACCTCTCCCTAGGCTATACTGCCCGTATTTGGGCCTTGATCTACTAAAAGAAATGCAACAAAATCAATTCAAAACAACACAAATATACCTTGCATCAAAGAAGTGTCACCAACATCAAGCCAAGATAGAATCCCAATGAGAATCTCTCAAACAAGTGGCATAGTGGTGAAAATCCCTATGCAAGTCGAATTCTCCATGTGTTAAGATGACTGCCAAGTGTGGAAATTGAACTGCTGTAAGTGTCATCTGCTGTCAGTGTATTCTCTCGCTGATCTGCGCTTGTTCCTTGAGCTTTGCCACATGTGATAAGAGTGGAGTGGTGAGGGAGCAAACCTCCACTAAATTTGGAAACAAACCTTCACATATTAGCCACCCAAATCTTCCTTTGCGTGAGTTAGGAGGATCTGTGTATTTCCTCTTAGACTGGGCTTGCGTAAGAGTTAAACTTGTCAGCTCCTCTGATGCGTGCCCACGTGTGGAGTAAGGTGAGTGAAAGCTGGGAGTTAACTCCACAAATCTGCTGTGCAACTATCACGAAATGGAAAGTGAAATCAGGCTGTTGCGTTGTCATCTTCTTTTCTGTGTGTAGATTACTATTAACTGGCAGAGCGAGACTCTCTTGGGCTGCGTATGACAAGGGGGAGTGAGGTGGGGTCTACTCTCCACTCACTTTTCTTTAATTTAAAGTTTAAGTTTTAACCTTAAACCACATCCCCAATCAATTTAAATTATATCTTCAGCAATTTGTGGGCCTCTAGAACTCAACGTTTTGCCTCCTTTGAGCTGGCTTATTTGGCAATGGGACTTGTGGGCCCTAGGTGGATGCCCAATCATCATTTAACCCCTCTTGGAATTGATCGTTGACTTGAATTTCATTTTCCACGTCATTTTCATTTGGTGACATATTTATTATGTTCACGACTTATTAATTTTTTTTCAAAATTTTCTCCACTTTATGCCATTGACATAGGAAAAGTGGGGTTTGAGGGGTTAGAAGTCATTTTCTGACCCTCAAAGTGGACCTTAAAATAATGTTGGGGTGGAGAGCATGGTTTCTAAGTACTTATATGCTCCAACATCTTATAGGCTCACTTATTTACAATTTTTTGAATAATTTAATTAAAAATCCCGTCCTATGGGAATTTTTAATAAATTAAAAATCCTATCAAAACCTAATCAAATTTTGCGACACTTTAGATATGTCCTAGTATGGTAAACCGTAATATACATCGACTCTAGGCACTAGGACAGACCCAAGGCTCAAGCATCAAGCCATCACTCTAGCTTTGGAGGTAGGTGAGTGAACAGACTCAGCTAATTATTCATCGCTGAAAAGCAAGAATAATTAGCTAAGTGAAAAAAAACACGCTAGAGTGTACTAACTCGACGATTGGGTCCCAAGTCACCTAACCCTTTTACAAAAGGTCATCATACTAGCAACATTTAATACAATTCCCTACAGGGTTGCAAAATTTGAAAGAGAGAAGTAGAGAGAGGAGAGAGAAAAAGTCAACAGGTGTCTGTTGACTTATAGACTTCTAAAAAATTTGTGAGTGACCTGTAGATTGGGCCATGAAGTCTCCAGGTTTTGCTTAGTGCAAGCCAACAGATAACAAGCTGCACATAAGTAGGGCACATTCCCCAATAGGGCTATTTATCCCACATGTTAAAGTTGACTAAGTTGGCATCAACCATAACCTAGTATTACAATAGATGATGGCCTTAACTTTAATTAATGCATAGCCAAATGCTTTAATGATACAATATGAGATGGCCGCAGTTGCATGTGAGGATTACACCATTTCAAAATTTTGATGAAGATGGCAATGAGGGAGATTCAAATAAATTTTGGAATGTCATGACCTATTGAAGACAAAGGAAGGAAGATAGCATAAGACAACGATCCAAATCATGAAGGTAAAATTGAAGATTCAGATCTTGATGAAGTAAATGACAACACATTTAGTAGTTGGAGGAAAGCGCCAACATTGAAAAGAGCTGCAAAATGTTACTTGCAGGTGTTTAAGGATTTAAAGCTACAAGAATTACCTAAAAGCAATGAAGAAAGTAGAATATTTGGAAGACTACAACTATCAATTTCATAATAGGTTAATGGCTACTATTTTGAATTTATAAGATAGACATAGACAAGAGGAATGGGGCAAAGCAATGCAAGTAGAATATGATTCCTTATATAGAAAAAACATTGCAACCCTTGGAATCACCTAAATGGAAAGGTGAATTGACTTCTAGATATTTGAATTAGGTGGATGCAACTTTATACAAACCACTGATAGAGAGTTTGATCTATCTTATTGGTGCTAGGCCAGATTTGAGTTATACGATTGATATTGTTTTATGCTTCACGGTAAGTCCCAAACTATGTTGTTGATGTCCAGAGTGAAGTGGCGACGAGAGGAGGAGCATAATGTAGTCTTTCCTAGAAAAATCCTGAGAGTGTTGTGGTCGTGGGAGTGTTTTGTATACACATATTAGTATATATTTTTATATCTTATAATACATATATAATCAAGACAAAGCCGCAATGTGCCAAATTAGTTGCAGAAACATAGCGTTAAGTTCTATTGATATAGATGCTACATTATTAAGAACTAAATAGTAGACTAGAGCATTGACCACCTAGTACAAAACAAGATGTCATCAACCATTTAGTAGTTACGAAGATAAAAATCGTATAACATAAATAAGATAAGATAAAAATATATGAATGTCCGACAAATGAAAAAAAAGGTAGGTCAATGGCATTGTAGAGTACAATGATGTCGATCTAAGCAGAACTACCAAAATGTATCCTATATAAAGAACACAAACAATAAAGTAGAAACATAATGTTTATATGCACAAACATGGAAAACCCTCTACTCCAAGTATGGGTGACCACAAAAATGAGATGGGGACTAAGTCATGATTCACTAGATCTATCTCTCCTAACACACGAGGCCAAATGAAGAAAGCTTCAAATAGAATGGCATCGTCTGGGAGAGCTGGGGGAAGATCTCGACTATCTGCTGCACTGTTGCCAGGAGGAAGTAACCCGTCGTTGGTGTTTCATTGACCTCAACCGCTTTCTCGTAATAGATCTAGTCTGACGATGCCTCCAAGGTCTTTGGGGGGGGGGGGAATGGTCCTTCAGGTCTACACTAATTTGGGCTCCAAGGCAATGCTGTTGTGTGTTTGTCTCTTGCTGCCCCTAGCTGATAGGAGCAATGGAAAGGATGTAATATGCTAAGTAGGACCTGGTCTCGGAGGAGCTTGGAGACTGTGGGCATGAAGTTTGAGGGGCTCCTCATGTAAATGGTTAGACATCTCTAGTCTAGGAACCAAATGAAACTAGAGAGGGAGGGTCATTCTAAATTCGTAATTTGTGAGAAACCACTCTAAACCGCCCCAAGGGGATCCATAGGGTGTGCATCCAATGGCAAAGCGTGTGATGGGGTTGAACAACGAGTCCATCTCTATTACCATGAAGTGTGCAACATAGAAAAACATCTTTGGATGTTGTTGAAGAAAGTGTAACTTGGTTCGGTCTTCATAATGACATGATCTTTGTAAATGATGTAATAAAAGAGAATAAATTATATTAGTATGTCTTGCTACATGGGTTTCATAAGCAAGAAGTGTAATTAGGTAAAAGACTTCTTCTTGATGTCTTTAGGATTTATTAATATGTGAAAGAGCCATGTCATGTATAAAGAAGCTCTTCATGAGCCTATGTAAAATGTATTCTAGGCTAGAGCAGCCCTCTAATACCAAGCTCAATCCTCCATTAACAAGCTTAAAGAAGGGAACCAGCAAATCGAGAAAGAGATCCTCATTTTGGCTTCAAAACTGAATTAAATACGTAATTAAATGACATTTCGGCTTGGGTAAAAGACATGTCGATTCACATGTTCAAGTCGGCTCATTTTTTAGGACAAACCACTGTAAATCGGTGGCCAGGGTCTGTGCAAAACATAAGAACATAACTCGTTTTCTCTCTCTAAAATTCCGCATATATGAAAACGAGCAGATGGCATTGCGAAAGGGAAATTGGTTAAGGGCTTGACTGCACCTCAGATGGCGATAAGGTGTAGGCAAGCTACACCTCGGATGGATAGAAGGAGCAGAGAGGACTTCAAATGTATAGATAGTCTCAGCATAAAGATGTCTCTGCTCTCTCAGATAGTACCACAGTCTTGGCACAATGATAAGCCGTAGTAACAAATATGATCAGTGTTAGAGGATACAGTCTTGGCATAATGAAGAGCCGCAGTAATCATTACAGTCTCGGCATAAATGGGATAGTAAGGATCTCAGTACAACGAAGAATAATATCACATCTCAGTGGATCTATTTCCTAGCAATCAATATCATATATATATATATATATATATATATATATGATGAAAAGAACTTCGGATCCCTCTCTGTATTTGTATAGTCTCACTGTCTTGGTTTAAGAAAGATCACAATGATCCAGTCACAGTCACAGTCACAGTCACAACTTCATCATGGAATACACGCTCACATGCTCATAGTTAACATGATGATCTCAACTAGGATATAGTGATGATCCAAGTGCAGATGGAGATATGGAGCAACAATAATGTTGATGATTAGTGAAGCTCTCGGTGCATTGGTTAATGGACAAAATCAAGGTCACAGTGAAGATCTCAATAAGGACAAGAGATCTCGTTGACATGATGAAGATCTCAGTGATGTTGTAGTGATGGCTTCAATGGTGTAGCAATGAGGATGATCCCAACAGTGACAGAGAAGTGGATTGATGTCTTGGTCTTGGAGAGGCAGAATGTGTCAAGGGTCATGGTCTTGGTATTCGTCAATTGGAATCTCTATAAGAAGAATTTTGTGTGGGTTTTCCTCTCCAAGAGGGAGAGGTTTTGGCCCTGGTAGAAAGCCAAATATTCTGTGTTCTTGTCTCTTTGTTTTTGATAGCAGTTTGATGAAGTAAACACACACTAATAATGTAAAGAAGATCAAGCTAAGATAAATAGTAAAAACACTTCACAAATTGTTATCATGAATAAGAAGAATCATTGTAATTCTGAATGCCCTGGATTCTTCAACATGGTATCAGAGGGAAGGTTCAACAGGCAAAGAAAGCGCAAAAAGGTGACATGCAAAGATCAAGTTTCAAGCAAAGCATCTAAGCAAGCTGAAGATCTACATCTTGATCAAACCCTAGATCAAAGGATCAACCTACAACAACAGTATATAGTAACAAGGGTTGTTGTCTATCCGATCAAGGAGATAGTCTTCAATAGCAAGGGTTTTGGAGATCTACAGTCAAAAGATAAAAACGTTCAGATCTCAGGATACATACCAATGGCTTTGATGCCTCCCACAGTCTCGGTCTACAACATGCCACTATTATTTTCTATAAAATCAGAGTCCTAAAATCTCGGATTCTCAGAACTTAATGATATATATTTGAGAGCAGATATAGGAGCTAGAATGGACAAGTACTCGTTATAGAAGCCATACAATCTGATGGACAATCAGCCTCAATACGAAGCTGCATACTACAAGATTCCAAAGTACAATTATATCAACAGTTTGTATATCAAGATAGCTTCCTATCAAGGATCTCATCCAGTGGAAGCATCAATACGTCTGCCTCAACTACTGCCAACATGATCAAGGTGAAGATTTCATCTTCACATCTCAACTAAGTATTTTCATTAATCATTTTTCTTTGAAATGACTTCATGAATGCAAGGAGATCTATTGGATTGATGGGTTATCTAAGGTCCTTGCATGGAATAAGAAGGATTGACAGAATCCTTATAGAGAAGAGAAGTTAGTGAACAAGTCTCCTTTGAACTCATGAGAAGGAACTCTTAAAAGTCCTCTCATCTCTATGTAGCAAGAAAGGAGACAGATAAGAGATATATGAAATGCTAGAAGAGGTAATATAAAATGCTAGAAGAGGTAATCTCTGAAATGCAGTAAAGAAGGAATATCTTCATGAGATCTCATTTGGGAGATCTGAGAAAGATGATATGAAAATAATCATCTATGTTCTTAATAAGCAAGATGACAAGTGTCCTTGGGATATGGAAATTTCCTCGTGCAACAATTTGTGGTCTCTATTCGAGATAGAGAAAGACAAGTTGAAAGGACTCAAATATGTGCAGAAAGGAAAGGGAAGGTTGAAAAGACAGAATAGTACTATGAAAGAGGAGCTCATATCACCGAAAGGGTGGAGGACGCTAAAGAAGAGGACCAAGGAAAGAGGGAATAACAGACCTCTACTATAAGTGAGATGGTTGTCCCTCATAAAATGATCCTATCATAGGCTTCAATATCCCTTGCAGATATGACCATGATAATAAGATGCATTGTGGCATCATGGAAGCATCATGGAAACAAGAGTTCATGATATCACCATGGTAATCATGAAGGGCATAATCCGTGGAAGTCTAACATGAAGGATGTAGCTCGTGAGAACCTCATTGGACATTAAAGGAAAGGAAGAAGTCATCCAGATCAAAGGAAACACTTGCTAGATGGGGATATGAAAGATCCTCAAGATTCTCTGATACAAACCTCAGTGAAGGATCCACTACTCTGGGAAGGCAACAAGTGTTTCATCAGGAAATCCAATTTATGGAATTCATGAGATGTTGATATGATGACATGAGAAATGAAATAGATCAAGGGATTGAAGATCTTTTCAATCTAGGAAGCTGCTGGAAGAAACCTAAAGGCAAAATGAGGTATGTATGCTTGTATTTGTATTTAATATTGTAATGTTATGACATATAGTTGCGGGTAACATGGATCAAGCATGATCAAGAGAAAAAGGATCTCCTCCTTTGAAAGGATGCAGAAAGACATAAGTCACACTCAGTGTTGCAGGAACCGTCTCCCCCCCAAGGATCCAAAGGCAGATCCGCCATCGATCCTTTGGCGGAACCGTGGATCGGAAAATCGGATTCGCGGTTCCTCCTTTTTTTGGCGATCCCTGCAAATTGGGATTGTGGGGGCCCGATCCACGACTCCTATTGCCCGATCCGTGGTTCCTATTTCCTGATCCGCAAATCCGGAAAGGATTGGGTGCGGATCTGTGGAGGTTCGGGTGTGTATCCACCGCGGATTGCGAGTGGATCTGAGAGAAGGTGGATGGTTCCGCGAGGGCTTTTTTGTTTTTGGAAATTTCGAGCTATTTTGTGAGGAGCCACACTTTCCGAATACTCCCAAGGTACCCCTTGATGCTTCCTAGATGCTTCCTAGATGCTCCCTAATGGTAATGTTAAATTCTTAAAGTTAAAGTGACATTCTCCTTTATCTTTCATTTCCATCCTTTTACTTAAATTTTTAACATTACCATGAAATGACTCAGGATGTTTGAGAGTGGTTCCAACCTCATTAGACTTCATATGGAGAAAATAGAATTTCATATCCCATTCAAAATTCAGCAGACTTAACAGTTTTCAGGGTCAGTGGGATTGTGGCATTTCATTGGATTATATCATGCATGAGGGCATGTGATTGGCATTTAATCAAGAGCAACAAGCCCTATATGTACCCCAGTGTTGGTGTTATTGATTGTTGAACTCCTTTGTCATGGCCTTCGCAATTATGTACCCTTCACTCAAGTCAAAATCATTGATCAGGCATGTTAAGTTTTCACTACCATATTATAAGGCTTGGATTAAGCTGTTTGATCAAAATTAGGCAATGTTGACTAAAATCCCTATAGAATTGAAGTAGAGGCAAAGGCTAGACAAGAGAAGAGGAATCTAGATTGTAGATGGTTGATGCTGGAATAATTAATCATTGCTGTACAATGGATGCCATATCTATCTCGATTTATGTAAAAATATGCATGTTTTCATGTCTTCTACAACTAATTTGGTATTTTGGATGTTTTTTTTAATATAAATGGAAAAAAATATATATATATATATATATATATATATATATATATAGTAGACGCTTCCGAGACGCTTCGCTTCCTAGATTTTTGGAAAATGACGCTTGCATGTCCCCGCTTCCAAAAAATGTCCACGTTTTGTCCCCGCTTCGTGCAACATTGGTCACACTAGTTGAAATCAACATAATATATCCTCATATGGAGTATGAGGTGGTTGACTACAATTGAAGAACTCTGGTTGAAAGTTCCTAGGAATGGACGATGTGAGGATGGAAGAGATCGTGAAGTATGCAACCCTGATGAAGGCAATCTGTTGAAAATAGCAACAAGAAATGCTAAATATAGAAGTGCTAAATTTAGTACTGCTATAAATATCATTTCGGGATACCTTCCTATTTTAGTTAGTCCCTGAACTAAAATAGAGAAGTAAAATTCGAATTTGATCTTAGCAGCTGTTTGTAAAATAATTAATTAATTCACCATGAGTTAATTAGTTGTAGAAATAAACATGAAGTCTATGTGGGGACATGCAACAATTTCTCCATTAATTGAGGAATTTATCCATCAGTTAAAGAGATAAGGATGAGCTGTAATTAGTTGACTTAGTTAACTGAGTCAAGTCCAGTTAGATTAATTCAAACAGTTTGTTGAATTAATGTGAGTTCAGTTAGTTAATGCATGCATGCATGTAACTGCTGCACTTCAGATAACTGAATATTCTCTCATAAATAACTCATGCATGTCAGTTCAGACAGAGACCCAGTTGAGATCAGATGGAGGGGCAGTGTACTATCAGTTGTTAGAATATTCCATTGTGAATATCCCTTGCATGCAGAAGGAATTCTTTCCTTGAGGATTGCGCAGTTACTTCTTCAGGTTTTGTGAGTGTGATGAGGCCAATTCACACGTGTGGCTTCACTGGACCCCAAGAAAAACTGCGCAAGGAAATAGGAGGCTTGGAGGGATTGAGGAGGACATATACAGTGTCTATTCAGTCTGTGAGTTGTATTCTTTGATTGCAGAGAGAGCAGGATAGATTGAGAGCTGATTCTTTTTATAACTTGAACAAGATTTCCACTTGTATGATAATACAGAGATTGGGGTTTTAGGCTGAGGCTTTCCCCGGGTTATTTCTTCTGTGTTATGTGTGATTGATTTCTCATTCTCAGTTATATGTGTTCTCATTGATCGTGCTCAAATTGATTAAGCTTCCGCAAAGTTTATTGTAGAAGTAGATCTTGTATTTTGCTTTAGTCTATTGCATAATCTGTTGATCTACAGTGGGAATTTCTACATGGTATCGGAGCAAAGGTGATCAAGGCGAAGAACAATATACAAGAAGGGAGAAGTTCAAGTTTGAGGTTCCTGAATGTAGAAATCGAGTTCTTATCACATCTCAATTTCACCAATGGCGTTCAGTGGTTTAATACTCGAGTATGCCCTTGATGGCAGCTCGAATTATATAGCCTGGAAGGATCGCATGGAAGTAGTATTAGAGGATAACGGTCTAAAGGACTTCATTGATCAAGAAGTCCCCAAGCCGATTGATGCTACTCAATTGGCGGAATGGAAGAAATGTGTAGCTAGAGCAAGGAGAATCCTCTTGGAGGGAGTTCGAGACCACATTGTCTCGAGCCTCCATGGGAAGGAGACATCGTTTTCTATGTGGAAAACATTGAAAGATCTATATCAGAATATCAGCGATCAGAGGAAGCTGGCGCCGAAAGACAAGCTTCGAAAGATCAAATGTGAAAAGGGCAACACGATCTCTATATATCTGAACAAGCTCACCACCTGCAGGGATGAGCTTGGAAGTGTAGGGATCACGACTGCTGATGATGACATGGTGAGTCTTGCACTCCTCGGTCTTCCTAAGAGCTAGCATAGCTACCAAGACTCGGTTAATGGAAGAGAAAAACTGCCAGATTGGGAACGACTTTGCTTGGATATGATGCAGGAGGAGATAAGAAGAAGCACCAGAGATGGATCCTCATCGAAGCAAGATGATGAGGAAAATCTAGCCTTAGCAAGTAAGGCGAGGAAAGGGAAAGGGAAGGCGTTCCATCCCAAATCCGGTTCTTCCCATGGTGCGAAGAAGATTGACAAATCGAAAGTGCGATGCTTTCATTATCATGAAGTGGGCCATTATGCTACGAATTGTTCACAGAAGAAATCCAAGAAGGGTTCCTCAAAGGGATCTGATGGTGAGGCACTGGCCTCACAGTTTGAGCTGGATTTCTCGCTTATCGCATGCATGGTTTCATCCATGGTGGGATGTGTGTGGTACCTGGACAGTGGAGCTTCATTCCACATGTCAGGTGACAAGAATCTTTTCAGTACCTTGGAGGAGAAGGATCTCCAGATGCGGATCGAGATGGGTGATGATGGAAAGTACCGTGTTTCAGGTGAAGGTACGGTTGTGTTTCAGAGGGAGCATGGAGCTCCCCTCACCATGATTGATGTAAAGTATTTTCCAGGTCTGAAGAAGAATCTTGTGTTTGTCGCTATGCTAGAAGATAAAGGCTATGATGTAGTCTTTAGTAAAGGGAAGGTATTCCTGAGGCATATCAGTACTGGACAGACAAAGCGAATTGGGATTCGAGTAAAGAATCTCTACAAGCTGGAGGTAGACGACTATGCTGCATTGAGTTCCAAAGCTGAGATGGTGTAGAGCCAAGATGTTGGCGAGCTATGGCATAGAAGACTGGGCCACTTGCACCATGGAGCCCTGAAGATCATGCAGCAGATTTCTATCAGATTACCCAAGGGAAAACTTGAGCAGACGAATACATGCAAAGGTTGTACCTTGGGTAAGTATGCGAAATCTTCCTTTCCGGATTGAGACAGTAGAGCTGGAGCAATCCTGGAGCGAGTTCACTCAGATGTTTGTGGACCTTTCTCTACAGCCTCCACCGCTAAACAAAGGTACTATGTTATTTTTATTGATGATTTTTCTCGTAGATGCTGGATCTACTTTATGCAAAAGAAGGATTAGACCTTCTTGAGGTTTTGTGAGTTTAAAGCCTTGGCAGAGAAAGAATCTGGAAAGAAAATAAAAGCCTTGCGTAGCGATAATGGTGGAGAGTATGTATCCCAACAGTTTAAAGACTTTTGCCTTGCAGAAGAGATTAAACGGGAATTGACGGCACCCCATAACCCACAGCAAAATGGGGTGGCCGAAAGGAAGAACAGATCGATTGTGGGAGCAGCTCGAGCGATGTTGCATGACCAAAGCCTACCACTGCATTTGTGGGCTGAGGCATGCAATACAACAGTATACTTGCAGAACAGAAGCCCACACTGTATACTGGGAATGAAGACACCTATTGAGGGCTTTTTCGGGAAGCGACCAGATGTGAGTCATTTCTGAATCTTTGGATCATTTGTTTACTGTCATGTGACCAAAGATGCCCGGAAGAAGCTGGATCCAATAGCTGAGTTGGGAATACTTGTGGGGTACACGGATACACCCCACAACTATCGGGTGTATCTGCCTACTAGTCAGAGGACAGTGGTACGCAGGGATTTGAAGTTCGACGAGTAGAAAGCCATGCGATTATCACTTGAGAGAGAGCTCAAGTTTCATGCAGAGGAGAAACTTTCAATTCCTAAGGAGGAGGAGCCTCAGAATGATGCGGAGTAGCCGCATGCAGAGGATCCAGGAGTGGAGACATCCACTCATGCTGAGACTTCCAAAGATGGGCGGAAACGCTCAAGGGAAGCTGACAGGTTGATGCTGGATGCGCGGGAGAATGTGGGACAACCATCTTCTCAGCGCAGACAGAGGAGGTTGCCCGAGCAGTACACTGGGTACATGGCCCTGGTTGGGGAGTGTGTAGATACTGAACCTTCTTCATTCGAGGAGGCAGTGCAGCAACCAGTCTGGGTTGATGCAATGGTAGAGGAGTATGACTCTATCATTCAGAACAGTGTGTGGGATGTTGTCCCAAGACCTCAGGGCAAGTCAGTGGTGAGTTCCAGATGGCTTTACAAGGTAAAGCAGGCAGCTGATGGCAGTGTTGAGAAACATAAGGCAAGGTTTGTTGCCCGGGGTTTCTCACAGGTCGAGGGGATCGACTACGATGAGACTTTTGCTCTCGTAGCAAGGTACTCATCGATTAGATCAATGTTGGCACTATCAACTCAGATGGGGTGGAAGATCCACCAGATGGATGTGAAGACAACATTCCTCAATGGGAAGATTGAGGAGGAGGTGTACATTGAGTAGCCAGAGGGTTTCGAGACCTTCGATCATGAGTCGCATGTGTGCCGACTCAAGAGGGCTTTGTATGGGCTGAAGCAAGCACCCCGTGCTTGGTACACCAGGATCAACAACTATTTCACCGGGTTGGGCTTCACCAAGAGTGAAGCAGATGCGAACCTTTACCACATCATGGTAGAAGGTAAACCATTGATCATTGTTCTTTATGTCGATGATCTGATTTTGACAGGTGATGATCAGCTAATACAGTCTTGCAAGGAGGACCTCGCAAAAGAGTTCGAAATGAAAGACATGGGTCTTATGCACTACTTTCTAGGCATGGAGGTGTGGCAGAAAGATGGTGAAGTATTTGTGTCTCAAGGAAAGTATGCCAATGAGATACTCAGGCGCTTTCACATGGAGAAGTGCAAGCCCATGCAGACTCCTCTAGCTGGGAACTGGAGGAAGGAGGATGCTACTTCAGGTGAGGTAGTAGCTGCTACTGTTTATCGGCAGCTGGTGGGTTCACTTATGTATCTGGTGAACACACAACCCGACTTATGCTTTGCGGTGAACCAACTGAGTCAAGCTATGGTTTAGCCTACCAAGCTGTTTTGGAAGGCAGCGAAGCATGTGCTGAGATACCTCAGAGGCACATCTCAGTTCGGATTGTGGTACAGATGGACAGAGGGAGTGAAGCTTCAGGGCTTCATAGATGCGGATTGGGTAGGGAGTCCATCAAACTGGAAGAGCACTTCTGGAGGAATCTTCAACCTTGGTTTAGCTGCAGTTTCTGGTACAACAGGAAACAGAGATCAGTTGCACTTAGCTCAGCAGAGGCTGAATACATGGCTGCTAGTCAGGTTGCATGTGAGGCCATTTGGATGCGGAAGATTCTAGTGGGATTATTTGGTCAGAGGATGGATCCTACAATGATCTACTGCGATAATCATAGTTGTATCAAACTCTCTGAGAATCCAGTTTTTCATGATAGGTCCAAGCACATAGATATCTGGTATCACCATCTTCGAGACTGTGTGGTTAAGAGGATCATGTTGTTGCTGTATGTTTCAACCGAGGAACATGATGTAGATATTTTGACGAAGGCATTGTCAAAATGCAAGTTCGAGTTCCACAGAGACAAGATTGGGGTTACTGATAATCCCTTTCTTGTTGAGAGGGAGTGTTGAAAATAACAACAAGAAATGCTAAATATAGAAGTGCTAAATTTAGTACTGCTATAAATAGCATTTCAGGATACCTTCCTATTTTAGTTAGTCCCTGAACTAAAATAGAGAAGTAAAATTCGAATTTGATCTTAGCAGCTGTTTGTAAAATAATTAATTAATTCACCATGAGTTAATTAGTTGTAGAAAATCAAACATGAAGTCTATGTGGGGACATGCAACAGTTTCTCCATTAATTGACGAATTTATCCATCAGTTAAAGAGATAAGGATGAGTTGTAATTAGTTGACTTAGTTAACTGAGTCAAATCCAGTTAGATTAATTCAAACAGTTTTTTGAATTAATGTGAGTTTAGTTAGTTAATGCATGCATACATGTAACTGCTGCACTTCAGATAACTGAATATTCTCTCATAAATAACTCATGCATGTCAGTTCAGACAGAGACCCAGTTGAGATCAAATGGAGGGGCAATGTAATATCAGTTGCTAGAAAATTCCATTGTGAATATCCCTTGCATGCAGAAGGAATTCTTTCCTTGAGGATTGCGCAGTTACTTCTTTAGGTTTTGTGAGTGTGATGAAGCCAATTCACACATGTTGCTTCACTGGACCCCAAGAAAAACTGCGCAAGGAAATAGGAGGCTTGGAGGGATTGAGGAGGACATATACAATGGCTATTTAGTCTGTGAGCTGTATTGTTTGATTGCAGAGAGGGCAAGATAGCTTGAGAGCTAATTATTTTTGTAACTTGAACAAGATTTCCACTTGTATGATAATACAGAGATTGGGGTTTTAGGCTGAGGCTTTTCCCGGGTTATTTCTTCTGTGTTATGTGTGATTGATTTCTCATTCTCAGTTATATGTGTTCTCATTGATCGTGCTCAAATTGATTAAGCTTCCGCAAAGTTTATTGTAGAAGTAGATCTTGTATTTTGCTTTAGTCTATTGCATAAAAAGTTGATCTATAGTGGGAATTTCTACACAATCAACATCCATAGGATCAGGAAGATTTGACTAGGAAATCTCCCGAAAAGATATGGAGATTTTGATGGAAGTTTGAAAGATGAAGACCTTGACAACAAATATCTTTGGGAGATATGTCAACATGTATGCGAGGTGTTGATACCTACAAGAAGATGTCACTGGAAAAAGGCCATCACCAAAAAGGTAATATGTGATTTGTTTTTGGTTTCTGAGCTCTTGGAGAAAGTCTGGGTATGTGTGCAGGGCCATGGTAAGAAGAGTTGTGAAGGATGTCACAACTATGTACCTCGTGATCTAGAGCAATCACTGTTGAAGAAAAGATGGCCCTATGAAGGAAGCCCGAGATGTAAAGCCAAGGAGCATACTTTCTGGGAAAAGAAGGAATGACATGATGGAGGAAAGTGATGGATGGCTGAACCCTACATATGAAGAAATTGATGACATCGAAGACTTGAATTATCAGTCAACTAAAAGACCCTATAAAGCATTGATGATAGAGTCCGTGGGTAAGAGGGAGCTCTGGGAGGTTCCTATGAGTAAAGGAACTCGAGTAAGCTTCCGATTGAAGAGAAACTTGGAACTCATCCCTGGTTAAGAGGGAGAGTTAGACACGACATTCTTGTCTTTAGGTTAGAAGAAAGAATGGAGGATTGTGTAATCATATGGCATCCGACACTCTTTGAGGATGTGGTAGGGTGTCCAAGACAAGAGTGGGCAAGAGGACCGATATTTTTGAGGGCTGGGAATCCAAGATGAGAATAGTCCTATTAGGGCCTACTCGGAGAACACTCGGGTGGGTATGACCCTAAGAGAGACAATGATGATGCATCTCTATCAGCCATTGGTCTCGCCAACATAGTGTGCTCTGATCTAAGTGAGAGATAGAGCTGTTAGTCAAGGCCTTGCTATATGAAACAATGTTAGTTGAAATGATGCTATAACAGATGGATTGCAAATTCGATTCTTCTTATGAGAAATTCTTTAGATTGAAAATGACTAAGTACCATTATGAATACCTCCCTAGTTAAGAGGGAGTGTTGAAGAAAGTGTAACTAGGTTCGGTCTTCATAATGACATGATCTTTGTAAATGATGTAATAAAGGAGAATAAATTATTTTTGTATGTCTTGCTACATGGGTTTCATGAGGAAGAAGTGTAATTAGGTAAAGGACTTCTTCTCGATGTCTTTAGGATTTATTAATATGTCAAAGAGTCATGTCATGTATAAAGAAGCTTTTCATGAGCCTATGTAAAATGTATTCTAGCCTAGAGCAGCCCTCCAAGACCATGCTCAATCCATAACAGATGGATTGCAAATTCGATTCTTCTTATGAGAAATTCTTTAGATTGAAAATGACTAAGTACCATTATGAATACCTCCCTAGTTAAGAGGGAGTGTTGAAGAAAGTGTAACTAGGTTCGGTCTTCATAATGACATGATCTTTGTAAATGATGTAATAAAGGAGAATAAATTATTTTTGTATGTCTTGCTACATGGGTTTCATGAGGAAGAAGTGTAATTAGGTAAAGGACTTCTTCTTGATGTCTTTAGGATTTATTAATATGTCAAAGAGTCATGTCATGTATAAAGAAGCTTTTCATGAGCCTATGTAAAATGTATTCTAGCCTAGAGCAGCCCTCCAAGACCATGCTCAATCCTCCATCAACAAGCTTAAAGAAGGTAGC
This sequence comes from Pinus tabuliformis, assembly GCA_031772625.1. Taxonomy (NCBI): domain Eukaryota; kingdom Viridiplantae; phylum Streptophyta; class Pinopsida; order Pinales; family Pinaceae; genus Pinus; species Pinus tabuliformis. The sequence goes on from CM062804.1 coordinate 834,444,993, forward strand.
CAACAAATCGAGAAAGAGATCCTCATGTCGGTTTCAAACTAAATTAAGACATGTCGGTTCACATGTTCAAGTCGGCACATTTTTGAGGGCAAACCACTGTAACTAGGTGGCTAGGGTCTATGCAAAACATAAGAACATAACTCGTTTTCTCTCTCTGAAATTCCGCATATATGAAAAGGAGTAGATCCACATTGCGAAAGGGAAATTGGTTAAGGGCTTGACTGCACCTCGGATGGGGATAAGGTGCAGGCAAGCTACACCTCAGATGGATAGAAGGAGTAGAGAGGACTTCAGATAGATAGATAGTCTCGGCATAAAGATGTCTTTGTTTTCTCGGATAGCACCATAGTCTTGGCACAATGATAAGTCGCAGTAACAGATATGATCAGTCTTGGAGGATACAAACTCAACATAATGAAGAGCCGCTGTAACCATTACAGTCTCGACATAAATGGGATAGTAAGGATCTCAGTACAACGAAGAATAGTATCACATCTCAGTGGATCTATTTCCTAGCAGTCAATATATATATATGTGATGAAAAGAACTTCGGATCACTCTCTGTCTTTGTATAGTCTCACTGTCTCGGTTTAAGAAAGATGACAATGATCCTAAAGTCACAATCACAACCTCATCATGGAATACACACTCGCATGCTCACAATTAACATGATGATCTCAGCTAGGATTTAGTGATGATCCAAGAGTAGATGGAGATATGGAGCAATAGTAATCTTGATGATTAGTTAAACTCTCAGTGCATTGATTAATGGACAGAATCAAGGCACAATGAAGATCTCAATAAGGACAAGAGATCTCCTTGACATGATGAAGATCTCAGTGATGCTGTAGCGATGGCTTCAATGGTGCAACAATGAGGATGATCCCAGCAGTGACAAAGAAGTGGATTGATGTCTTGGTCTTGGAGAGGCAGAATGTGTCAAGGGTCATAGTCTTGGTATTCGTCAATTGGAATCTCTATAAGAAGAATTTTGTGCGGGTTTTCCTCTCCAAGAGGGAGAGGTTTTGGCCCTGGCAGAAAGCCAAATATTCTGTGTTCTTGTCTCTTTGTTTTTGATAGCAGTTTGATGAAGTAAACACACACTAATAATGTAAAGACAAGCAAGCTAAGATAAATAGTAAAAACACTTCACAAATTGTTATCATGAATAAGAAGAATCATTATAATTTTGAATGCCCTAGATTCTATCTACAATTGTTGATCTGAAAAGTTTTGAAGAGGAAATCTGCATTCTAAGTAATTGCAACAACATAGAACATTCAATTTTCTGCAAAATACATTCAACTTTCTGCAAAGTACATTAAGTTCCATTTAGTTTTCTGCAAAGTACATTCAATTTCTGCAAAGTATATTTAGTTTTCTACATATAACTCTCAAGTTTCTGCAAAGAATTTTTAAATTTATATATAGAACTTTCAGATTTTAACAGTAAATAATAGAAATTAGTGTACTAAAAATATGCTAACCAGAAAAGGTGTCTATTCTATAAATGTATACCTGGTTATACAAGCAAGACCCTTGAAAAGTCACCCGAAAGTGTCAGAACACTTCCAGATGTCAGATCTAAGGGTGGGAAAGTTGAAAGACTAAATTTTGGCCGGTTAAGGCCAAGTTTAAGCCTTCAACAAACACTAAAATAAATTTCCAGCTAGCTGGAAATTCTCTTTTGGAGGTTCTTGGGTCAAAACCCCTTGAGTAAGAAACCCATAAAATTATTTCAGCTATTAATAATGAATTTTAGGACAAAAATGAGTTGAAATTTAGCTTCAGATGTAAGAAATAAACAATATAGAGTAATCTAAGCCGTTGGACACCTAATCCGCTAAGGGTTATGGTGTGGAATGTGAAATGTCATTAGAGTCCAAGAGACCACTTGGAATATGAAATCAAGGGTCACAAACTTGTATAAATATGTAAATCTTTGTGAATAAATGCAATGTCACGTTTGTCCTATTTGGTTGTCCATTCCATGTGTGTGTTTAAAATGGTATCAGAGTGGGCGATTTCCTACCCTGCTCCAATTTGAGTCACTGGTTTTGTGGCCCCTCTGTGCATGACAATTCCGTTATTAATCCTGAATTTAATGAATGTACCATCAGCTAAATTCTAGCTGCATTCTCTACCAGTTTTGTCATAATAACTCTGTTCTTTGTCTATGCTTCAGGCTTTTAGGCCTCAACCCGAGCTCCTCCAACACCTGTCACCTGTGCTCTTTCTACTCTTCTTGATTCCATCGAGACACTTTTCTGTGCACCCATTTTGCCTTCAACAAAATCTTGTTTTCAATGCTATTAACCTATACTAGAGACTCTTCTATAGAACAAAGCATTTTTCAACTGTCACTGGCATCGAATAAGTATCAGTTTTTATCGTTCTTCCTCATTTTTCAGTGCTGTCTTGAGCGTTTGCAAATAATTCAGAGTGGATACTCTGTTTAGTATTTGCGGTGTGTTATTCTCCATTTACTTTGTTAAAGTATTATGTACCAAACTATTAGAAAATCAGAAAGGAATTTTTTTTTTTTTTATATAGATAATTACTTGTAATTCTTTTATCTTTATGTTCTTCTTTTATCTTTTAGTTCATCAAGCAATTACCAAAACAATAGCATAAGGACAATAGATGTAGGCGGACAGCCAGGGCAAAACCCCTATTTAGGGAAAAACCCAGTCAACAATTCTTCCTTCAATAGTTTCTCGAGATAATCCAAGACTCTTGACCTAGACAAAGACCTCCTCCACACCAAGTCAGCCGTCAATTCTTCTAGCAGATGATAACTCTTCAAAAGCAACTTCGACCTAGCAACATCAACATGGAGTAGCAACTTCGACCCAGTGGCGACAACAACAACAAATTCGACTAGACAAAGAAAAACTTCGATACACCTCAGAAGTGAGAGAGAGATGGCCCAAAATTTCGATCTTGGTGTCTTCTATCTTCCTCCAAAAACTCGCACTCTTTTTCAACCTCCTTCCAACTCTTTTCCAACTTCGCACTTCCTAGCTTCCAGCTTCAGGATATCGAACTATGTGTGACAGAGTGAATTTCTTCAAATGAATTCAAATTGCCTTGTATATATAGCCTTCGAGTGAGGTCGAATTTCCTTTCCTGAGGCCAAATTGGTGTGGAGGAGACTAAATTCATTTTTAACTCAAAAATAATTCTTTTTACATGATTCGAAAGCCCAAGAAAGGTCTCTTTCAACGGACAATGACTTTAATGACTCAGAATAAATCCTAGAAGTCCTCAATGGAGACTTTGACCTAAAACAAGATGACCCAAGCATGAAACCCATGCTTTAATAAGTCATAATAATAATAATAATAATATTTTCTTCATTCTTTTGATAAGTACATTCATTGTGACTCAAATACATTTATGAAGACCGAACCTAGTTACATATTTCAACACTCTCTCTAAACTAGTGAGGTATTCACAAGTACAAGGAAGATCTCAGAACACATGAACCATGAAGAATTGAGACACTGCAATGCCATGGACTAGATTCCTGACCATGGCAATCTATCCAAGGTCCTCTAATGGTTTAGGCACTACAATGCCATGGACTAGATTCTTGACCAGAGCAATCTATCCAAGTGGGACTAAGATGGACTAAAGCTTTCAGCCTCTATAGGTACCAACATGCTTACTTGCTAACCATCAACCCAGGGATCTAGGTGCGTATCCGAGGTCAGAGCTCCATGACCAACGCCACTCTCCCTACTTCGAGAACTAGACATCAACACAAAGTGTCGGCCAAATGTCCTCCAAGGGAATGTGTCTTACACACAAAGCCTCAACACTCCCAATTATTCCAATCGGTAACAAATCCTCCCCGATCAAACAAATCGGTAACAAATCTCTCTCGTGTAACCTATATGCTATCAAACCTCAGCGAGACAAACACAACCCCAATCAGTAACAAACTTTCAAATGTACATAAATGAATACAAACCTCCAAGGTCTTCCAAACAACTAATGTTGCTTCTCAATTTATCATAGTAGGACTTCCAAACGATTCTTGACAAAAGATTCTTTAATCATACATTTCCCATTCCTACTTCACGTGCATCAACATATTCTACATATAGATCAAACTTTTCTTATTTCAACAGCTCCTCAAAATACATTCTCCAATTTTCTTCTTTCAAGGTGTTCAATATGACTATTATATGCCCTCCTTCTCAACTTAGGGAGATTCCTTTCATGCAAGCTCACTCTTAACGAGGGAGATTCTTTTCATCCAAGCTCCCTCTTAACTTAGGGGGCTCAACTTCTTCTGACATCGAAGAATCTTTTATGGCTTCCATCCTTCTCATCAGAGTTATCATCATCATCCATATAACTTTCTTTGTCATGTTTATCAAATGAACGTCTTCACCATATTGAAGATTATGTACCTGCACAACTACAAGTTTCAAAGATAAATCAAGCGATCCTGAGCCACAACTTGAACCTGCTTCCTTAACCTACAACTAGAGATAGCCATACCCAGATTCAAAGTTGTGGCCAAAGACAGTGAAGCCCCTAAGCATGCCTTTGGTTGGTGGCTTTCCTTAAACCACTGCAGGTCGAGACCTCCCTTTTCCTGGTTGATGGTCTCCCTCTTCAAAGCATTAAGGAGCACTTTCTCTAGCAGAAGACTTCAACTTCTCGCCATACTTTGAAGAGTTCTGGGGATCACACTGAGCGTTCCAGGTTGAGACCCCAAGGTCTCCCTTTTCACAAAAATTGAGAGCACTTCCTCTAGCAGAAGACTTCAACTTCTAGCCAGATTTGGAAGAGTTCCAGGAACTGCACTAAGCATTCCAGTGTTTGTGGTCATCCTTAAACCACCGTTGGTTCAGACCCCGAATTCTCCCACCTTATACCTTCATTTGAGAGAGCACATTCAGTCTATTATTGTTATGCATTATTGTATATTTGTATTATAACTCTCTTCTTGGACTCGTATATACCCCTTTGGATTAGGGGGGGGGGAATGTTGGACACCTAATCCGCTAAGGGTTATGGAGTAGAATGTGAAAGGTCATTGGAGTCCAAGAGACCACTTGGAATATGAAACCAAGGGTTACTAGACTTGTATAAATATGTAAATCTTTGTGAATAAATGCAATGTCACTTTTATCCTATTTGGTTGGCCATTTAATGTGTGTGTTTAACATAAGCTAAAACAAGTAACAACTAAAGACTGAATTGGTGCATTGAGCCTTGCAAAGTGCCTCTTTGGGTGGAATCTGTAACATGGAAATTCAGAGCAAACTGTACTTGCAGATATGCATACATAAAACTAGGCATACCGGTGTAAAATATGCAAAATAACTCAAGGAAACCAAATATACCTATCCCTTGGTTAAAAGCTAAATTTATGCACTTTTTCTCCAAGGGTTTGTTAGCTCTTGTTGATTTTGATAATTACTTCTAATGATTTAGTTCCATTTTACATCCTTGTCGATTTTGATAATTACTTCTAATGATTTAGTTCCATTTTACATCCTTGTCCATTATTCCATCATTAAGTAATTACACAGAAGACATCAACCATATAACATTTATGACAGTAGAATCAAGAAGAGACAACCAAACAAAGCACACTAGAGTTTACCCTGGGAAAACACACATGGGGGAAAAATCAACAACCTTTTCCTTAGAGAAATTATTTAATTGAACAAGAGATACAACTAACACTGCTAGTCAGCGAAGAGATCAAACTCATTAACAAGCTATGGTCAATTTTGGTTCACTGCCTCCTAGTCAAGTCTTATCACTGCCGAATAACTTTGATCTGGGTAGGCCTTCTCTTGTACCAATCAAATCAGTTCTAGAACTCAGCTATATTCCAAAAGTTCGGTCCTGCAACCCAAGAAACTCAACCTTGCTATGTCTCAAAACTTCGGTCTTATTTGCTTCAAAAACTTGTCCATCTTCAACAAAGATTTGTCCTTCCTCATCAGAAATAGTACTTCATAAACTTATCTTTCTTTAATCAGTAATGTGCCTTAGATTTGTCTTTACTTCTTGCCTTAGACTTGTCCCTTTCTCTTTGCTCAGGAAGTCCAAAATTGCTTGAGCAAAAAAGATTTGAATTGTGCTCTTGGAGTAAGGTCGAATGCCTCATATATATAGTTTTTTGCTTGGCCGAATGGGTGCCTCTTAGGATGAGGCTGACTTGACTAGGAGGAGGGCTGGCCTGGCTAGTTTTGGAGCCAAAAATTCATTTTTCAAATATTCAAATTTTCTCTTTTAACAAGGTCATGAAGAACATGACTTAGGAATTTTTCTTTTTGACATTAGCATGAAGAACACGCTTTATATTTATTATAAATACATCAAAGATAAAAAATATTAATTATGAAGACCGACCATAGCTACAAAGATTCAACAACTAAAATATATGGAAATTGTAACAAGCTAGTAAAGTAAAATTGAAAATAAAATGTGAAAAAAGAGAATCAGAATTTTTTGAGAATTTTTTGTATAAAATGGCTGAGATATGGGACTTCACGTTTGCTCTAAAGCTTACCAATCTGCTGGATTGCAATCACAACCCTCCTGAAATTAACTCCACCTTGAGAACTATGAATGTGTGAGGAGTTGGGGGTGAAACTATCCCACTCACGCTAGTGTAGATTAACTTGCAAGAAAATTTAATTCCACTAGGAGGATCTACTCCTTTGAGATGCCCCAATTGCTACAAAAATAGTTGTCTCCAATATCCCACAAGTTCGGTTGAAGATTCCACCTAAAAGGGGATTGTTCAACACTTGAAGATGTGTCTTCGTGGTGAGAGCTAAGGATGAGAGAAGCTTCCCTTCCACGCGATAGTGTCACTCAATGGATCCCTACAACAATTTTGTGTTGGTCCATCTTGTACATGCAAGATAGTCTACTAAGCATGTAACAAACAAAAATATATAAGCATGGACAAATATATTAAATAATAATTGAGTTATTGAAGAGACATGTCCCAAAGGACATGAGTATTTGTGAAGGGGCACCATGCCTTGTATATAAGCAGGGCCCTCATTATAGCTTTCGTTCATCTTATTAATTTCTATGATCTTATCAATTTATATTCTTACAATACATTGTGTATTTTACATTTAATTACAAACAACTACAATGTTTGTTTGTTACAGTGATATTAGAGCGTAACCGAACTTTGTTCGTTACATTGGTATTAGAGCTGTTCGACCCTCTGACTGTTCAAATTTTGCACCAAAGCCACATTAGGCTACCCTTATATGCTATAAATCCTGAAATCATGGGAACATATTCCCAAGCAGTATTGGATGACCATAAAACTAATCGAGAATTATTATTGGAAATGAAAGAAATATTTGTAAATTCAATAAAGCTTCTTGAAACATCGGATTCAACACCTGAAGATGTAGAAGCTATAGATGAGGGTGAATATGAGGAGATGAAGTGTGAGACTACTTCTCAGCCAGATTAGATTAGAGGCGATGAAGAAAGTGAAGCATATAATCAGTACCAAAAAGGCGTAGGAGGTATTAATAAGATTGAATCTAAGGACAATATTGAATTCTTCAACTTACCAACATTCGATGAATTGAATGTCATCGCTGATCCTTCAACCCCCATTGATACCCATAATGTAAACGATGCATTAGTGTATGGAGAGTTTGGTTTAGGGGCAAACCACACCTTGGAGTTTCCTGATGTTTGTGAACAAAGTCAAATATCAACGTCATCAAGTTGTTAGGGAGAGGATTCTATATGTGAGTCAACAAGATTTTTTCAAAACGTTCAGACAAAGCAATCTAATGTCGACCTTTACAGAGAAGACTAAGAGCCTAAATAACCCATGTCACTAAATTTAAACAAGGAGGTGTTGGAGATTACTCCACCCGAAGAGCCTAGGAGGTGGGATTTTGAACATGCTAATGACGCATTAGTATCTCTAAGAAAATCTGAAAAGTCTTTTAATGAAAATAATTTAACAAATTTGGCAGAACTCAGCAATGGGGATACACAACCTTATGAGGAATTTAATGAAGAAAGAAATTTGAAGAAACCTACCTATTCAAACGAGATAACCGGTGAGGACAACAGTTATGAAAGATCGGATATTCCACAACTATCGAAATATTATGTGGATGAGACAAGTAGGAATGAGGGAGACGAAAAGATATTGCAGGCTGCAACTTATTGCACTTAAGAGGGAGTGGAAAATACATTTTCAGAAAATATTTATGTAGAAGTTACTAATGGGTTGTCACAAGAGGATAGTTGAAGGTTCTTATGACATGGACTTGCTTAATCCTTCATCGATGCCTCAAACTTTCTCTGTGCAAATACTAAAGATTTTCAAAGGCATTTTGAAAGAATACCAATTGAAAGGCATTCAGTGGCTTGTGAATTGTTATGAAATTATGAATATGGATTGAATGACATCTTACCTGCTGAGATGGGTATTTTCCCTCTACTAACTAAAGCCTTTTTCCCTTCAATGCCAACTGATAAACTTCCTTCACGTTTTGTATCAACATTGTGTGATTTTCCATTTGGATGCCGGCGAAATGAACCCCCAACGATGTAATGTTCCTTTTTTAGGTGTTCCTTATGACATGGTTAGGATAGAATTTCACAGTTGGGGGCAAATAGGTCACAAGTGCAGGTTGGTGTAATCAGCAGGCCCAGGGGCTTTTGGAGGGGTTTTGAGGAGTTTCTATAAGGTCCGATGACATTCACTTGGTATATTCCATCATTTGTACAATTTGCCTTTCATTTCGACGCATTTCGACTACTTTAAGAAAACATAGTTATTATTGGGCATGACTCAATTAATTATGCTTAAGGTGGCATTCCGAGAGGAATACTTGACAGAATAACGTAGTATAATAGCTCGTTGAAACTAGAACGAGAAGATCTACATGATGGGATGGTTAGATGTGAGTTTCAATGACCTGAGGAGACATGGTGGCCAATTTACCCTTTTCCCGCATTAAAAAGAATATTTTAATTAAAATAAAAGAGGGAAAAGTGCTCCATGATTAAAATAATAATAAAATAGGAGGTTCTAGAGGGGTCCATCAGATCTATAAAAGAGGAGGAGGCCATTGGAGGACATCTTGGATTTGATATTTCTTCTTGTATGAGAGGTTGAGAACTGGATTCTGTGCTTTATTGGTAGCCCTAGGACGGAAACCCTCGTGTATGTTGTTGAGTGTTTGACGAAAACCCAACTCTCTTTGAAAAGTCTTCATCCAGGAGTTTCGTAGAGATTCAGGGATATTGGAGTGAGGATCATTCAGGTCCTCAGTTGGTGCTTCATCGTCTTTCAGTTGATTCAGTGGTAGCCGTTGTAATGACCCATCTTTAATATAGAGAACACAAGAATATTAGCATGCATACGATGCATGCATATGATAGCTACATATGCATGTATTGCATGTACTGCACTATTATATATATATTCTAAATTAACTATAAATGTTGAATATCACGACACTGCTTCAGATAGAAGTTACACCCTCACCCATCACCAAGCATATTGCTTAAATGCGTCATAATTAAGGAGAAAATACCCTAAATAATTTCAATAATATAAATTTAAAAGTATAAAGTAAATATGGTTATAAAGAAATAAATGTAAAATTTAAGTTAATTATAAATATGGTTATATATTTATATATCCCATAATATTAATAAATTATACTAATAAATTATCAAAATGTGAAATTAAATCAAAATAAAATACATATTATAAACTAAGGTCATTTAAAGAAAATTAATAAAAATCCTAAAGGTAAACCTAATACACATCAATATCCCTGCAACTTTGGACAAATAGAGTTACACATTATAAAGGAAGGTGTCACCATGTAGGGAGCGGTGACCGCCAAGAATTGATACATAAAGACGGAAGAGAAGCATGAAAAGAGTGGGGGGGGAGGGAAATCAGTTTTGGGAAAAATAGAGGATTGCCTTCACCTTTGAAATATAGTGCAGGGAGGAGGAAATTCAGAGAATGGTGATAGAAAATAAATCTGTTTGAGGGATGAGCCAGGGGCTCGATTTTGAACTGAGAATTGGGAAATTTTGAGTTGTTCTTGGAGTTTTGGGCATGGGGGCCAGTGGACTTCCATTTCGAAGTTCTCTGGATCTGGGAACCGCAGAGGTTGATCCCAGATAGGCAGGGAGGAATCGGTTGGTTTGGTAACAGAATCAGAAAACTTGGAGCAACGTGGACCGACACCAGATGGGAGAATCAGGTACACAATTGCATTTAATTTGATAGAATTTTACAAGAAATTTGTCCATCTAGTTGAATATTAACATCGGCCCTTACATTTGGTATCAGAGCTAGTTTTCAAACCCTTGGGATCTTACAGGCCCTAGAAGTAACTAATACTCTGTAGCCCATGCTCAATCAAAACCTCAAGGCAAGCTCGGTAGCAATGACTCAATGCATTTTCTGCAGCAGTATGGTATTTTAAAGCATATTTTGGATCAACTGTGTGTATCACTCCCCTAGCAGGTAGATCATATGCATTGGTGACTTTAGCTATCCCTGTCCGACAGCCACCCAGTGTTGAACACTCTTCTTCAAGGCCTGGACCAGCAACTTCATGTAAATCTGGGTTGTTGTGCATCTCATCCAAATTCTTGTTGGTAGAATTAACCACGGCGTCGACTTCCAGATGCCAAGGATGGCACCGCCTCTGTACATTTTATACAAAGTTTCACCGGTCGGCTTCAGTTATATTCTTTCTACAACCTAAATCCTAAGAGAGATGAAAAATGGCCTGAATTTTGTGCATTCTTGTAGATTATGCAAATTATAAACTCTCTGCCCCTCTTTGGTATGATTGTCAAGGATCTCAGTACAAATACAAAGGCTTTGCCTTTTGTCTTCGCCTATTTTAATAGGTCTCGGGCAGGTTCCAAGGTCGAACCTCCCAGGCTCAACATAGAAACTTTTTGGTTAACCACTTTTACAAGGTGCAATGAGGATTTAACATTGTGGCATATAACAAACCCTCTTATCCAAAGTTTTTTTTTGGTGCATTGTTTATTGACATTGCGTTAAAATTTAATGTCTTTACATTAATACCATACCTCTTGGTGCGTTAAATTAATATATGGTATTTGTTTATTGGATCGGCGCTAACTAAACATTGTTATATATATATTAATCCACCAATTAATATAACCTGCGGGATATATATTACAATTCTGGCATTAACAAAGTCCCAACCTTCGGCGGTCTCGACCAGCGGTGACCTGCTCTCCGGTGGTTACGACAACCACCCGACGTTTGGACCCGTGGCACTATGACTCAACACGCCAGCGGTTTAGACCTGCTTTGTGCCACCTCTGCACTTGTGACTCCGACGTTGCTGACATGTATTAACTCCGCACTGAATGGACTGTCATAACTCTGCTTCGTGCCACTGTTCCGACGGTGACTGCTCCATTCGCCTCAGGACTATAGCATAAGTTTTATATCATAGTTATCCGCCATCGCATAAATGCCACCATATATTATATCCGCCATATAGTTTGATTAACATGGTTTTGATACATATAAATTTTCTGCACCAAACTTTTACCATAGGTTAGATACATATAAATCCGCTCCATGGTTTGCTACATCATGAACTTTGATATATTTCATTGCCGCTAGGTTTTCAACCATAGTTTATAACCATATATGCCCACCATGATAAGGCAACTTTAAAGAAATGTAATTTGTATTTAAGAATTTTTTTTTTATATATTATGCGGCTACTTTAATCTATGATAAATGTATTTTAAAGTGGAAATTTATTATATTAACATTTAAAGTTAATATATTCAGACCTTAAAAGAGAGATAATATTAAAATTAGAGTTCTTTCATTCATGATGTTTTCTATAATGGGGCATAAATTCTTTTTAGTAAAATTATCTAGGACATTATTTCAATTATTTACTTTACTATTAAAGCATTTGTGTGAAGATATTTTAGTGATTATAATTCTAAAGCATAAGACAATTGTTAACATCAAAGGTATAGTTGTAATATAGAGGTGTTATTTGTCACTTTATTAGTTTTAAAGGTATTTGTATATACTATATCATTATGTTCAATATACCTTTAGAATAATTGATTTGAATGAAGAATTATTCTTGTTCAATTCATTAGTTTTTATATAGTTTTCTAATAATATGTTATAACATAATTATGCATATCCTAGATTTTAAATATATATATATTCTAATTTGACACCTCGAATATTGTGATTCCTGTCTTCTTTCAATGTTAATATTCGTTCACTACTTCCTCTAAGGTCTTGTAGAATATTCAAAACCTGGATTCCAATTGTTACAAGGTTTGCCAAACAACATCCTTGGACTTCCACAACTAACAGCTATACCTATGTTTAGCGTTAAACGTGTAGGAATGAAAGCATATACCATAGATATAAGATCAGTTTCAAAACTGTGTTATGGGTTGTTAAAGCTGATACTAAAGGATTTAAATTGGAAAGGATATCTTGAAAGGAGTGTCAATGTATACCTTATTACTGTCTATATGGCTCTGTAAGTGAAATCAAACTCTTGTTTCTTGATTTTCTCAAAAAAAAAAAATATAGCTTAATTAAAAGGCATTGGTAGTGTATTTAGTTGGAGTGCAGAGTTAATGTTGCTTAGACCAGGTTGTGCAAATTTCAATCTGCAAAGTTCTGTTGGATGATTTGCAATAGCAACACCATTACTACTACACACATTATTGATCGGAGTATATCTTGCAGAATGGTGCTATCCCTGTCACATGAGAAATATCGTTTGTGACTAATAGGATTTTGTATCATTTTTCAGCTGCTTTTGATATTTTGCTGATCTAACTTGAAGGAAAGTAATGTGATTGTATTATTATAAACGGCCGCAGAGACAGTTGAGTGAATTTACAAATCCTTCACAATAAACGCTGAATGAAACACGAAATATAAGTCGAAATGTTCAATAATGCAGAGCACTTTCTAGTGGCGCTATGGTATTGGAGCTATTATAAAATGGAATGGTTGATTCTAGAAGGCTAGGATTATGTAGTTATATACCCCGTTAATAAAATTACTATTGAACCTGAAAATTTGCTAATGTCATGTAAGTAATTACAACGACAATTCAAAAAATCTGTTGTCAGCATTTACTTTAGATACTTAGAAATTGACAAATGATATGGATATCAAAAGCTTCATTGGGAAACCATCCACAGCTATAAAGAATGCTGAAACGTATCATTCACTTGAGATATTAGCAAGGGAACAGCTGGATGGAAGGAATTGCTGATTGAGATTCCTCATCACTCAAGAGTTTAGGCAATGTACTACCATATCTAAGATTGTGTTCCAACAACATTAGGATACTGAAAAGGTTACTTAAGGTTTGAAAAATAGGGTTAAGGTACTATAGAAATGATACATCAAACAAGTTGTTCAGGACGAGCCTAGCACTGAAATCAGGAAAAGACAAAAATGGTTGATTTGGACTCTTCTAATGTGAAAGTTAATAGAACTATGTAGAATTTAAAATTTGCATGAGGGGAGGTGTTTCTTATTATATTATATTTCATGGAGAGGAAGGAAAGAACAAAGGATGATATTGTGCCTCTAAACTCTTTGATCAAGCATTCAAGGAATCTTAAATTTCATGAACAGGAAATGGCCGAGCTGGTGTGCAAGACACAGTTATCTACATGGGCAGCACATAAATTAAAGCAAGAGTGGTACTCTGAGTTGGATAATTCTAGTGATTTTGATTCAATGCGTGGTAGTTGGAGAGATGAAGATAGTGCTCCTGACATTTCTGGGGAGAGCAGGTTATTGTCTCCTGTTAACACTCATAGAATTGAGATTTTACAAAATAGTATTTTGGGGAAAGAATTTCAGAATGTACATTCTGATGCTGGAGAATCTCTCAGCCCTTCTGTAGAAACAGTTAGAGAAGACATTAATGATTCCTCAGTGTTTGAAGGCAACACTTTGGCAAATGAAGAAACACACTTGGATTTGCAGAACCGATATGTTGAAGCTTTTTACCATGAATCTCAGGACATAGAGAGAGGTTTCCTTAAAAGAACACTTCCAATTAAACTAAGTGGCGAATTAATTCATGAATATGTAGAATTTAACATTATGGAGAGAATAATTGAATTCACAGGTAAAAATTGAATTCAGATTCTTCAAAAGATTCCCATATCTTGAATAAAGGATAAAGATTGGGACTTAATGGATAATTTGTTTGAAATATAAAATGATGTCGACATAGCAATGCAATTGGTTCCAATTAGTAGGTTATGTGCCTTATCTTCTGTTATGGTAAAGTCTGAGAGCATTGACTTGATGAAAATGATGGGCAAACAGAAGTATACGGACAGGGGAGGCAAAGATGCTTCTATAGCAAAGTGAGGCATAAATCCAAAACAACCATGGAAATACATGTTGAATGTTATATTAGTAATAATAGAATGAAAGTACAATGGAAAGGTACGAAGGATCTAGCGAATTGGACTCTTTAGAGATCATGGCAGGGTCCAAATACCACAATAATACCTATGGACTAGTGAATTTGTAGAACAAATATTAAAGCTAGTACAAGTAGTCATAAGTGATATTGTGGAAAAATAAGAAGCAAGAAAAGGTCATAAAGCTACATATTTTCTGTTGTAAACAAAAGCATTGGAACTCGATACAAGACATGGGCTTCAGGACAAAGAAAGGAAATTTATGAGTAATGCTTATCACTTTGGCATGACATTTTGCACTAACTTTTCAAGGAATGATTGTTGGGACAACATTCAGACCTAATTTAGCAATTCTTATAATTGATGAATACAACCTGAGCACAGGTTCCATGAGCATAAATACAACCTATAGGGCCAAGGTATTGAAAGAGTACTACCATTTAAACATAAAGCAATGTATGGTGTATTATTGTTAGAGGAAATGTTGAGTACAAGATATGTTCCCCAAATGTTGTTGCATACCATGCTTTGATCTAGGTATTTCAAACAATATATATATAAAAGAGCACAACAAACAACATTATTGTTAAAAGGAATGAATTGAGGTCTATCTTTGCTAATGACTATCCATATGATGCATTTTGTTACCAAGTAAGATAATAACCCAGTTAGTTGTTACTAGAACAAAAACATACAGATCAATGAATGTTTGGGACATAACGATATGTGCTGGTAAGATCAAATATCAAGTGTCAGTTAGCAATCCAAAGTCATAAGTTTCATGCACAATCAATACACGAAAGAATGACTTCAAATTATTATGCTTAACATTGCTGGTACATGGATACCTATATAAATCATGACTTATGTTATGAATGTGATATTAATAATTTTATTTTTATTTTTATTTTACATATCAACATGAATGATGAGATGGAAATAAAATAATGAATACACTTGACTACTTGATGTGAAAATGAATTTACAAATATATTGGTTAGACATAGCCAAGTATGTTATATGAACTCAAAGATTAATATCATAGATGAGAGTTTATTAAAATGCATAGAAAATCGTTATCTGAATACAATTGATTTTGAATATATCGATGCATATGTTATAATTTGTGGGCAAGTGTTTACATTGCAGATAGTATTATTACCAAACCGACTACGTGATGACAAAACTCCAAGAACAAATGAGGCTTAATGAGATTCCATGATAGGGTATTGACCCTAATACTACTAGGAGGGGTGGAGGTGTTGCCCACCGTTTATCCTCCAAAACCTGGAGTCATGGGAGGACTGTGTGAGTCACGCTCCCCTAGACGTGTGATGATGACTGTCGGATGCCTACTGAGAGTTTATGAATGGTTAGGTTAGTATAACTGACGCCATGGCATACTCCAGTAGAGGACGGATAGGATGGGAGCGGAAGAGATTAGGAAGGATAGGATGATTTTGTAATAGCTTGGGAACCTGGTTGGGGCAAGGCATGACCATTAAAGTTATAAACCTAGAAGTAATTAAAACACCAATTTTATAGTGTCCTCTCATTAAATAAGAATTTAACCTCGATACGCAACCCTAACAAGAATATACTAATCGCTAAAATAAGTATTGATATACGATAAAAACTCTAACTTCGGGACGAAGTTTTCTGAAGGAGGGGTGTATGTAATGACCCATCTTTAATATAGAGAACACAAGAATATTAGCATGCATACGATGCATGCATATGATAGCTACATATGCATGTATTGCATGTACTGCACTATTATATATATTCTAAATTAACTATAAATGTTGAATATCACGACACTGCTTCAGATAGAAGTTACACCCTCACCCATCACCAAGCATATTGCTTAAATGCATCATAATTAAGGAGAAAATACCCTAAATAATTTCAATAATATAAATTTAAAAGTGTAAAGTAAATATGGTTATAAAGAAATAAATGTAAAAATTAAGTTAATTATAAACAGTGTTGATCTTGGCGATATTCGGAAATATCGCGATATTTTCGGCGAGCCGAAATATTGCCAACCAAATATCGCGATATTTTCGAGTTTTGAAAATCGCGCGAGATTTACGATATTTCGGCGATAAATTGGAAAATATCGCTCGACGACCTAAAATATCGCCGGCGACCCTGAAAACATTCCGCGCGGGCTATATAATTCGATTTTTGGTTTTTTTGAAGTCATTTTGGTTTTTTCTGAGCGCTGGAAGTCCAATGTGGTTGCTGCCAAGGAGGGTTTGAAGCCAATACGCCATCAACAACGAAGATTTCTGAGCTGCAAGTGCCAAGAACTGTAAGACAAACTCGATTTTCATTCTTCCGGTTCCCTACAATCATTTGCTTGGTTTTTGATTTGATTTCAAACTGCAAGGGTTTGCATTGAACCACAAACATGAACCACTTCCACCGGACAGGAGCAATCAACAGACAAGTCACAAAAATACGCTGCCATTACCATATAATATATATGCACAGCGTGACAGCATAGAGGATTCCGATTTACAGATGGCAGCTGTGTAATAATTAATTAATAAATTATGTAATATGCTAGGCTGCAGAAAGTTGAAACAATCAAGCATCTAATCATAATGTGCGGCTACAAAATATTTTCAGTGTTCAAACTTCACAATTACCCATTCTGCAAAGTTCAAACAACATTCAATATACAGTTTCTCATGATCTTAAGTTTTAACTTGATGTCCTCATGTGACATGTCAGTTTTTGGAAAGAATGTAGCAGTAGAAGTATGAATGGGATAAATGAGCATATATTCCTCCTCTTCTACAACATTTATGCCCAAAAGATGTAGGGAATCATCACCTACAGCAGGTCTAGACTCTAAATTTTAAAGTTATAAACCATTTGCAAATTACAAGTACATATGTCATAAACCATCAGTAATGTGATGTCAAGTTTATGGATGGAATGAAAAACGCCTCTAAAACCTCTCAATAGGTATAAATTTATAACGCTGGCCCATGGGGATATTGAACCGTCAAATATTTGATTACCCTCGAAGAACAAAAATTTCAGGCCTATACACTTTAATAGAATGCCCACAATTATCTAAGTTCCTGACTTCTTCTATTTTCAACATACTTCAAGAATGTCCATTGTCTACCTGATGGATCTTAGAACTTTAGAAGCAACTGATAACGCTTACAAAAACTCAGATGAAGAGAAGGATGATGATATTCTCAAAGATCCGAACCTTTTCAACTGCTAAAAACATGTTGTCATGGATAAGTATCAAAGTTTGAAGAAGTACTGTTGGAATTTGGAAACCTCATCTTTTCTCTCCCATATCGATGCAATCATCAAAATCCTCCCTCCATCAGCTCAATGCCATTTTTCAACTTTCTTATGCACCCTCTTATTGCCATTTTTCATTCACATTGCAAAATGCAAATAATGTAGTAATTTTTTTGAATGAGGTTGTTATTACTTATTATTTTTTCATTTTGTGTTGGGGGGTTTAATGCCAATTTTTTGTTTTTTTTGTGCCCTAGGTTTGAATTAGTTCACTACAAATGTCAAATATGCCAAAAGCCTTGGACCCATTTTGGGAGTATGGGGAGGCTGTTGGTGGGGCAAATCAGGCATATATATCATGCAACTTGTGTGGGACCAAGATGTCAGGAGGGATTACACGATTGAAATACCATCTAGCTAAACTCTCTGCATATGATGCAGATGTGATGCCTTGTATGGTTTCTAGTGCAAAGGTTATACAAAAAGCTCGTGAAGCAATTGCTGAACAAGACAGAAAGAAAGTTGCTAGGGAGAGGCCAATGGTCTCAGATAGATAGCTGCTAGTTTTATTTGTTTTGCAACTTTTGCTACATATAAGTTTATAACTCATGATGATGAAATACTTTTAAAGTTTTATATATGTGATGTTTTGTTTGAGTCCTTGATTGGACAATTATCACTATCAGGGATCAGCAGGATATGTGACATTGTGATGTTATTTTGTTTGAGTCCTTGATTGGACAATTATCAATTTATCACTATCGGGGATCAACAGGATATGTGATGTTATTTTGTTTGAGTCCTTGATTGGACAATTATCAGGGATCAGCAGGATTTGGTATCGCCTTTGAAGTTTGATGTATCATTTCTATTTGACATCATATATATCAATGCCTTCTTCATATTTATGTGCCAATGTGTTTAGTTCATGTTGTTATTGCTTTATATGTTTAGAAATCTGAAAAAAATGAATATATTATACATTTTTTTATGCTTGCCGATATTTGCCGATATTTTGCCGATATTTTCGCCGATATTGCCGATAAGATATTTTCTGGACCCTCACCGATATTTTCCCGATACCGATATTATCAACAATGATTATAAATATGGTTATATATTTACATATCCCAAAATATTAATAAATTATATTAATAAATTATTAAAATGTGAAATTTAAATCAAAATAAAATAAATATTATAAACTAAGGGCATTTAAAGAAAACTAATAAAAATCCTAAAGGTAAACCTAATACACGTCAATATCCCTGTAGCTTTGGACAAATAGAGTTACACGTTACAAAGGAAGGTGTCACCATGTAGGGAGCGGTGACCGCCAAGAATTGATACATAAAGACGGAAGAGGAGCATGAAAAGAGGGGGGGGAATCAGTTTCGGGAAAATCAAAGGATTGTCTTCACCTTTGAAATATAGTGCAGGGAGGAGGAAATTCAGAGAATGGTGATAGAAAATAAATCTGTTTGAGGGATGAGCCAGGGGCTCGATTTTGAACTGAGAATTGGGAAATTTTGAGTTGTTCTTGGAGTTTTGGGCACGGGGGCCAGTGGACTTCCATTTCGAAGTTCTCTGGTTCTGGGAACCGCAGAGGTTGATCCCAGATAGGCAGGGAGGAATTAGTTGGTTTGGTAACAGAATCAGAAAACTGGAGCAACGTGGACCGACACCAGATGGGAGAATCAGGTACGCAATTGCATTTAATTTGATAGAATTTTACAAGAAATTTGTCTATCTAGTTGAATCTTAACATCAGTCCTTACAGTCGTTGTGGAGTTTTGAGAGATCAAGATCGGCATATTAGCGAAATATTTGGAGTGAAAATGCTGGCATAAAATTTATCAAGAGAATTCTCAGGAAAATACCACAAAATTCGCGAAAGGAACATTACAGTGGTATTAGAGCATCGATCTGGGCTCAGCCTGTGGGTTTTCATTTTTCAGTTGCAACTATTATGATTCAAGGGTTTTCAGGTTATTCGCAATAATTTTGTGAAGTATAAAACTCTTGCTTGATTATTTCGACAATTTGGGAGAAATTTTCTTGGCAATCCTACAAAAGTTCTAATATGAAGGATTAGAGAAGTTCTTTCGAATTTGTCTCTTGCTTAATGATGGTACCACAAATTGGCGATTACATTTTTTTTTGAGAATTTGTGTTGATCAAATTTTTAAGACTCCCGATTCCTAATTATTTATAAAGCCTAATGTTTTGAGTATAGAATTGATAGAAGTTGTCAATCAAAATTTTATCAAAGTCGGGCCGTGCAAATTCTTTTAAAGGGACCGACTCTATTATTTTATATGTAGCCAAATGTCATTGGCGGCTGAGACTATTGAAAGGGACATGAGCGATTTTTACCAAAGTTGAATTATTTAAAAGGGCCGAGAATCATTAAGACGCAGAGAGGGATTTCACTATCACGGGTTGTGAGAGATTATTTGAGGGGTCAAAATTATAAATTATTAAAGCCCAATTTTTTTTTTTAAACCACTGAGCTAGACTTTTATAGAGAGCCAAATATTAATTGGGCAAGTTATTTACTTGGCTGGGAAAATTATTTTCTTGGAGCTGTCAAGAAGGGACCGAGTTCATGCCTATAAATTGAAGGTTGTCAGCTAATTTTAGCGTTGGGAGGGCCAATTATTCATTGGCTGCGATTTGCTGGGCAAGTGCCAACGATCCCGTGTTGAAGATTATCTGAAAGTAAGAGCCCAAATTTCTCTCTAGAAGCCGAGAAATTATTCTGGTCGAGCCGCATTCCAAGCATTTATACAGAGAGCTCGAAACTTTGAACATAAGGAGGGGCCGAAATATTATTCATTTTAGTCCCAGGGCCGAATCTTCGGCGAGATTTTACGAATGAACCCATGCTGTTGTAGACTGTGCAGAATCAAACTTCTTGCCAGACTTCACCAATTGCGCAAATTAAATTGTGAGAAGGGACGAATTTGTGGAGGTGAGCCACTGACGGATTCTGTGGGTTAATGTCATCTCTCCAATATTCAGAATCATTTCGAATCCTTTTTTGAGCTAGCGACATAATATCCTCACTCATTTAAGGGAATAACACTTCGTGATGCCTGGACGTGTTCCACAACGATGGTTTGAATTGGTCCTATAGTAGTTGAATTTTATGTTTGAAGCTGTAACAACAAAAGAAGCAGACCGATATCTAATTTCTTGCAGAGTTGGACTATTGCTTTATTGCAGGGACGAAGAGATGACATTTCTCCTTATTCGTTGAAGTGTGGGCCATGTGTCACTGTAATTTCATCCATTGAAACCGAGATAGCTGTGGTGTATGGCTGGACCCCCGGTTGAGTAAAGCAAAGTCGCGGTTGGGTGCAATCTCTTGAGCGTGCATCAAATTTGGAATGTTTTATTCTTGAGCACACCAACAACAAATTATTCGTGGAGAAAGGAACAATTTGAAGCTCTCATTAAATCAAGGATCAACGCATTTTTATTGAAGAGACGAGTTAACAATTGCTGGAGAATAGATTGAGGCTGAGTCACTTATACGTCCTTGTAGAGTCATTGATTGTGGGTTTTCAGAGACTGTGGCCTATTTGCTGAAGTGTATGGGTTGCTTGCTGGGGGGCTGGTTATCTCTGTGCATATTCTAGAACAACGTGCCATTCACTGAGGTAAAATTGTGCCTTATTTGGTAGCTGGAGGTTTGTTGATATGTTTGCAAGCCTGAAGTGGGAGTTTCGTTACCATTGTTGAAGGGAAACAACTATAAACAGACCCTTGCAAATCAAATCAAAGAAACGAAATACTTTGGAAGTGAGTGATTCTTCATGATCACGAAAAGACTGGCTTGCATACTTATTTTGTGACTAATATTTATCTAGTAGTGGGTTGAGTTGTTGGTTTCTTCCTAGAGTTGGTGTTACTCATTGTTTGCTGAGCTTTGGAGTTGTGTATACCTTGAGGAGAGGCTGGACCTGCATGTTACTTCAGATAGAGGTTTGCCATCACTTTGCCAGAAAAGAGCTACTGTCATATTCTCTCAGACTTGACCAGGTTCCCTCATTACCTCTTACTCTGTACATCTTTGAAGGCGGGTATAATGACTGCAATATTCCAGTATGTAGTTAATACGCATTATTTCTACTTGGGTTAAATACTTTGTAAATTTTGCTAGTTGGAGTTCATTTCTACACACTGAGTATTATATATGTTATGTTGAGACAAAGAAGCCCCAACTTGTCTACAACATTATGTTCTCAACATAAATCTTCCATTGGAAGAAACATCCAAACTCAAGTGAAACTTGCAATATCACCTACAACATATTGCAAATAATTGTTTGAGAAAATTACACAGAGAACAAATCCACTCCTAAGAGCTGTGTTTATCTATTCATTGGTATCTTCATAATCATCATTTGGCTAGAGGAACATTTGCACAAAGTCTGGGTTATTAAAGCCATTGAATTGTATAACAGAGTGAGGATACAACTATGCCTTGATGTCATAGTAGAGTGCATACATCTTGTCTATTGTTGGTCTGGGATGTGTTAAATTTGTTCAAATGGAGTTTTTAAGACACTTCTTAAGTCAACCTAACAGAGCAGTAGTTGATTGCAATGATTCTATGAGGCAGAACAACAAACCTTTCTCGAGAGGAGCCTATGGTATTCTCCAACAAGAACTGCCAAAAGATTTGCAGAAGGGGCAAGAACTAGGACACAAGATTTTTGCACTTGGGACAGATTTGAAACATATGAGGGTCACAGTGAAAGCCCTTTCCAAACTGGATGAATTGGATGAAATCCTTTCCAAGATAGACTAGTTAGAGGGGAAGAAGTTGATGTGGGCATTGAAACCCACCATGCTAGCTTTAATACAACACAAGTCTTTTGAGGAACCTTGTAAAGGGATTAGACTTCCAGTTGCATCTTGTCTCATTTACATCATGAAATTGACCGGAGTTTTCAAGCTGATAGTAGAGACTTTTCAGGACTTGGACAACAGTGCGGGTTCTACCTTTGGGAAGAAGCTTGAGGTTCTAGAAATCATGGCCATGACTAGTATTTATGAAATCATGTTTGATCTTGAGTGTGATGACTTGATCTGACAAATGTTCCAATGCTTTTTTAACATTAGGAGACATCATCTTGACTCAGTCAAAACACACATGCAGTCCATCTTGTCATCATGTATGAGAGGTTGTGATGCCATTTGCCGGGAGTTGCAGTCTCGATTGCTATCCATTTGGAGGAGAGAACAGTTGGTCTCACATGTTGCTTATGAACTAGCCGAAAGGTTGGTTGAGAAGACCATTTGGTTGTTTAGAAGACAGTTGACCAGGGAGGAGTTTCTCAGGTTTGGTGGATCATGCAACAAAAATGAGCTGAGGAGGAAGGGTCTTTGCTTCATCTGCAAGGAACCTTGGCGACCTGACCGCTTATGCTTGAGTGACACTGAGGAGATGGCGAAGGTGGAGTAGGAGGAGATTCCTTCTCACTCTCAGGGTGAGGATTCTTCTTTGGACGAGTCCATGGGTTCATACAAGGATGCCTCTGAGGAGCGTGAGTCATGTAGAGTTGTTGATAGCAAACCTGATTTATATTCCGGTGTGTATGATGAGCAGTCAGTGGACCCTATGGGAGACATTTAAGATGATGAGTCACCAGTGATGATTCACAATGAGCAGCATATGGTGGAGCATGAGTCAGCTGAGGGGGATAATGTACACAGTATGCATGATGAGCCTTTTCCGGAGAGCTAGTTGGAGGTTCATATTGAGCCCATGATGGAGGAGGATGAGCAGACACCCTTGGGGCCAACCATTGGAGGGGAGTAGATAGATGTGCAAGTAGCCACCAGGGAGTTAGTGTTTGCAAATATTGGTCATTAGGAGGCATTGGGACCTAATAGGACAATTTTGCAGGTGATGAGTAGACCAGAGGAGTATGGAGCTTTCATACAGAGGAGTATGGAGCTTTCATACAAATGAGAGAGGATCTTCTAGAGATGGTGATTCACCCATCTTTGGGCCTACCCACTGATGAGGTGCCGATAGGTGCAATGGTAGCCAGTAGAGCTAAAGTGTTTCTAGGCAACAACCCTCTCGAGGAGTACATAGATAGGGTGTGCAACACAATTTGGCCACTTGTACCCATTGTAGGGAGAGAGGTAGGGTTCTCTCAGTGGATATTGTAGATTGACTAGGTAGAGAAGCATGAGTTGAGCGTGGACCAGCATCAGCATAGTAGACTTGTTCCTTACATCGGAGTCCATGCCTTAGATTGGCGGGAGATCATGAGTTGGTATCCTTTTGATTGAGTATCAACCTTAGTCTGGGGCACAATACAACAAGGGCACTTAGATGAGGGGGTTACTATATGTTTCAGTGGGTAGTGGGATGTGGATCGATAGTTCATCAATATTTCATTAGCACTAGCCCAACATCAATAAAGTGGGGTTGACCTCGGCCTATGCCAGAGGCGGGATTGGAGAGAGTTGATGAGTTGGTATTCGCTTTATGGAGCAACAACTATAGTCGGAGATAGAGCACAACTTAAGCTGTGGGACTTGGGCGATGATTGGCCATGGTGGCATTGGGATCCAGGAGGATTGGTTGATGACAGGTACAGTCAAAGATCAGTTTGGGATCTAGGCATTGAGGGGTCCATTCATGATGGGTTGACACAGAGGCAGAGCATCACCTAGTGGTTCGTATGGGGTCCAAACATTTGGTCTCAGTTGCATTGGGCCATCAGAATGGTCCACAGGTTTGGATTGCTCGAGGGCAAGCAATCTTGGGGTGGGAGGATTTGCAATGTTCCTTTTTGTTGTGTTCCTTATGACATGGTTAGGATGGACTTTTAGAGTTGGGGGCAAACAGGTGACAGGTGCAGGTTGGTGTGATCAGTGGGCCCGAGGGATTTTGGAGGGGTTTTGAGGAGTTTCTATGAGGTTTGATGGCATTCGCTTGGTATATTCCATCATCCACACAATTTGCCTTTCGTTCTGGTGCATTCCGGGGGGAATACTTGACAAAAAAACTGTAGTGTAATAGCTCGTTGGAACCAGAATGAGAAGATCTACATGATAGGATGGTTAGATGTGAGTTTCAGTGACTTGAGGAGACATGGTGGCCAATTTACCCTTTTCTCGCATTAAAAAGAATATTTTAATTAAAATAAAAGAGGGAAAAGTGCACCATGATTAAAATAATAATAAAATAGGGGGTTCTAGAGGGGTCCATCAGATCTTATAAAAGAGGAGGAGGAGGCCATTGGAGGACATCTTGGATTTGATATTTCTTCTAGTATGAGAGGTTGAGAACCCGGTTCTCTACTTCATTGGTAGCCGCAGGACGAAAACCCTCAGGTATGTTGTTGAGTGTTGGACAGAAACCCAACTCTCTTTGAGGAGACCTCATCCAGGAGTTTCATAGAGCTTCAGGGATATTGGAGTGAGGATCATTCAGGTCCTCAATTGGCGCTTCATCGTCTTTCAGTTGATTCAGTGGCAGCCATTGTGGAGTTTTGAGAGATCTGGATTGACATATCAGCATAATATTTGGAGTGAAAATGCCGACATAAAATTTATAAAGAGAATTCTCATGAAAATACCACAAAATTCCCAAAAAGAACATTACAAACGACCAAAGAAGAGTATCTTAAATCTATTGCAACTCTTTACACCAAATCCTCCCACATGCCCATGTCACTAGATGGTGCAGAGTTTGTATTGTTTCCACTATTATGTCGCGGTACACCTAGAATTCTAGCTAATAATAGAAAATTTGTTCATCAAATGTTGAATATTATTAATTTTCTAGGCTCCTCTCACACAACAAAAATGACTGATTCAGTATGCTTGTAATCTTCAGAGTATGTCTCCAATTCCGCTGATAGCAAAATTGTTGTTTTCGATTCTTCCAATGATGGATTTTCAAAATCAGAATCTGAAGTACGACATATGCAATGTGGTTGTTGCTGTGATGAATTTCCATTTGAAAGTATGGTACAATGCGTAGACGAGCATCCATGTTGTTTTTGATTCCTACAACGACAGGTAGAAGAAATCATATATGGAAATTATTACGAACCTGGTTCTGTGCCTTGCATGAATATTCATGGCTACAAAGAGACAATGTTGTTTTTTGAGATTTGGAGGGCTCTTCTGAATGATGTGATTGAAAGATATGAAGAGCACCAAGCCCAAGAAGCTATGATTCAAGCCAAATTGGAAAACTTGGTTTCTAACCTAACCATGTCAGAAGAAACGAAGTTTTGTTATGAGTGCAAAGAGACAATTTTGTTTGAATACTATTCCGATGGTTTGGTTTGTACAAAATGTGGATTACTGGTCAAAGAAAACAACTTGTATACGACACGAGACATTTGAATTTTTGATGACAACATGGACGCGCAACACATGGAAGAGACAGACCCATAAACTAATCGGTTAATCGTGCCTACCCTCATCAAATTCAACGACACCAACTCAAAATCCATCATTCCGAAGCGTTGCCAAAAAATGCAGTTGAAGTCGATGAAAAATGACAAATTAAAATCAACTCGTACCTAAATTGTGGATTTTGCTTCCAATCTAAAGATCTCCGACCATGTAATAGAATATGCCTAAAGAATTTGTGACGAATTAATATATTCTCAAAATAATGCTCATAATGTTAGTACAACTCTGAGAATGAGAGGAACAAATGCTCACAATGTCTGGACAACTCTGAGAATGAGAGGGACGAAGCATGAAAAATTTCATGCAACTTTGAAAATGTTCATATCGACCTTCAAGCAATGGTTGTAGCCAGTGTTGGTATTTGTAAATCTACACAAGTGCGGACCTAGGCCCAAGTATTATGCCAAAATTCAAGAATAGATGCCACAATTGAGCATGATTGAGAAAGGGACACGACAATATAATTCATTTCTAAAATAAATTTAATTATATTAAGCGAATTAAAAAATAAAAATAAAAATGAAAAGGAATAATTAATTATTAAATATTAATTGATTATAAGGTGACTATTAAAAATAATAAAGTTACTTTATGAAAATTATAAAATTATTTTATTAATCAATTTTTAAAGTTACCTTATTAATTAATAATTAAAATAATAATACTAAATATAAGTAAATAAATAAATAAAAGAAGTAAATACATAAATACAAGAAGTAGTGGGTTTGCAAGGTGTTGGAAAATGGAAAGTAGTAGTTATTAATCTTATTTTCCTTAACCTTGATATTTTCTTGTGAATCTTATTTATCTTATTTGTGTTCTTTAGTTAGATCTTTTCAACAAACAATATCAAGAACAATAATAAAAACAATAAAGGACATAGATATTAGGCTCATAGCCAGGGCAAAACCCCTCCAAGGGGAAAACCTGAAAACTCCTGTTCTTAGAATCTGCTTCAAATGAGATATAAAGACCCAAATCCTAGACCAAGTCCTTCTCCTAGTACCAAGTCGGCCCTTCCTCAAGTCCTTCCTTTGATTTGCACCAACCAGCTCAATACTGTAACTTTGACCTGCCAATTTCAATACTGCAACTCGTCCTGAAACTCGATTCTACAACTTCAGTCTTACAACTTCTTTGAGAACCCTAATCCAACCTCCTTCTGAGACCTACCTAGAGCAAGACTGCTCTTCCAAGGTCAACGAGGTCAATATAGGGTTTTCTCCTTCAACGACACGATTTTGAACTTCATCGTCTTGCAATTCGGGCTTGCAACTTCGACCTCCTTCTGTAGCACCAGAAACCCTACAACTTCGCACGTGTGAGAGAGATAGAGCCCAAAACGAAGATATTTCGTTCTTCTTTCTTCTCTTAGATCTTCACTCTCCTTTCTCCAGCTTCCTAGCTACAAATTGAACTCTTTCTTGATAGATCGAACTTGTGAAGTGAGTGTGTGCCAAATGAGGTCGAACTGTTCCTTTATATAGCATTTTCAAGGGGTCAAATTCCCTCCTTTAGGCTGACTTGATGTTCCCAAGGCCGACTTGTACTTTGGAGCTTCAAGGATTTTCTAGATTAAAAAAAATTCATTTTACAAATATATTTTTCCCCGAAAGGGTCATATAAACATGATGTTGACTCCTTTGACTCAAGACAATAAATCCTAAGACTTAACAAACCCTAGAAGCACGAAGAACATGCTTTTACGTAGAAGACCATCAATAATGAGCATGAAACCGATGCTTTAATAATAATAACTTTTCTTTTCTTTTCTTGTTTTTTACATAGGATACATATTGAAATGAGTACAACAATTATGAGGACAGAAACTAGTTACATTTCTTAACACAAGGAAGAACACTAACGACGAGGTGCTGAAGTTACTCTATAAAAATTGATAAGCGATGCACATGACGAAAGAATCTTGTTCATTATGCTTTGACGACAAAGCATTCCTTAAGAGGGCAACAATGTAACAAATAAAAAAATATATTAATAATAACTAATGTAACAAATTGTAATGTTCCTAACTAGGAAATTAAGTGATAAACAAAGCAAGCAAACAAACCAACAATTAGAAATGAGAAATAATCATCATACACCCATGAAAATGCTGGAAATAGAGAACTTTTGAGCCATTTGATTAAATCATCATGGGCAAATATAACAGTGAATGGAATGGTGCACTTGGGCTTATCTCCAAGGACAAGCGTGACAAAACCCAGGTGAGCAAATGATGATCTGAGGGCTGCCCAATTGCTGCTCCAGAAACTGATCTACGCTGCCTAGAAACTGTGCTGTCTGCTGGAAAGGAAATGCTGGAATCATTGCTTCCCGTGCTCGGAAAAATTACGAAACTTCAACTCCCTGATTCTTAGCAAAAAGCCACCAAAACCCAGGAAGGGTTTGGCATAGTTCAGACCCCTGAAATTTGACCCCCAAGGAGCCCGTCCTCCTGCTTAAGCTGACAAACTCAGCTTGTCTGAATGATGCTGGGAAAGCTCTACAAAACTGCCCCAAATCACCGGGATGTGATCCCTTATGAATTTCCTTCCTTCCTGGATGTGATCTTGGTGCTGTGGCTCTCTCCCTCAATGCCCACATGATGCTCAGTCTGGCCCTCTGCGTAGTCCTCCAAGGATGGGTTTCGAACTACCCAATTGCTACATCCACCAGCTCCAAAACTCCTCCACACGGCTGACCTCCTGATATCCTTGAACTCTCCAAGTTTCTCCGGCAAGTGTTGGTCCAATAAAGCTCTGATCACACTGCGTGTTCCCTTCTCTGCTGACCCCAAAATACGCATTGCTGGTTTGTGGCTGAGTGCGTTGGCTATGAATCTTCCTTGGTGCTCCTCAAGGTGCTTTGAAAATGCCTTCCTAGGGTGGCACTCATAGTTCACCGAAGGTAAGGTTGAATCTCCCGCTTGAGAGATTCGTGGCTAAGCAGCCATTTGACTCGGCTAAGTAGCTCGAGCAAACAGTGAAGTGATTTCTATGTGCAAGTATGAATGAATGCCCAAGTGAGGAGCTCTTCCTCCTTATGACTTTGTGGGCCTCCATTTTCCTCATGTGGGCCCTTTCAACAGCCATACGATTTCCCTACAAGGCAATTCGAATTTTCCAATGCATTTTCCCACGTGGGTGGCCCCCACCTTCCACTAGCAAATTAATACAGCCTTCATTTCTCCTAAGTCCCTAAGTCAAAATTGCTTGGGTCTTTTTCTTAACAAAATATGTACAAAATTGGGGAGAGACAAAAACCTGTTACAAATTCATTTGGGAAGGGACATGACACAAATATATTAAATAATAATTAAGTTATTGAAGAGACCTGTCCCAAAGGACATGACTATTTGTGAAGGGGCACCATGCCTAGTATATAAGCAAGGCCCTTATTGTAACATTCAATCATCCTATTAATTTCTATCATCTTATCAATATATATATTCTTACAATACATTGTGTATTTTACATTTAATTACAAATAGATACAGTGTTTGTTTGTTACGGTGGTATTAGAGCATAACGGCTAGTTTTCCTCCTCCATTAAAATAATAATATTTCACTTGTCATCCATAATTAATTTGGAGACTAAATCTACTCAAGAGAAAAATAATATTTAATTACATTGAGTTTGCCCACATAATGGGTCAAATTGTTTCATCACCACCGAGGTAGTCCAATGTTGCTCGAGAAAAAATTTCTGGAAGTCAAAACCATGAAGAATAGTGTTGATTTATCTTGGGAAACAGAGTGATTATCCTTGGGCATTCACTCCATTAGTTGAAGACTAATTACATGATTTTTAACGATGAGGGATACGACACCAAAGCCAAGGCCATGTACAGAGTTGATATACTCATAACCACGTGGAAAGACATAGGTGCACTCGGCGTGGTCAGGATTGGCGATCACCCCTTCACTGCAAGGCTCCCACAAAACCATGAGTCCACATATAAGCTTACCTCAGACCCTCCAATCCTATTAGGGACGAAAGAAACCTGCTGCAAACTCAAAGGGACAAGGCATGGTCCAACCAAAAGAAGACTAACTCAATGTGACACAGGATCTAGGATATGTACAGGGCCTCACATGGTTGTTACATAGCTTTTGACTTGACCTTGGGCTTACAATGGTGCGTAAGAATGCTGCAATGAATCTATAGGTACCCTTGCTGAAAGACGGTAACAGATCCCATTTCCCAATCTGGAAATAAAGTCTGTAATCCTCCTTTGACCAGCCCAAAAACTCACAAAAGTAATATTTTATTTCTGTTTTGCAATCTGAAAAACAACAGCAGTAAGTTTTTCATTGTAGATTGTTCATAAAGTCTAATAACCCTCATTTACCCATCTTAAATTAGACTTAAAATTTCTGTATGCAAATCTATGATTTCCAGCACCATATTTAATCTTAGAGTTGCTAATTAGCCTAAGTTGTCATTGCTGTTTCGTACTCTTTTAGTAGGCTAAATGTTATAATTGTAAATCTGGGAATTTACTTGCTACAACCAAATCCCAAAACCAAGATTTGCCCAAAGTCCTTTGACCACTCTTTTCACTCATACCTTGTTGGACTTAGATTGCCTCAGGGATTCCCCCCTTGAGCTAGAGGAGGGTTAGCCTAAAGAGAGAGATAAGGCTACCAAGGTGACTGCAGGTAGCTTATTTAAGTCACCCTTTGGGTCCACATGTATGGTTGAGACTTTTATATCAAGTGTGAATATAGGAAGTAACTCTACAAAAACATGATTTTGGAGTGAGGGAAAGACTCTCAGGAGCACTCCCTTGTTGCAGTGTCCCAATGATGTTCAGTGGAAAGCAGAAAGAGAATCCCAAGGTATGTGAATATTACACTGCATTATGGACTTGAAGATGTGTGGTAGTAACTTTAAATTGGTTTGGTACACATTTGTATTGGGAAAGTTGCATTGATGAAAGGAAATCCACAATTTGCTCATTTAACGCGGGATTGTGAATAATTTCACGAGTTAGCAAGAAGAAACTGACTGTTGCCTTGTCTTCCATAACATTTGGAGCACAAAGTAGCAGTCGTTGCAACAGGTGAAGTGATTGGTAAAAGAGGGTTCCTGGTGTCATGAACCATCAGCAAGCACAAGCCACACCCTTCTTCTGCGACAAACAAAGTGTGATTCAGCTCATAAAGAAACCAGTGTTTCCCATGAAAGACCAAGCACATTGAGGTCATTGTAGAAATGAAGACCAACTTGCAAACATGCTAAAATAATTGAAGCATAAGGGAATGATTTTTCCATTTTCGAGTTCCAAAGGTAACATCTGTCATGCCTAAAAGGAAACATACTGTTTCTGGTAGGCAGGTAGCGAAAGTCTAGAGTATTTGGGTGAGGTTTTGTATGAGTATGACATTAATAATGGTTATTATGTTTAATTTATGTTGGCTTTCAATATAAAGGCTCCCAAGTAATATCTATGACATTGTGTCCAGTATCTAACATCAGAACATTTCTTCAAAAACATTTAGTGCCGTGTATCTTGTTGCATCCTAGGACTGCTGTCTTCCTTCTTGTTCCCGGGAGTTGAACTAATCTATTGATGCAATGTGTTGTTTGTTTTGCAGTATTTAAAATGCGAGGCAGATGAAAAGCCTACACAACTTGTGCATTTCTTGTCTGAACACAAGTCAAACAAAATTATTGTGTAAGCTTCTACATAACTAGTTTCTCACTCGTGCAACTAAAATCTAAACTTTCATTCCTTCTGAAGATAAAAATATCATTTGTTGTAGAGTGAATGATTGTGATAAAAATGACACGATGATTATGGATCTTTATTTTTGTAGATACTACATGACATGTGCCTCTGTTGATTATTGGGGAGTTGTACTACCACAACTTGAAGCTCTTAAAGGATGTCCTCTGATTGCTCTTCATGGGAGGATGAAGCAGGCATGTTGCTTGAATTCTTTAATACTGATTTCCTCTGGCATGTGGTTGTGGTGATGTTATTCTAAGTTTTATGTTTATCAGAATATGTATGATTTGGTCTAAAAGGCTAGAAAATCTGTGATCCAGCTGAATTCATCGTTGGCATCGATTGAATCTAAACAGTAAACCATTACTTTGTGGTTGCCAACCCTTTAGTTGCATAATAAATTATAAAGCACACTAAAATTTTTCAAATACTCATGAATTACATTGTTATACATTTTTTTGGCATGTTCTTTGTTCTTTCTAGAGTCGTTTTAGTAGAATATTTGAGAACTGTCTTGGAGGAGGCTAAACTCTACATGAGAAGAACGGAAAATATAAGCTCCTTAGTTCTTTTGATATATGAATTGATACAAAGTGATTTATCACATATTATCTATTTGGAAGTTTTGAAAAACATGTATGAAATAAACAGAGATCTGAGAATTCTGCTCTCAATTTGATCAGTTACATTTGCTTTCCAATAGTCAAACCTATCCTCTTTTTCCAAAGACAACATCTGGAACTCAAATAAATTTGAAAGATGTATGAACTTGCTTGCAACAAAGTTCAAAACAAATATCAGAAATTCTCAGAAATTTCATAGAATTCGTTAGTAATTTTAATTGCAACAGCTATATAAAACTGCAACTTAGAGGGTATGTTCACATCTAAGTGGCAATGCTGAATTCTGTTAGTTACATATTTGAAAGTTTACCAATGAAAACTCAAAATCCACAAATACTTTGTTGCGAACACTCTTGCGTTTATTTTTTTGATGCATTCTGTATTCTACTTTTACCGTTTTCCTCCTTGCTTCTGTAGGCTGCCTACGTGGCATATAGATTATCTTTCCAGGGAATAAATTGCCTAAGACTTGGTGTTTTTTGAGAAAGGTAAAGTTACTGAAGACATTATTGTTTTTAGTGGTTCAAGATTGAGATGATCAAATTCTTTTCAATGACAGCTTCTGCCAAGAGGAATAAGGTTTATGCAACGAAGACTAAACAAAGGTGTCTTACTGTCGTCTATATCGGAACTTACCATGTAATTTGAAAAATGAGTGGTGGATAGGGAGTGACCGGTTATCCTGCAGGTGGTTCCCTTTTCCAAAGAAAGTACCACTCTTGTCAAAAGGAAAAGGAACATGGATGGATTTCTTATGATACAGAATTTGCTGTGACTCATCATAGAAATGAACCCAGATGTGCTTTGAGCAGAAAAATAGTATATTCCCATAGCATGTAAGGTTGGACATATCATGGTTATGTTGCAGACAGCCAGTTTGTTTAAATCAGATAATACTCGTTGAAAGAGAAAAGGGGCATGGATGGAGCTGGATTTATAATGATACAGAATTACTGGACATTGTCAATGATACTTTGAAGTTTGAAGTTTGGACCTGTTGATCCTTGACTTGGTGATTTTGAGAAAGAATAGATTCTTTATTTACTGAAGAGTACTCGATAGTCTATAGAAGCAAAAGAGGATTTGGGGCACTTGTATTATGTGATTTCTTCATCTTCGATTGCTTTTGGCTTGGTGACTAATTTCCTTGCTTTTATATCTTTTAGTTGAGGTGCTCATTTGAATGACATTGGGACTTATAATAGATAAATATTATTGCGGGCCTTTTTTATTGACCTTATTGGTCCCCTTGGTCGATGATGTCTCGATAACATCCTGATTTTATCTTAAAATCACGATTTTTTGGCCTAGCCGATGTTTGCTGATTTTTAAAGATATTTTTATGGTATCTTAATTTTCCTGATGTTTGCTGATTTTTTACCGATATTTTCCCGATTTTTACGATTTTTTGGTTTTTCGGACCCTTGCCGATTTTATCCCGATGGCGATGTTCGCAACATTGCTAAATACACCTCTTGGGAGTTACGTAAGAGTATAAGGGCAAGAGGATATTTGTAGAGGTTCTAGGGAGCTTACCTTCTAGCTTGTATGATTTTGAGATTTTCAATGATTTTCATTTGTTGGAATAATACCTATGGCAATGGAGACTCACCTTAGAGCCGGAGTGTGAAGCAATGCTCTTCAAGTCGCTATGCCTGGCTTATGATGTGATCCACCTTGCAAGTGTTCAAGATCCCCTTAGGGGAGCCCACCTCTTGGAGCGTCCCCAACCTTCACTCTCTTTGCCCGACAAAATATAAAATCTTTGTAGCAACACAACTTCATCTTGGAATGGTTTGAGACCTTGAGATTAGCTCTACGTGCAACACAACAAACAAGTGGAAATCCTAATTGTTCACCACCACATTGCTTGATAGCTCTTCAATGGTAGATAATATTAGTTTTAAGATAATCTTTACTAATCATGCAAAATAGAAAATTAGTTATAATGCCAAATATCAATAAAAATAGCAAGAGAAAAACACCAACAAAAGCCACTCCATAATGTAGAACAAAATTTCCAATAAGATGAGGTCCTTTTATTAGATAACACTTGTCTCTTGAGCAATAACAACCACTTTACAATGAGAGAGAGCTAGCCTTACATAGAAAATATTGTAATGGCTAGTTAACGGCTAGCAAACAACTAGTTGGACTCTCTCATTATTTTAATGCTAGTCTTCCACATTTTGGGACTTAGCATTTTTTAATTCATAGAAATATTACAATAAAATTCATTTAATCCCTCAAAAGGGTCGACTTAGGAAAATTTTCCAAGGAAATTTTTAATTAATGGCTATGCCTTTGAAAGTGGCCCATTGTGGTCTCTAGTCAAAATAGTAGACTTTCCTTCAAATGGCTAGTTTGTGCCGACTTTTTGACTTTTTCATCAAATAATAATGCAATTTGGCCCATTTTTTCTAGCCTAGGCATTGCCTCCTTTGCTAAGCATTCTACACTATTTTTCTCATCACGCTGCAAAATATCACCTCAAAATTTTTAATGTTGAAAAAATGTTCAGTTTTGTGCCACGTCATCTTGGTCAAACCCTTAAAATATGGTCAAAATTGAGGATCTTTGAAACCACACGATAATTTTTTTTTTGAAACGTGGGTTTTGTTCCTCTCATTGTTCCAAAACAGTGGAACACCCTAAGAGATATGCCTAGAAAACCAATTCGCACCCTTGTTGACCAAATTTGACCAGCCATAACTCTTCAACTGCTACTTGTATATGAAAACTGCTACATGGCATGTCTTTGTCTCCCCGAGCTCTTCCATCTAAGACTAATTTGACTTTTTGACCACTGGGACGCCTTTGCATTGGGAATCATGAATTGCCTCTTGGTGCAGTATTCGTCAGTTCCACATGGTTTATCACCTATAGACTTGATAAACCCTAACCATGTGGAATTGATGAATACTGCACCAAAGTCAAGGTCACCTATAGACTTGATAAACCCTGAGCATGTGGAACTGACATAGGTGCACCTTGACGTGGGCTAGACTAGCCCATACACCGGTGATCACATCATCACCCCTACAAAGCCAAGGCTCCCATAGAACCACGAGTCCTCATGAAAAGCCTCCCAAAGTCCATTTGAGTTAGGGACGAGATTGCCAAGATGAAACTCTCAAGTGATGAGGCATGGTCTGACCAATCACAATGAATACAAACTCAAAAGACAAGACAACAGGTTTGGGATCCCTAATGCATGGCCTCACATGGTTTTCTACATGGCTTTAACTTGTGACTTTGGGCTTACAATAGTGGTGGATTCTTCACTGTAATTTCTTTTATGTACCCTTACTGCAGAGGGGTAACATGACTCTAACTTCTAAGGCCAGATGAAATTCTTGCCCAGTAAATGTTAGATGTAATATAAAGGCCATATTGTTAGTTGTTATGTAATGATGTCATGAATTATGTGTTAGGTATTGGCGATTTACATAACATACTCAAGTTGTGTCTCCCATCTCATGAATTTGATTGTCTATTATGACATTATGCCATTAGATAACATCACCTAAGTACATTTCTCTCTCTTATTCATCTTTGTATTACCTACCTGTGTATATCTGTGTATCTTTGACATGGTACTAGAGATTGGTTGAGTGGTTCTACGGAGACACATTGAAGGAATTAGAGGAATTGGGAAAGACAAAGGAGTTAAGGGACTGTAATTCACAAATAAGAGAAGTTGACACTGGGAATAAAAGTAAGGTTGTTTGGCCATCCATATATATATATATATATATATATATATATACATATGTTGATTTGGGGTAGCATCGGATGTGCTCTAGCCGCAGAAATTGGTGGAGAGGCTAAGGCACATGAGATCTCCAATACCCAGAAATGGTTTGGGTAGATTCTAAACAGTTTGGGAGATACTAAAATAATTAATATTTTTAATGGAGTCCCTAAGTCTAAACTTAGGGAAAATAAAATATTAATGTGAATTAATATAAAACTGTGTTAGAAGGGTCCAAAAGGCATGGATCAAGAGTTAATCTTAGCCATTGATTAGGGATTTAATCTCGGCCGTTGAATTGTCAACGAGAAAAGTATAAGAGGAGGCTTGAGGGTCACTTGGAAAACACACCAAGAGATCAAGATTTCGACTTTTTGGGGTTGGGTTTGCTGAGAAAGTTGAGAGAGTGATTAGAGTTGCAGCTGAGGGGCAGTGAATACAAAAGCAGAGAGGAAGAGATATCACCAGGAGGATCAGCGCAGTAGCTGGAGAGAGTGACGCAGAAGCAGCCAAGGGTTCATGCAGAGCCAACTAGGAGCTGCACAGTGCCTCAGAGGGCCAGCGTGGGTGACGCAGAGGGCCAGAGGACCGACGCAGTGCCTCCAGAGGCTGACGCAGGCCAAACCAGAGTGACGCTGGGCTAACACTGGGCCAGAGAGAGGTTGACGCTAGGGTTTCGTGGGGCAGATTAGAGCTGTGGAGCTGCCGGAGTGTTTATTTGGGGTTTCAGCCGGAATATCTGCTTCCGAGTAGAGAGGTACTACTGCTGAGATTTTTCTTTGTTGGGTGAGCTGGATTTGGCACCCAGATTGTATTCTGACACTGCTTAATAAATCAAACCCTCAGATAGCTGCATCGGTTTTCCTGCATTGGGTTTTTCCGGGGACATTGGTCCAAAAACAATGTTGTCTCTTGTGTGCTTGTTTTGTTTCCTTCAGTTGATGATCTGTAATGTGTTGAGCATGTACTTATATTTATTTCTAGTATTTACATGGTAAATAACTTGTTAATTAACAGAACAAGTAGGTAATAAATCAAAAAGTACATGAAGGGTTTCTAACGGGTTAGACTTGGGAATTCTAACATGGTACCAGAGGGTGGTTTCACATCACAGGAGAACTGAGGACATCAGCCGAGCAGAGCAGCAACAACAGAAAACAGCCGTCCCGAGTGACAGAAGCTGTTCCTAGCAGAGTAATAGCAAGGAAGGGGTGATGCAGTGCCTGCGTCATCAAGATTGAGCCAAGAAGAGGCAGCGCAGAGGCTGAGGGAGGCAAAGATAGGCTCATGCAGTGGCTAGGAGGGCTAACACAGTTGGCTGAGGAGGCTGATTTTCCGGTGCCAGGATTGCACAGAGCCTAGGAGCTCTAACCGTCAGTTTGTTGAGGTTTAGGAGGCTGTGGGTAAGTTGTAGAGTGGAGCTGGTGGGGTAATGTAGTTAGAATAGTACCTAACAGGGCAAGGCCAAGGAGGAGGGAGTTGCTACCGAGGATTTCTAGTCGAGAAATCCGGATCAGTAGTGCAGCTGCACTAACAATCGGAGTGGGGGCATCTTGACATAGGTAGAAGGGTTTGCAGCAGGGAAATTGAGGCTCAGAGGGAGTCACACCGAGAACTTCCAGGAGGGAAGTAGAGGAGCACTGAGATGGCAGTGAATGGGGTAAGAGACCAGGACAGACTGGATGGAGCCTCAAACTTCGTAGTCTGGAAGACTAGAATCCTATCTGTTCTAGACAGAAATCGTGTCAAGCACTTTGCCTTGAGGATGATAGCTATCCCAGTTGACCCAGCTGATAACGACAAGTACAAGGAGGCAATGGCGAGGCCAAGAGCATCATTCTTGACGGGGTCAAGGACCATGTAGTACCACATATTGCCGAAAAGGACACGACAAATGAGATGTGGGAGGCCCTAAAGAAATTGTACCAACATACTTCTGTGTAGAGAAGGATGTTACTAGAAAATCAGCTGCGATCATACTAGATGCAGAAGGGAGAACAGATCGACCCCTTCCTTGGCCGATTGAAGGGGATCCAGGATCAACTGACTTCCATAGGGGCCACACCAGATCAAGAATTGATGGTGAGAACAACCCTGAACGCAATCTCAGAAGACTGGGAGGTGTTTGTCCAAAGCATACTGGGCAGGGCGACCCTTCTAGATTGGAAGGAAATGTGGGCTGCTCTTCGCCAAGAAGAGATCAGAAGGCTGAGCAAGGTAGGACGCAGTGGCAAGGGGATCAGAATCAAGAAGGAGGAGGAGGTGGATGCTTGCCTAGCATCTGAGGGAAAGCAAGAGAAACAAAAGAAGAAGGACCTCTCCAAGGTCAAATGCTTCCACTGTGGGGAGCTGGGTCATTATGCGACCCAGTGTCCAAGGAAGAAGAGCAAGGTAGAGGCCTCCGAGACCAAGGCTGCGCCAGCAAGAGTAGAGAAGGAAGTGGAGATAGGTAGTGACTGTACCATGAGTATACACACATCACTTGAGTGGAAGTGGGGAGACATTGAGCTGTAGTCAGACGGACTACATGCGATGAGGGGCAGGATCCTCGAGGTACCCAGCCTCTTGGATTAGACCTTGCTACGGGAGCCCTGAAGAGGAGTAGCAGTACTAGCGATGTTAGTAGAGACAAATGCGGATGGAGTGATAGAGGGAGCTACAGTGCAGGATTCCTAGGACAGTGTGAGGTAGCAGTGCGAGAAGCACGGAGTGTTGCACTAGTGCAGGATGGCACAGAGAGATGTGCAACGGTGCGAGATCCATGGAGTTGTTGCAGTAACGCAGAGGTCAAAGAGGGAGCACTTGTTAGCGACAGAGGGATTTTCAGCATCGAGGGTGTCTCTATCCTGACAGAGATGTCAGAGTTGGGAGATCAGTTACTTACCTCTCAGTAACTAAGTTGCAGTGTAGCAGTTAGCAGTGGTAGTGCTATGGGCAGCACAATGCAGCATGATGATAGGGGTTGCAGTGCAGATATAGCAGTGGTAGTGGCAGGGCCATGGGCAGCAGCACAGATGCAGAGGGAGTTGTTGTATGGATGCAGCAGTGGCAGTGGCAGGGCCATGGGTAGCAGTACAGGATGAAGCCACAGGGACCGATGCCAGATGATCAGGGTGATGCTCAGTGAGGAGTATTACTAAAGCATAGTCCTCGCTAAGAGGGAGTGTTGATTTGGGGTAGCATCGGATGTGCTCTAGCCACGAAAATTGGTGGAGAGGCTAAAGCACATGAGATCTCCAATACCTAGAAATGGTTTGGGCATATTCTAAACAGTTTGGGAGCTATTAAAATAATTTATATTTTTAATGGAGAAGGCTAAAGCACATGAGATCTCCAATACCTAGAAATGGTTTGGGCATATTCTAAACAGTTTGGGAGATATTAAAATAATTTATATTTTTAATGGAGACCCTAAGTCTAAACAACTTACGGAAAATATAATATTAATGTGAATTAATATAAAACTGTGTTAGAAGGGTCCAAAAGTCATGGATCAAGCCAGAGTTAATCTTAGCCATTGATGCTTAATAAATCAAACCCTCAGATAGCTGCACCGATTTTCCCACATTGGGTTTTTCCGGGGACATTGGTCAAAAAACAACAGTGTCACTTGTGTGCTTGTTTTGTTTCCTTCAGTTGATGATCTATAATGTGTTGAGCATGTACTTGTATTTATTTCTAGTATTTACATGTTAAATAACTTGTTAATTAACAGAACAAGTAGGTAGGAATAAATCAGAAAGTACATGAAGGGTTTCTAACGGGTTAGACTTAGAAATTCCAACAATATATATATATATATATATATATATATATATATAGATATGAAGTTTCTAAGTTCGAAAAACATTTTAATATTTGTCTCTGAGACAGGAGTTGGTGTAATTCACATGAGCCTAAGGGGACATGTAGCTTGACATAAAAAGGGATTTGAATTTGGAGGTGTTAGAACAGACCTATAAATCTGACACACAAGTTTCAAGGTCAAGGCTGGTACGTAACTGTCTGCTTATATCAAACATGAATTTCAAGGTGCAATATGCAGTACGAAACAATATGCCTGTAGCAGCACAAATCCCATGACAGTCTGAAACAGTTTGTGTGTAGGAGCGTGATTCTTGAGACAGTTAGAACAATTTATTTGTAGCCATCTAACATGATTCCTGAGGCATGTCAGAAGCTGGCACATATCCTGAGGTAATGCAGAGGCCGATAATGGATGCAGTCTGTTTTTCTCTCTGAAGGTTTTATTTTCACGGTTTTCAATACAAAATAAATTTTGTGGGGCAAAGTTATTCTCAATGTCGGGTGTCGGATTTGTGGAAAAAATTCCTTGTGACTACGTTGGAGTTATGTCAGTAGGGCTGTGTGTGACTGGGATGGAACAAGAGCCATTGTTGAGTCATAACAGCCACAAAATGCTATGACAGAGTTAATGTTATTAGGAGATATCTTCTCCTGAACTTGGTGCTTGGAATTTCAGTGTAAGAGGGCTAGTTTATCAAACATTATGCCAGAAGGTAGTCATAAATTTAATAGCCATGACCCAAATTGAGGGGTTTGTTGGACCTCGGAGATTACTTCATTTATGGTTAATTACTTTTGTGCTTATTGTAGTCTGACCTTTTGGGGTCTTGGGGATAAACCGTAGGTCTATTTACTGGTGAAATTCTAGCCTCATTGGATATGCACAATACATAAATTGCATATACACAATGCTTTGTGCACTTTGGGATTTTCACGAAGATGTCCTACATTGTTTCAATGCTATGTTGTGCTGTGGGAGCTTTGGGAATAGGGATATGAGCATTTGATATGGTTAGAGGATTCAACCAGATTTGCAAGAAGCGACAAGCTGGTAGTGGCAATAATATACGTGAAAAAATATTTGAAAAATATAATTAATAGAATATAAAAATGATTTCTGAGTATTTGGTGGATATATATTATATTATACATATATAATCTAAGAAACTGGATTTGTCCCCCCCCGTGTCCCGAATCCCACGCGTCAGACACGATTCTCGAGGGACACGTGTCCGATTTGTGGGTTGAGCGTGTACAAACATGTGGGATTTGTTGGGTCTGCAAATCCGATTTAAGCAATCGATAAGTGCATTTTGCTTTCATTTTTTTTACATTTTTGCTACAACAGTTTTCTTATCCATTTTGTTTACATGCTAGTGCATTTTTTCTTTATTTTTTTACAGCATTCATGGCTCAATCAAGGGCAGTAGGGAAGGGGCAAAAGAAGGGGAAGAATGTCCCCATTGGTAATGCCCCTCCTATTCCAGTTTCATTAGGGTCTGTCAGTTCTCCCTCTGTTGGAAGTGGGGCTGCAACAACAACTTCAAATGTTGAGGGAAGAATAAATTTAGAAAGACAACAGGCTCAAGAAAGTAAATATCCCTTGTGGAAGTATGTCACAAGAGATCAAGGGCCAGGCAACAAGTTAAAGGGAGGAGGCAATGTTCTTTGGACATGCAGCTATTGCAACAATCAATTCAAGAGCACTTATTTCTGTGTGAAAGCGCATTTGTTGGGCTTACTAGGTTGTGGAATTGGAGCATGTGCAAATGTGTCTATAGCTTAAGAGGAAAGAAATGGAAAAAAAGGGCAATGCTGGTGTGGCAAGGGTGGCTGCATCATCTAAAAAAACAAGAATGAGGATCCCCTTCCATTCTTGAGGAAAAGCAACAACAAATTTCCATTTGAGAGTTTTGGTGGGGGTGTAGGTCAAGCAGCAAAAAGAAAGGCAGTGACACTTGGTCCAATGGACAAGATATTTCAGCAAGAGATATAGGAAGAGCTTGATATCACCATTGCTTTCTTTTTCTATCTGAACTTCATATCATTTAATGCTC
This sequence comes from Pinus tabuliformis, assembly GCA_031772625.1. NCBI lineage: Eukaryota > Viridiplantae > Streptophyta > Pinopsida > Pinales > Pinaceae > Pinus > Pinus tabuliformis. The sequence goes on from CM062804.1 coordinate 834,487,199, forward strand.
CACAATCACCTTTATTTATTGAGATGTGCCGAGCTCTAACTTAAGGGGCTCCATCAAGGTATGTGCCTCCTGGTTCAAAGAAGCTTAGAACCACATTGTTGAGTAAGGCAAAGAAAGAGGTAGATAAAATGCTTGAGCCTATTAAATCAACATGGCCAACATCTGGGGTTAGAATTGTTTCTGATGGATGGACAGATTCAACACGACACCCACTCATCAACTTCATGTTGTCTTTCTTGAATGGACCAGTTTTCTTGAAATCAATGGATGCACTTGGAAAATACAAGGATGCACAATATATGGATGAGTTGTTCATTAAAGTTATTGAATATGTAGGTGTTGATTCTTGTGTGCAAATCATTACAGACAATGCACCTGTTTGCAAGGCTGCAAGCATGATTGTGGAAGCTAAATATCCACAAGTATTTTGGATACCTTTCATGCTTTATTCCTTGAATTTAACACTTAAAACTATTGCTTCTGATGTGCCTTGGATTGGAAGTGTTATTGAGGATGCACGACATATTCGCAACTTTGCACAAAATCATACTAATGCCCTCACAATCTACAATGAGTACTATCATTGTTGAAGATTGAAGATACATGATTTTCCTTCGCATTCATTATGCTGAAGAGGTTGAGGGGGGTCAAGACCTCTCTTGGGGCCATGGTTATTTCAGAGTTTTGGTCTTCTTGAAGAAAGACAGATCAAGTAGCCTCTAAAAGAGTCTAGGACACAATGTTAGATGATGCTTGGTGGGAGAGGGTCGATCTCACTATTAAGATCATGCTCTCATACCCTGGAGCCTCGAGCAGTTACAAAAGAAAAATCTATAAAGGAAAAAGACATATGTAGAAGGGTGGAAAAACAATGGCCGGGGTAACCCATGTACCACAATTGCTCCCTCCTACATTGATATACCCAAGTTTGGGCTTCCCTTATTTTAGCTACCCTTGTACTATGGCATGTGGCTTGGAGCCTTCCCCTAATGCCCCACTCCATTCCATCATTATTTCACATACCACCTGCCATTTGATGGATGTACCATGGACATCTCACCCCCTTAAAGGCTGAAACCACCTAATAGGGTCCTTGGTTAACCTTTTTCTTAAGCTTGGAGACACTTGTACGTTCTAAAGCCTATTATGGAAGGGCATGCCACTGTGAAGTGTCCACTTGGTTCCATGATTTGTAAGCTCATTTACTCAATTGCATTAATGTTTTGTTGTGTTGGAAGGCGAGGGGACACATTGGATCTTATACAGGATTGCAGGTGGGTCTTAATCTGGGTTCTGGGATCGTTATACGGGGTCCAAGGCCTCCAAAGGGTCATATTGGCATTTGTAGAGTGAGCGTTGAGAGCCACGAGTCTCCACCATAACAGAGAGCAGATTGCCACTTCACGAGATCCTTCGGTTCCACTTATTCCTTGCTCATGTTCCACTTATTGGACGATGATGATGCACCTGGACCACCTTGTTCAGCTGATTCCACTCTTTCACCATGTTGCACCCATTTTGTCATAGTTCCAAGGAAGCAATTGTACCAATTTTTTCAAAGATTAGAATCATCGACCAACAACTTATTATGTCATTGTAAACCAATTATGCAAGTTTCTAATGTAAATGATGCTAGTACAACTATTAATTATGTAACAACCTAGGTAAGCCTATGATTTTGGCGATGAATATCATCCTAGGAGGTTTTTCGTCTCATTGATTATATGTGTTTCTAAACACAGATGATTGATAGAGTTTTTCCCTCCAGCCTCAACCCCAAAGCTATGGTGGAATTTATTGACAAGGTTTTAGGTGAGTCCTAGTGTTTTAGTCGAGTTTATTGTAAAAGTGATTTGTGAATAATTTAAGCTATTTGGTTAAACTATTTTATTATAGATCATTTGGTCTACTAGATCATATTGAGTCGCAGAATTGGGTGAAAATTATGAGGGTCTATAACGAACGGGTATTCCCTCTTTGAGGGTTGAAATTGTAAAATCTTATGTAAAAAATATTTTAGTGCATGGTTCCTCATTCTTAGATTCCATGGCTAAAATATTTGAGGGTGGAAAAATAATTAATCTCCTCATGAGTCAATTAATTAATTTTTTTGGCAAAAATAAAATTAAATCCTAAGCCAAAAAATTAATTAATTTAGACTCAAAATTAAAATGTTCGAGAAATTAATTTCTACAAGTGGAAAAATTCGTGGGTCTAAAAGAATTAATTTCTAGAGGTCCCCCATCAAGGGAATATTGGAAATTTCAAGAAAATTTGGACCCTAGGACCAATGTTGTTAAAAGCGCGATCGGGATTTAATCGGCGCCGGGAAAAAAGCGGAAAAAATCGTTAAAATCGGGAAAAAATCGGAAAAAATCGGGAAAAAATCGTTTGGCACAAAAATATTCATTTTTTTTCATTTTTTTTCAATTTTTTTAATATCTAAACCATCTACAACATAAAATAAATACATTGACACATAAATATGATAAAAAAACTAATATATAAGATGTTTAATATCATTTCTAGCGCTAAAATCACACATAACATTGAATCATGTCCTGAATAGTAAGTCCTGAGTCCCAACTCAGCCTCAAAATATCAACAAAAAATATGATAATGTATCTCATCATGTCATAATGTCATATACAATAAAATGAAAGTCTAATCCTATTGATTTCCTCTGCCCCTCTTGCGAGAAAATGCCACAGCTTTCCCTTTCCCTCTAGATGTAAGATGCTGGTGCCCGTGCAGGTGGAAATGGCAGTGGAGTCTGATGTGATCTAGACGTTGAAGAACTAGAAGTAGGAGCTATAGGAGGTAGACCACGTCCTCTACTGGTGGCAGGGGTAGCCCGGGCAGGTGGTGTCACCTGGAAACATTACAATCTCCCAATCCTGAAATCCTGAAAAACTGATAAGTCTGCTGGATTTTAAATGAAATCTAAAATTCTACTTTCTCCATATGAAATCCAATGAGGCTGGAACCACTCTCAAACATCCTGAGTCATTTCATGGTAATGTTAAAAATTTAAGTAAAAGGATGAAAATGAAGATTAAGGAGAATGTCACTTTTACTTTAAGAATTTAACATTACCATGAATAGCATATCCATACTAGGGCCTAGACTTGATCATTAAGCTACCCCACTCAAAAATTATTTGTTTCTTTCAAAAAACATTGCATAAAAAAACCCAAAAAAAGTTATAAAACTATGCTGTCTTGAGCCCCCACGATTTTTTGGTTAAAAATCGCGATTTTTTGAAAAACTCGCGATTTTTTCGAAAAAATCGTGTATAAAAAAAAATGCCGATTTTTATGGGTAAAAATCGCGATAAAATCGGCACTGCGAAAAAATCGCGATTTTCCGATAAAATCGCGATTTTATCGCGATTTTAACAACATTGCCTAGGACCTTGGTGGTTGAGTCAAAGTCAATTTTTTAAGAAAATTAGTTCAAAATAACTATTTTTGAACTAATAAAAAATGGTTTTAATGAGAAACTCGAAAATTCCTCAAAAATAAGTATTGTCGATGACTAGTATTAAAAGATGATCAAAGATTTATCGGTGGTCGAGATTATTTTGACGGGGATCAAGCCAACTAGCCATTATTTTCCACTTGGGGGGATTTCTCTATAAATGGAAGACAATTTGCTTCTATTTGGATCAGGGTGATCTTTGGTTTGATGTAATTTTGTAAACGGTGGTGTGAATCTACTGTTCTGCTCGGAACGTTTGAACTTCATAATAAAAGACTTTGGGGTACAGTTCATGGTGTCTTTGTCTCACTGATCTGCGGTATGTGCTGGGTATGTGCTTTCTTATATTGTGCTTCAATATTATATGAATTGTTATTTCATTTGTAGATGATAGGAACATTCTATTGGTAGATTTTGGGTTTTAGCTTAGGTGACCGATTCATCGTATGATCTAACGATTTTTTCTTAAGAAAAATATATAGAGTTTGCAGGTTCCTCGACCATTGGGCTTCAAGTTCACAGACTATGGGCACAAGCTGACCTTGTTTGGACTTTGAATATTTTATGTGATTTTCTTACTTTGCTAAAGTTGTGGTTAAAAATCTATCTTTTGAAATACATCAAGCAATTGTCAAATTTTATAAAAATTATTCTTCAAAAAATCGTTCAAGCATTGTACATTTGTATATTTTGTAAAGTAATTTCTGTAAAATAATTTTTTCTAACCCTTGTTGGCAGCTAGGGTTTGGGGTTTTTGAATTTTTGTATATATTGGGGTTTTCAGTATTTTTTTTATTTTCATTTGTGTAGGTGAACTTCAAGCTAGATCTGAAGATTTGGAAAGTTTCTCGAGGTTTTTTGGCATTGAATATCATTGTGAGGGTTTCTAGAGGTGGATCTAGGCCTAGGAAAGCAAGATCGACTCCAAGTTCAACGTCCAAGCTAGAAGGGGAATTTGCTAGCCTTGTTGTGGCATTTTGTGGTGAAGTTTCCGCGTATTCATAGGTTTGAAGTAAAATTTAAATTTTTTGGGGGGTTTTTAGAGATTTTTTGGTCCTATTAATCCTAGCTGTGAAGCCTCCAAGCCTTTCCATCAGCGTAAGGAGGCTCCTCCTCCTAGCCGCAACCCTGTAACCACTCAAACCAGCAGGGGACCTAAAGGGGTTCCTAAGAGGGCAACTGCTAGGTTAAGGGCAACGGTGGAGGCTTAGCCCACTGTCACCACAACTAAGTCTCCCTACTCTTTATGGACTTTCATCGATGGGAGGAGTCTCGATAGTGTAGGGATCACTTGTAAAGTATATGTCAATGGATAGGTGAGAAGTGACCCTGAAAACCCTTTCCCAAGGATGGAGTGAAGAATGGAGCTTGCTTGCTCTTTAAGCAAGGGACTTGGTCCACCAGGGATAAGGGGTGAGGATTGGAGGGTTGAGGGAGAAAGGATAGGCTTATAAACAAGTTTCTCAATCCCTATAATCCTTGGGGAACTTGGATTCCCAAATGGTTTTTAACAAATAATCTTTATTGAGAAGTGGGACCACATAGGGCCAAGTGGACCTAGCCCAGGTTCAGGGATGGAATGCATCAACCAATGATGTTCCTATCCTGGACAAGGTAAGGGGAAAGGACCAAACAAGAATATCTACCTCAAAAGGTTGAATTGATCCTATTGAGGTCTAGCCTTGGGGATGCCTAGGCAAAATTTGATCCTAGAGCTATGGCTTGGGATTCTCGAAGATTCCACCGTTAGAATTGCCTCAAATTTGGAGGAGAGGGAGGGGACCCACTAGCGCAGTAGCCTATCAGAGATCGAAGTTTTTCCTTGGGCCAATTCTTGGGAAATTGATGCCCTAGGTGACCTAATGGGGCTAGACTTGGGGAAGAAAGGGAAAATGGTAAAAAGAGGGTTAAAATGATCACCCCTTTAAGGGACCAGTGCCTAATTCACTTGGGGATAATGGAGTCAAGGATGATGATGAGTAAGAACTTGGTTTCTTGATCAAGGAGGCCCAGAAAGTCAACTTCATCCAATGTTGAGAGAAAGAAAAGAAAAGTGACCTTCAAGCATTTATACTTCAAAACAAACGATGCAAGCTTATTGAGATAAATAAATCTCTAGGACATTTCATTAATATAACATTGGCCTATACATTAAATTAGCTAAAACATGCTCAATTCCACATTTCAATAATGCGACAACTAGCCCTAATTATAGCAGTATGCATCAACAAGAATAATAACATTAAAATTTACTTGCAACGTTATAGAGTATATCCAACCAGCATTTCGTTTGCTCAATAAAGCTCCAAGACAAGAGAAATAGCCCAAATCCATACATCAAAATTCATCCATCTCCAAAACATATCCACCAAGGAAAAAGTGCAAAATTCTCTATGATTAGAGAGATCCCAAGTCAAGTGATGATACAAATGAATGTATCTAACATCAATATATAGCCTCCTAAGGAGTTCGAATTAGCCTATGGGCCCCTAATGATAAAATAATGTGCAAATAATAACTCGTAATGGTGACAAGCCCACCATACTAGCTCATAATGTAAAAACAATCCTCACAAGGTGCCAAATGATGATGTATGCATGTTGTAGGGCCCTCCGCAGGCTCAATAACATCCTGAAGTGCCATATTGAGGAACAAATTCCTCGGAATATGATGGACAAGGGGGTGGTCCCTTGTTCTCCAAGCAGTAGACTTGTGGTGCTCTCAGTGGGTTTGAGGGCACAACAATGACCCCATGGGTCTCCATATGAATCGAAGATATCTGTAGATCCTCTGCAGTGGTCCAGGTGGTGGGTTGGATGCTGCGATGACATCGTACAGGTGCTGGGACACTTGCCAAGAGTGTGGGGCTCCTGTGGGGGCCTGCTGGGCATAGTGTACCAATCATGTCACCATATTCCCAAAAGTGGATCACTATTAGTCTCTGAACATCCATGAAGATCTGTGGAGTGTTGTCTGCTGCTGTGGAGGCCCATGGCTCTTTATGCACACTCTACATGTGCCAATGTGGACCTCTGGGGTCAGGATCCCATATAGGGAAGCTAAACTCAAATGGAAACCACCTGCAATCCTGCATAAGATCCAATGCGTCCCCTAGGGTTCCAATGCAATCAATCATTAGAATAATCGGGTAAAGGAGATTACAAACCATGGATAACAAAGTGGGCACTTCATAATGGCATGCCCTTTCGTAGTGGGCTTTGGCATGTGCTAGTGTCTCCAAATTCCAAAGGGGGGTAGCCAAGTACCTTATTAGGTGGTTTCAACCCTTATAGGGGATAGTATGTCCAAGTTACACCCTTCTAATGGGGGTGGCAAGTGACAAATAGGTGAGATGGAATTGGGATTGAGAGGGGCAGCCCTGGGCCACATAATGGGGCATAGGGGTAGCTAGATAAGGGGAAGCCCACACCTGGGTATATACTGTATAGGAGGGAGCAGTCGTGGTACATGAGGTGCCGCGGCCTTGATTTTTCCACCCTTCTTTATATGCCTTTTGCTTTTTATGAATTTTCTTTAATTAACTGCTCGGGGCTCAAAGGACAAGAGCATGATGTGTATAATATAGCAATGCTTACCCCTTTTGAGGTAGGGTGGTTCATTGCCCTCTAGGGGTTGGGGCAATCATGGGTTCCTGAATGATAGAGGAGGCTCATGTAGGGCCTATGGAACCCAGGGTGATGACCATGGATGGGGTAGAGTTCATGTCTCGGTTTTTGCCCACATGCTATTTATTTTTGTCCCGGCCATCTTTTGCATTTTGTGGTACAATTTCCTGTTAAATGTGGCCAATTATGGTTTTTCTTCTTTTTTTGTTTGCTTCAACCTCCAGGGCATCATTTTAGGCTTGACCCAAGGTGGGGACAAAGGGGATAGGGAGTATAGTCCTATGTGGACCCAGAATGGGAATGTGGACCCAGGTGGGAGAAATGATGAATGGGGGTATAGTGAGTGGAAAGGGAGTAGTATGTGCGGGACCACGCACCCAAAGTCAGGGTTTCCCAAGTAGTACCACCCTAGAACCAAATGGTCAATAAAGGAGGTCCCATGAGACTAAGATCCAAGAGTGACAACCAAAATCAAGGGGATAGGAGCACAAATTAAGCCCACTCTTTTTGCCAAATCCCCCCATCAATCCATATCCAGAAGTATCCATGATAAGTAAACCCAATACTCAATTACCAAATGACAAGACATACCTTTAGATTCGGGAGGCCTACCTTCAAACATACGATCAATATAGGTGGGTGAGGGACCACATGCTGGCTCAAGTGGCAGAGAAATGGCACAACGGGCTAGTAGGAGACATCAAGGGGCTACTGGATGCCGGCTGAGGCTCATCACGGAGAAAAATTTCTCCTGGGGATATCACTCACAAAGTGGTGGGTAACAAGGCCCTTAGGGCTGTTTTCAACCCTAGCTGTGGGCTTCTAGCCCCTCCGCTGCCCTATTTTCTGCTGTGGCCTCCCTCACAGGCCTTTCTTTCCCCTCTGCTGCCTCACAACAACCCTCCAAACCCTTGTCGTGGCATCCCTTAAGCCCTCCTCCTCTTTTCCCCCTCGTTGACCCTTTGGTAGCTTGCCACAGGCCTTCTAAGCCTCATCTTTCCTTCCGCTACCCCTGTCTCCACCACAGCCTGCCTTTGAGGCCTTCTCGCAAGCTCCTAGGGCTTCTCCTTACCCTAGTGTAAGGCTTCAATGCTTCTCTGTCTTAGCCGTTGTTATTTCTTTGGCTCCTTGCCCTTATCATTCACCTATCCTATCCCTTGCCTTGCCTCATTCACCTCTGTGGTAATTTTTTGAAATTTTCTGAGCTGATCATTGTTGTTTGCAGAGAAATTGGGGTGAATTTTGTGTTTGTAGGAGGATTAGCTGCTCAAGAAAATTGTGAGCAGACTTCCTAGCATCATTCTAGTCCTTGAGCCCACTGGTTTGCTCTCTTCTAGCCCTATTGTCCCACTGTTTCCTTACAACGGTTTGATCTTTTCATAACATTGTTAAATATTTAATTTAAACACCCTAAAAAGCATATATAAGTTGCTTGGCATATTGAGCAATTGTTAATTTTAGGTATGTTCTATGCTTAGAGCAATTTATTTCAATTTTCACAGTTAGCTCAATATCTTTTCCAGATTAGCAATCACATCAACATTAAAGTAAACTGCAAATAGAATATCAACATAAATCGTAGAAGACAAGCCAAGACAAGAGGACACAAGTTGTGGCGCTAGCCAGGGACAAACCCCAATGTGGGGAACCCTTGATCAATTCTTCTTATATGTTCTTCAATAGTTCAGCAGAGAGAGAGAGATAGTACGTTTACAACGGAAGTCAACACTTTGACTTATCTAGATAAGAGCATAGATCATCTCTATACATGAGATCAGTTGAAGACAAGCTGCTTCAATTAATTCTCCAAGGTGACTCCTTCGCCTATCGTTGTGCTGCATTTTGTCATCATGCTGCACCTCACCGTGCTGCACCCATCATCACTATGCTGCATCTCATCATGCTTCATTAATCATGACTGTACCCATCATTGTACTGCATTATGTGCCATTGCTGCACCATGTTGCAATACTGACCTATGTGCTGGCTGCATCTTGCTTGCTTGTTTTCCCTAGCTTGCTTGTTGTCCTTAGCATTCTTGTTGTCCTCTGCATGCTTGTTGTCCTTTGCATGCTTGCTGTTGTATGCTAGCTGTCCCTTGCATGCTAGCTGTAACATTGCATGCTTGGTGTATTTGCTGCTAAGTACCATACAATTGTCCCAATGTTAGTTAGTTGTCCCTTGCATGCTACTCTCCTTCGGAGACAGATGCTTAGGTTGTTCCAGCAGTTTCGGCAATCCCAGGAGTTCCGGCAGTTTTGGCTATTCCGACAATTCCGGCTATTCCCGGCAGTTCCAGTAGTTCCGGCTTTTCCCGGCAGTTTCAGCTTTTTCCCTCTACGTTAGCTTTCCCGGCTGTTCTGGCAATTCCGTCTGTTCCCCGTAGTTCTGGCTATTCTTGGCAGTTCCGACAGTTCCGACAATTCCGGCCATTCCCGACAGTTTCGGCAGTTCCTGGCAGTTTCGGCAATTTCGGCTATTCCCGGTAGTTCCGACAGTTTCGGCTTTTCCCAGTAGTTCTGACAGTTCTAGCTTTTCTCGGCAGTTTTGGCAGTTCCCGGCAGTTCCGGCTATTCTCGGCAGTCCGGCTTCTGCCCTCTGGATTAGGGCAGCGTTATCCCTTAGGATCTCTCCTCCTACTAAAACCCAAAGACAAGTAGAGAGGAAGAGATCCCAAGTGTGTTGAAATGACTTGAAGGCCACCTCTATTTATACTAAAACGTTGAGCACAAGTGGGGTTTATTTGGTTGCTGGCCGACCTTGATGAATTGTCCCATAACACAAATAAATTCATATCTCCATGAATACTTATCGGAATTGGATGATCTTTAGATCAATCCTACACCTCTCGATGAGAGGGATCCAAGAAAAATATCAGCTTCCATTAATAAGATGACCCACATGGAGTTTGGCCCTAGTTGCCAATTTTAACACTCCCTCTCAACTAGGGAGAACTCTATCCGCTGATCCATATGTTCGACTGTACTATCTCTGCCATCAGAGCCCTGCACTACTCTACTCTGCTGAGCTCTTCTTTGCTCTGCTGAACCGTGAAGAAGAAGAATTGATCGAGAATGTCTCGTACCATTCTCTACTGACCCGAAGTCAGTTTCATCTGAAGAGAGTGTGTCACATCACTCTTACTGGCCCGAAGTCAGTTTTATTGATTCCAGATCAATATTACAAGAGAGTGTCTCAAACCACTCATACTGATCCTAGACCAGTTTCATTGATCCCAGATCAATGGAGGTCATCCTAGCATAGGGAGTACAGTAGATACATCGATGCGTCCATTGATAGTGCTACTATGGTCCCTAACCCCATTTCCTTGCTCATTGATAAGATGAGAGGTACTTCCCATGAGTCTCAGACTGCATGGGTAGAATGCCTCGATAGGAGAACTAATCATCCTGTCCACAGGAGAACGAATCATGCTGCCCCACAGTCACCACGGGAGAACTAATCATCCCGGCACATAGGAGAACTAATCATCCTGTGTCACAGTTGCCACGAGAGAACTAATCATCCTGGCCCACAGGAGAACTAATCATCCTATTCCACAGTGCCATGGGAGAACTAATCATCCCGGCCCACAGGAGAACTAATCATCCTGTTCCACAGTTGCCACGGCGGAACTAATCATCCCGGCCCACAGGAGAACTAATCATCCTGTTCCACAGTTGCCATGGGAGAACTAATCATCCCGGACCACAAGAGAACTAATCATCCTGTTCCATAGTTGCCACGGGAGAACTAATCATCCCTACCCACAGGAGAACTAATCATCCTGTTCCATAGTTGCCACGGGAGAACTAATCATGCCAGCCCACAGGAGAACTAATCATCTTGTACATAGTGCTCCACCAGGAGAGGGTGAGTCACCCTATGGTCGTATGTTGCTCCAGTAAGTACCCCAAGCCCCCCAGAGCTCCCAGAGCTCAATGCATGCAACATGCAGGACCCTTATAAGAAGGTCTCTCAACGACTCCAAGTCGTTCAGGAAAGTCACAGATTTGACCTTTCCCCGGGGCTTTGACAAAATGTCTGCGACCTGTACATTAGTCTCAATGCGATGGAGCCTCCTCGCTCATCGACTTACCATATCCCAGATAAGGCAGTATCTGATGTCTATCTGCTGGAGCAATCATCGAATACGGGATTCCTCAATAATCGAATCCTCCCTCTGGTTGTCACAGAGAATCACAGTGGTATTCATCATGTGTACAAACAACTCACTTAAGAGCTTCTGCAACCATGCAGCTTCACACGAGATCATACTCGTAGCTATGTATTCGGTCTCGGCAGTGCTTATAGCAACCGACTTCTGCTTCCTGCTCATCCATGATATCGAAGCAGAATCCAAAGAGAACCAGCACTGAGAAGTGCTCTAGTGATCCTCCACACTGCCTGCCCAGTCAGCATTTGAATAATCATGCAGTTTCATATTTCCGGCAGTGTATCTCAGTCCATGAGAGATTGTGGCTCGAAGATATCTCAGAAGATCCTTGGCACCAATCTAGTGAGGCTCAACCAAATATGAGCTCACCATGCTAACTGCAAAACATATATCCGGACGGAAGTTCACCAAGAACATCAACGCGAATGAGTTTATGAAACTCAGTGGCATTTCCCAAATCGGGTCCAACATCACTACCATATAACTTCTAAAAGTTAAGATTCTCAAGGTAGTCACAGGCTTGCAGTTTATCATTCCACATCCGGAATCCAACTCCCTCTTACTTCTGCAAATGAGAGGGTCTGCACCTGTCAGAAATAGGTCGTCCTCATAAGGTGCTGGTATGAGAGGTCTATCATCCACAAACTTCAAACAATGGTTTGGATCGGCTTCACTCTTAGTGAATCTCAGCTTCATCTGACAGCTATCAATCCTCTCATACTACACCCGAGGAGTTTTGCTTCAAGCCATTGAGGGCTTTCTTCCACCTGCATATGTGAGATTCTTGATCATCAATCTCAAACCCCTCGGGTTGTTCCAAACCTGTGGACCTGCTACATGAGGGGAATGGTCCCCTTGTAAGATTTTCCTTCAGTACATCTCAGACATGTACTTTCATGCTCTTTTTGAATTCAGGCATCCCTGTCACCATCTGACTCACAGACCTCCGGTGCTATGTGTCATTGGACATGGTCCCCAGTGGACTTCGTGCAACTTGATAAAACCCTAAACTCAAAAACATCTTTGAAAATTCTATTTTCAAACACGTACCTTTCCATCGATGAGTGCCACCTCGTAACCTTTGACTTCTATTGCTGAAATGGACACCAGGTTCTTCTTGCGATCAGGTACATAAAAGAGATTCTATAAATGAATTGAGTTAACCTCATTCAATTGAGGGGTAACATTCCCTACACCCTTTCCGGGAAAGGTGGCATCGGCTCCAAGTATAATCCCACGATTGTTTCCATCTCTACCAAATTAGAGAGTGCACCCTTCTATCCAATGAAGTGCCTTGAAGCACTACAATCAATAAGCCAGATTTCCAAAGAATCTGAAGGAGAGGGCCAATACAAGATAACGCTTCTTTATCTTATCAAAAACAACATTTGATTCGTCATACCTGGGGTTCCTTGCTTTCTTTGAAGAGTCGGCCATTTCCTTTATGACCTGCATTACCTGTCATTCCTTTAATCATTGAAGATGTCCCTGGAATGATTGTTAGCTTCATCAAGAGATGTGTCTCTGCCATTCGGACACTCCTTCGCATAATGGCCGAACTTATTGCAACCAAGGCATCTGCCTTTCCTTCCACCCTTAGATCCGGACTTCCTAATGAAGTGATCTTTAGGTAGGCCATCAGAAACTTCTGCTGCGCTATTCTGATAATATTCTCTCCTTCGACTTCACCCTCAATGAATTTGAAGAGGGATGAGGAATCCACTGATCCTTTTGTCCTTTCCCAACCGTCTTTGGTGATTGCTCTTTCACTCTTGCTTGGGCATTGTCTTCACCTCAGCTCTGATACCATGTTAATTTTAGGTATGTTCTATGCTTAGAGCAATTTATTTCAATTTTCATAATTAGCTCAATATCTTTTCCAGATTAGCAATCACATCAGCATTAAAGTAAATTGCAGATAGAACATAAACATAAATCACAAAAGACAAGCCAAGACGAGGACACAAGATGTGGCGCTAGCCAGGGACAAACCCTAATGTGGGGAAACCCTTGATCAATTTTTCTTATATGTTCTTCAATAGTTCAGCAGAGAGAGAGATAGTATGTTTACAACGGAAGTCAACACTTTGGCTTATCTAGATAAGAGCATAGATCATCTCTATACATGAGATCAGTTGAAGACATGCTGCTTCAACTGATTCTCCAAGGTGACTCCTTCACCTATTGTTGTGTTGCATTTCGTCATCATGCTGCACCTCACCATGCTGCACCATGCTGTACCCATCATCACTATGCTGCATCTCATCATGCTTCATTAATCATGATTGTACCCATCATTGTACTGCATTATGTGCCATTGCTGCACCATGTTGCCATACTGACCTATGTGCTGGCTGCATCTTGCTTGCTTGTTTTCCCTAGCTTGCTTGTTGTCCCTAGCATTCTTGTTGTCCTCTGCATGCTTGTTGTCCTTTGCATGCTTGCTGTTGTATGGTCGCTGTCCCTTGCATGCTAGCTATAACATTGCATGCTTGGTGTCTTTGCTGCTAAGTACCATACAATTGTCCCAATGTTAGTTAGTTGTCCCTTGCATGCTGCTCTCCTTCGGAGACAGATGCTCAAGCTGTTCTGGCAGTTTCGGCAATTTCGGCTGTTCCCAACAGTTCCGGTAGTTCCGGCAATTCCGACAATTCCTGCTATTCCCGACAGTTCTAGCAGGTCTGGCAGTTCCAGCTTTTCCCAACAGTTCCTGGTAGTTCCGGCAGTTCTGGCTCTTCCCGGTAATTCTGGCTATTCCCGGCAGTTCCAACAGTGCCGACAATTCCGGCTATTCCCGACAGTTCCGGCAGTTCCCGACAGTTTCGACAGTTCCGACAATTTTGGCTATTCCCGATAGTTCTGGCAGTTCCGGCTTTTCTCGACAGTGCCGACAGTTCCCGGTAGTTCTGGCAGTTCCGGCTTTTCCCGGCAGTTCCGACAGTTCCGGCTTTTCCTGGTAGTTCCTAGCAGTTTTGGCAGTTCTGGCTATTCCCGGCAGTTCTGGCTTCTGCCCTCTAGATTAGGGCAGCTTTATCCCTTAGGATCTCTCCCCCTACTAAAACCCAAAGACAAGTAGAGAGGAAGAGATCCCAAGTGTGTTGAAATGACTTGAAGGCCACCTCTATTTATACTAAAGCGTTGAGCACAAGTGGGGTTTATTTGGTTGCTGGCCGACCTTGATGAATTGAACCATAACACAAATAAATTCATATATCCATGAATACTTATCGGAATCGGATGATCTTTAGATCAATCCTACACCTCTCGATGAGAGGGATCCAAGAAAAATATCAGCTTCCATTAATAAGATGACCCACATGGAGTTTGGCCCTAGTTGCCAATTTTAACAGTGATCCACAGTATCAATTGAGTATCTCTTATTGGCATGTTTCATGGTTTATTGCTGACTGTCACAAGCTTGCTGAAGTCTGATATACATAGTGACATAAGCATCTATTCACTTGCTTGCATCTTCACCTAGAATGCTCTAATTTAGCTTAAAAAGGTGTATCAAGTTTTGGCATTATTTTGGCATTTGATATTGATCTACTCACTGCTGTCATAAGAGCTTGTCATAAATTACATAAAGGCTCTTTGGTATTGGTTAATATCCTTTTGTTGATCATTCTATGGTTTCATAAGAGGAATACTACATTTGGTCTCTTGTGAGTTTCGCAATCTAAAAATTTGCACTAAGTAGTTCATTCTCTAGAACAAATGACAAATCTGATCCGAGCATTGAATAATCTTGTTGAAGACTTGCCTAAGTTATAAATCTAAAGAATTTAAGATATTGGTATAATTTGGCATTAAGAATCTAATTGCAATATTGACGTTATCTTATTGGTATATTTTGAAAAGGATCCTAATTGCATAAGAGCATTGATTGTCTAATCATCATTGGCTAATTGTTCTAAGTGGATAGGTGCTCTAGTTCTCTTTCTTGCCATTAATCTCATTAGTGCTTCATGGTTAATATATATTGTGGATCTTTGGCATATTGATAATCTTCTATTTAAAGGCATATATCTTGTGATTATTAAATTGGGCAATTGTATCATGGATATCTTTTTGGCATTTGTATCAGTGATCATTTGGTTTTTTTTAAGATTGTCTTTTGATTTATTGTTAAGTACTCTTGTTATAAGATAATCAACATCAAATACTTAAAAAACATTAAACAATCTTAATTCAAGAGGGACTCATTCACCTTGCATCTCATTCTTAAACTAGTCTTGCATCTAATAACTTACCTCCAAGCATAAGCTTGGTTGATAGAAAATAGGACAACCTTTCTCATCTAGCTTGAGGACCCTAGCACCTCTTTAGTGGTTAACACGGTGACCTTGTAGTCGTCAGAGGCACAATCTCTATAGCGCCAGAGGCATTGGGTGGTTAGTACATAAGCGGAGGTATCGTTAATCAAGCCTTTGCTTGCTTCCCCTTGGCCTCTTTCTCACAACCTACTCTAGAGACTAGTTCCAAAATAGTTAAGAGGGAGGACACACCTAGAAAGACATTTAACTAAAAGTAACCAAGATTCTTGCATCACACCTAGGCCTTAGGATTTGCATAGCATATAGGATAGTCATTCATTCAAGCAACAATTGTTCATCTGGTTACTTGGTCTCTAATTGATATAAAGCAAGAAATTGACTCCATAAGGTATTGATCTCACGTTTAAATCTAATCTAATTCATAAATCTTGCTAAATCAACCAAGTGGCTAGGCCATTCAATCGTGTCTCCCAGACTCATTGGTTGCCAACTTGTCTTTCATTTTCATCTTCCATAGGGACTACCCCCCATAGCCTGCTATTGGGAGACAGTTAGAACAGAGTGGACGGGGATTAGAGTGACAACCCTCGCCTTGAGCCATTGTTGCACCATGCCTGTACAATTTGAGCAACAACACACCACACACTTGGCGGTTGATCCAGGGCCTAGATGAGGATGTGTCTCGCCACGAGAGACAATGGGAGGGCTTGCATTTTTCTTCTGACTCTTACAAATGGGATACAAGCTTGTTCGATTCATTTGGAGACCCATAAGGATGTTATTATGCCCCCACACCGCTTGGGCGAACCACAGGTCATTTGATTGGATATCAAGGGGCCAACCCCTTGATCACTATGTTTGGAGCCCATCCTTCCACTTTGGCACATATTGGACTCCATTAGCCCTCTTCAATGGCCCTTTCACCTATCGTACTTATTATTTGCCCTATTGGGAGGTTTATTTTTACATTATGGAGCTATCTTGGTGGGCTTGTCACTAAGGAATGTTATTTTGACACATTATTTTATTAGTTGGGGCATTATTAGGCCTTATTAGACAAATCGAACCCCTTAGAGAGGATATATATTGATGTGATGATCATTTCATTTGATCATCACTTGGATTTGGACTTGTATCTGTTCTTGAGAATTTCGCTAGCCCTTTTGATGGACGAATTGGATTATTGATGCATTTGGATGTTTGGAAGAGCTTATCTTTTATCTTTTAGCTTCGATTTTCTTGTCTATTGATGATTGGAGGATTTTTGCTGTACTTGTGTCATTTTCATGATTTATTTCTCATGTGTTGTCACCTGTGCAATGTATGAAGGTTTTCACTCATGAAGTTGGTGTAGTTGCCTTAACTAAAATGTTAATTTGTTGAACTTGTCTTTGTGAGGGTTTTACCTATGTTTCATGCAAAAGTATGGTGAATAAATGTCTTAGGGGTATATGATTATTCATTATTACCTTGATAGGTCATCAATTGCAGCATCAAAGAAGTATAAACTTTCCTAGTAACCTAGTTGCTGCCTCTAGGGCCATGTAAAGTTGCTAGGAGACTCCTTGATTGGGTATAAGACATCTCTAAACATTGGATTGCATTGGCTCCATTCTCCCAATAGGCTAGGCACTGGTCTAGTATTAGATGGTCATTAGAACGAAGATCTCTTTGAGCTTCTCTACTCCTTTTCTAAACCCTAACCTTAATAGGTCTCCTAGGGCATCACACAAAATTAATTGTAGCCATCCAAAATTCATGAAACTTGGTCAAGAACTGCGCTGATGTGTCCTTGAGAGGTCCTCTAATTTTGAAGCTATTCTGACAGTGGAATTTGATGTTATCTCAAGCCCTAGCTCGAGGACCATTTCTTCCGTAGGCTTCCTGTGGTTAGTGGTTTCATAAGGATCATTGCATCTAGATTTCAAGTCAAATCTTACCTCTTTGATCCTTTTCTCCTCCCTCACTTCATCAAGTCCATCTATTTGAAGTCTTGACTCTTACCCCACACCCTTGACCTCGTTTGGGTCCACTAGGGCTTCTTTGTGGTCTTGCAACCTTGACACTCCAATTTCACAAGGGTTGCTTAGAAACCTGTTCTTCTAGGTTTCTTTGGCTTAGGGCACTTCATATCAAGACATACTCCTTAAGCTTAGGTCCAAGTTTCCTTATAATACTTCTTGGAGAGCCATCCATCTTGCTTCCAAAGCAAGCAATCCTTGTCATTAGAGACTCTCCTTTGAATAGGCTTGGAAAGCACTACCCTTACACTATTGACACATTTCTTCTAGTGATTTCCCTAGTACCGGGACTCCTCCCATCGGTGAAAGCCCTGTAAAGAGCAGGGAGCTTTAGCTGAGGTGACAGTGGTCTATTGTTCCATTGTTACTGCTTGACCTAGTAGGTTCTCTATAGGAACCCCTTCTAGGACCCCTGCTAGTATGAGCGGTAACAAGAAGTACTAATAAACAAAATATTTATTAAAGGATTCCTTGAAAGAAAAATGTGTGTGCCCAGATGGTAGGTGTACTTTTTAGAAGCTGGTCAACCAAAATCTAGGTTAAAGTATGAACACTATTCAAAGCCTAACATATGGTTAGGCAGTTATGTGAAGATTGTTTATTGACAGACAGTGCCAGGATTTATCACTGCAACGCATTTATGTTTCGAAGTTACTATAAGAAATCTCCTTATAAATCTCTCTTTACGTTTTTTCAGTTTACAAAATGAATATCCAGCATTACTCAATATAACATTCAGATAAAGGAGGTTGATTTTGATTACCATATAATTTCATGTGAGGTACTGGGAAGTGTTGATCAGATTTTGCCTCTACTGACGCATGTTAACGAAGCAATGGAAAGTCAGTTTCCAATGACCAAGAATGCATTATTAGGGCTATCAGGGATCCAAATCATGCTCTGGTAGTGACTACGACCAAGTTTGCTGTTTTATCTTCAGAAATTGACATTATATGGTGATGCTATTAGATGCCTGCGAAGAATCAATATCCAGGGCTGGGCGTTTTTGAGTTTCTCTATCATTATATGCTATTTATTTGTAGTTCTTGATGTGCACACTCATACACATATACATTTGTTATTTTCCCTTTTGTAAGCATCATTATACGTTTTTGTATGTGCATAAATTACCAAACTTTTCATAATTGAGTTGTTATGGTTTTGTGCAGTCTATGAGGGAGAAAGCATTACAGTCTTTCACAAAGCTTTCTGCTGGATTTCTTCTATGCACTGATGTGGCGGCACGGGGTCTTGATATTCCTGATGTTGACTGGATTGTGCAGGTGGGAATTTCAAAGATTTAATTTTTGTTTAGTTTCACAATTCTAGTAAGTATAGTTAGGTAGAATTTTTTATGCTACAGGATTCTAAATTTTTCTTTGTTAACAAAATTGTTATGAAAACGAACTTGAAAGATTAAAGTGTGGGGTGAGGTGCTGTCTCGGTCATGCATGCTTTGTGAAATTGGTGTTTTTAAGGTATTATAGTATGTTGCTCCATGCTAGCCTACAGAATAAGTATTGGTTAGATATGTAGAGTTTTTTCGTGAAATGCTTGTTTATAGTAGATAGTCATCAGATATTTGGATTAACGTTTTGTCAATGTCAAGCTTCTGATTTATATACCACCATACACCAACGTGGATATAATCAAATGATAGTATATATTGCCATCTGGTCACTTGAGCTGAACGTGTTGCAAATACTACTTGAAAAAAGTTGGGTAACTAATATGGGAACATTAAAAATATATAACTTTCCAAAATGCCGGCATACAAAGAAGGATTGGGTAAAGTTCACATTCATTAAAAAGTGTTTATTGTTGAAGTTCATCGGATATATTGAAGACATGTCAAGTTGATGTCATGCATGTTACTGTTACGTCTTTTAATGTCATTTGACATCTAAATGCTGAGGTTAAGGTAGGGTAAGTTGAAGGATAAATTATAGGCAAGGGGAGGGGAGAAGCTGACTTGGTTTTACGGATAAGGCATTGGTGATATGCTGGCATGGTGTAGGTCCGATATCACATTGTTGGCATGATGTCACCCATGTTACAAAACAATAAGAAGAGGAAATGAAAGAAACCTCACATTTTCTTTAATTAAATTGCCACACTATGGACAAACTAGTACACATTTATGTATACAAGTCATGAGATGTTGGACCCTTAACTAATTTGCAAATTCAATGCCAAGTGTACACAGAATATTTCCTTGTGACATATTATCTTACACCCTAGGATACCTCAGTCCTTATATGACACTCATTTCCTTCACATTATTTGATATACCATTTAATACACACCTAGGTCCATTTATTTCCTTCATATGTCCCAGAACTAAGTGAAGGTTACACATTTAGATATGTTTAACCATGACCATATCGAAATGGTCGTTATCCCTGTTAAATCTCTAATACCAGATCTGATTTATTTATGCCTCAACAATTATTTTATACCTAGAAATTATTTACTAAATAAAATATGAAACTATTGGAAAATAAAATCATTGGTATTTTAACTTTCATAAATTAAATTTGTAGCGGAAATAAAGTAGGGAAAATTGGTCACACTTCAACAGAAAAATTCTGCCCAAAGCAATCTTCCTTCACTTTATATTACTTAGGAAAGTTAGGGTCTAGACCCACAGAGAATACACAGAAAAATGACACTTGGAACCTGTAAATTGGCCCCTCTCGAAAAATTGGCCTCAAGGAATTCGGCTCTCCTGGAACTCAGCTCTCCGGAAAATTTCAGCCTTGGGAAATCAGCCTCCCCTGCTAGCTAACTCGGCCCCTCTTTCTCCCTTCGTACAACCCGTGCACACTAGAGAAAAATCAGTCCCTGAATAATTTGGCCCACTACCAAAACTTGGTCCTCCTCTTCAGTATTTCGACCTCTCTCTCCTATGTTGATTTGGAGTAGCATCGGATGTGCTCTAGCCATGAAAATTGGTGCAGAGGCTAAAGCACATGAGATCTCCAAGACTAAGAAATGGTTTGGACAAATTGTACCTGGTTTGGAAGATATTAAAATAATTAATATTTTTAATGGAGTTCTTAAGTCTAAACTTAGGAAAAATAAAATATTAATGGGTATTAATAAAAAACTGGGTTAGAAGGTTCCAAAAGTCATGGATCAAGCCAAATCTAATCCTAGCCATTAATTAGAGATTTAATCTTGGTCGTTGATGGACCAACGAGAAAAGTATAAGAGGAGGCTTAAGGGTCAGTGGGAGAACACACCAGAGTGATCAGTCATTCATTTTGCTAAAGCGGGGTTGCTAAGCAAAGTTGAATCAGTGATCAACAACGACGAGCAGTGAGTACGAGGCAGAGAGATAGAGACAATACTGAGAGACCAACGCAGAAGCAGAGAGAGCGAGAGCAACAACCAGTCTAGGCTACGCAGAGCCCAACAGAGACAACGTAGAGGCCAGAGGGACTACGTCATCCACGCAGAGGCTGCTGGAGTGATGCAGAGGGTCCCAGAGGCTGCGCAATGCCTCAGAGGGCTGATGCAGAGGGTCCTAGGGTTGACGCAGGTCAGCAGAAGGCTGACGCAGAGGCCAGAAGGGCTAGCGATGAGCTTCAATTGTGTCGGAGAGGGTTTCGTGGGATAGGTTTTCTGAATACCTATTTCTGGATATAGAGGTATTGTTGTTGTGTATTTTTTTCTGTCGGGTGAGCCGGTTAGGCATCCAGTTATACTCAGATAGACTGCATAATAATATAACCCTCTGAATAGCTGCATCAGTTTTCCCGCATTGGGTTTTTCCGGGGACATTTGTCCAAAAATAATGGTGTCACTTGTGTGCTTGTTTTCTTTCAGTTGATGATTTGTAGATGTTGTCACTGTATTGTGTTTATTTCGGTATTTAATAGTATTAAATAACTTGTTTGAATTTAAACAAGTAGAAGAAATAAACCAACAGAATACAAATTAATTTTCTAACGGATAGACTTAGAAAATTCAACATGGTATCAGAGCGTGGTTGCAGATCACAAGAAAACTGAAGGCATCAACTTAGCAGAGCATTTGCAGCAGATTCAGTTGTCCTGAGTGACAAAGTTGATCCTTGCAGAAAGCGACAGAGGAAGGAGTGACGCAGAGGGACTGCATCATCAGTCTGGGCCAGAGAGAGGCAGCACAGAGGCTAAGGAGGGCAGAAACAGGCTCACGCAGAGGCCAGGTGGGCTGACGCAGTTGGCTGAGGGAGCTGTTTTGCCAGTGCTGGGATTGCGCAGAGCCAAGAGGCTCAATCCTTCAGTTGCTGGGGCATAGGAGGTTGTGGGTAGTTTGCGGAGCGAAGCTGGTGGGGTACTGTAGTTAGAACCAATGTTTTAAGACTCTGACTCCGACTCGGCCGAGGATCGACTCCGACTCCGAAACGGTAATGACTCGGCCGGCTCGATTTCAATGACTCGGTCGTTGTAAAAAATACATTAAATATTTATTTTTTTTATTAAAAAACATAATTTTAAATATTTTAAACATAATTTTAAAGATTTTCATTCATGTTTCCAAACACACAACATTATAATATAGATGGAAGACAACATATGATCAAATTAGGCTCATGAACCAATCCACTATATCAAAATGGTACCCAATGGCAATACATAGTCAACTGTCATACATGATCAAAGACTCAAAACAAAATACAAATAACCAAGGAGGCTAGAAATGGCCTCTACAACAAAAGTAAACTGTGATGGTGACCAGACTGCAATACTAGTACTACTGGCTAGTAGCTACTGCCAGAGGAGCCAAGATCATCTCGACCAATCTCTGGATCATCATCATCAGAGTCAGACAAGGGGCCCCATGGCTCCTCCTCCTCATCATCATCATCTCCAACTGCAACTGTAGAAGTGGTACCAGTACCACTAGCAGGCTGTGCAGCAGATGCAAGCTGAGATGGAGTAGATATGCGGCTGCGCTTCTGTCGTGGCTGAGCAGAGGAAGCACCTACAACTGGAGTCCTTGCTGGCTGTGAGACTGAGGCTGGTGGATTGGGATCTGCATTCAACTGAACAGGCTGAAGTTGAACAACATGTTCAAGTTCATCAAGATCCTCATCAGGATCAAACTCTGGTGGACGACTCTCCACTACCCAATCTGATGTTGGATCAATGTCTTCCAACACAATGGGATCTGAATCAGGTCTTTTGTTCAACAATTGGTTTCGTCTGAGCCGAAGGTTGTATTGGACAAAAACTAGATCATTCAACCGTTTTTGATCCAAACGGTTTCTCTTCTTTGTGTGAATCCTCTCAAAGACAGACCAATTGCGCTCACACCCAGATGCATTGCAAGTTTGACTCAAAATACGAATTGCAAACCTTTGCAATTCAGGGCACTGGCCACCAAAGGCCTCCCACCATTGTGCTGCAAAAAACATAGGAGTGTAATGAATTATGAGTTAGATGAAGGCTGAAGCTCAACAAAATTACAAATTATATCTAACTTTCAAATTATAAATGATTTAACAAACTTTAATAAAAAAAGTAAAACCATTAAGAAATTGAAAATTGAAATTTTTGTTTACCTGGCTCATCTGCTTCTCTTGCAATCTTTGCTAGGTTCTTCCCAAAGGTACCTGTTGCATTGCTGAAGGATGTGACCTGTTGATGTATCCCCAGTTGATCAGACTCCGATGGGATCATGCGTTCAATGCAATCAACCAGTCCATCTCTGACCTCCCCCTCAAAGCTCCTGACTCCTTAGCTTTATAATGATACCGTGGGTTCAAAAAATACCCAGCTGCATGCATAGGGCGATGGAGTTGATTGTTCCATCTTTCATCAATGATTGCCCAAATGGGCCCATACTTTGCCACTCTATCCTTGTATGCTGTCTTTATTTGCTCCTTTGCTTGATCCATAGCCTCATAAATGAAGCCCATAGCCAACCTTTCCCCATCCACCAACCGCAACACCTTAACTAGTGGCTCAGCAAGCTTCACAATCTCTGCTGCCTTTCTCCAAAAAGTTTCTTCATGGACTTTCCTTTTCAATTCTTTGCCTTCTGGTTTGTTAGACCAATTTCTTTGATTCCATTCATCACTGGAAAACATCTTTTGCAAGTTTCTATGTTGGGAAAGCATAGATTGCAATGTCAAAAAATGTGTAGCAAATCTAGTGATGGCAGGCCTAATAATATCCTTGCCTCCAGTGTGTTTCCTCATGATACTCAAAACCCGTGTATGATTGTAGATAAATTTTGTTATGCTTTTGGCATGATCTACAGTGTTTCTGACCCAATCTAATTTTCCAATATCCTCAAGCATGAGGTCTATGCAATGTGTAGCGCATGGGGTCCAAAAGATGGTCTTGTGTTTTTCCTCTAACAGTTTACCAGCAAGAACATAGTTAGAGGCATTATCTGTGATGATTTGAACAACATTAGCCACCCCCACCTCCTCAACAACCTGATCCAATAGCTGAAACAACAAGTGGCCATCTTTTACCTTATCAGATGCATCAACTGATTTTAAAAACATGGTTCCCTGTGGGCAGAAGACAAGAAAGTTTATGATGGTATGGTTTCTTTGATCAGTCCATCCATCTGACATGATGGTACACCCTGTTCTTGCCCATGAGTCCCTGAACTCTTGCAAATACTCATTAATGGATTGAATTTCTTTCTGCAAACGAAACCCCCTTAGCTCTTGCATAGTAGGGCCTTTGAAGCCTTTTCCAGCAGCATGTATGGCATCAAACATAGGCTCATAATATGGTGAACGAGCAGCATTAAAGGGGATATCAGCATCATACCACCATCTAGCTATGTAGTCACAAGCAGTCTCCCTCAATTCTTTCTTCCAATGGTCATCTAATGTGGGTTGAATTTGACCTTTACTAACTTCAGGACCATGTGCATCTGATGGAGAGGAGGGAGTGAAATAACTTTTGATAGTCACATCACCCTTTTTCAAATTCATTCTACCCTTTCCCTTATCTTGAACAGAACCAAAAGAGGGAGGAACATAACGGAAAGGGTTGGATGCCTCAGTTTGAGGGATAGAGGAAGAACCCTCAAAATCATAGTGGGGGTTGGTAGCCATCATTTTTTGTATCTCCCTCTTCCTCCCAATTTCAGCCTGTATCTCTTTTTGCCTAGCCTTATCTTCTTTAAATTTCTCAAAGCTGGCCAACAAATTCTTTCTAATCTCCCCAATTTCTGATGAGGTACATGGGGTAATTTGGCCTCTAATCCCTGCCAAGTGTTGTTTCAGCCTATTAATGCCCCCAGGACCTTCCTTAATTTTCCTATGGCAAAATTTGCAATGCATCTGACTATCAACCATTTCAACATATGCCCAAGCAGGATCTTTTGCTCTAGGTGCCATTTTTTGACTAGGAAAACAATCTGAAAATGAAAAAAAAAAAAAATTGATTCAATGTTCATTTATTTGACAAAAAACACTCTCTAAGCTTTCTTGATATGCACCTAAAATTTACTAAGCAAAAACAGATTTATAGAGGTGGAAAAAAATACCTCCAGGCACAAACTGCCTCCTCAAGCTTGCTCCAAGAATCAGCTCCTCAATGCTGCTCCAAATGGCTGCCCAAGAAGCTCCTCACTCCAGCTACAATGCTCCTCCAAGACTCCTCACTGCTGCTCCAAAACAAGCTCAAGAACTGCTCACTAATTCTCAAAGAAGACTCTCACTCAAATGCATAAGACTGTTGTGAGTGAATGAGAGCATTTGGGTGTCTTAAATAGGGTTTGGGAGGGGGAAATGGACCCCAAAAGCATTTAACAAATTACTATTACCCTTTGGAATCCATAAACTGCATTAAACATTTGAAAAATTACCAAAAAAACGAATTTTTTTTAACTTTTTACGCTGCCCAGCCGTCCCAAGTGTGACTCGGCCGAGTCATAACGGACCCGGCCGGGTTGACCGAGTCACACATGACTCGGCCGAGTCATTGGATGACTCGGCCGAGTCATGTGTGACTCGGTCAACCGAACCGGTTAGGTGGCCGGGTCACTCCTCAGGCTAATGACTCAGTTCGACTCGGCCGAGTCGGTTTCGAATCGGCCGACTTGTAAAACAGTGATTAGAACAGGGCAAGACCAAGGTAGAGGGAGTCGCTGCTGAGGCGGATTTCTAGCCAAGGAATCCGAATCAGTGTTGCAGTTGCACAGACGATCGGAGAGGGGCAACTTGACAGTTGGCAGAACGATTTCCAGAAGGGAAATCGGGACTCAGAGGGAGTCTAGAAGAGAACTTCCAGATGGGAAGTAGAGAGACTCGCAGGGGTGGAACTGAGAACTTCTAGACGAGAAGTAGAGAGACTCAATAGGAGTCGAACCGAGAACTTCCAAGTGGGAAGTAGAGAGACTCGGAGGAGTCGATAGAAGAGCAGCGAGATGGCCATGAATGGGCTGAGAGATCAGGACAGGCTGGACGAAGCGTCCAACTTTGTGGCCTGGAAGGCCAGGATCTTGTCCATTCTAGATAGACATCGTATCAAAGGCTTCGCCTTAAGAGTGATGGCTATCCCAGTTGACCCGATAGCTAATGAAAGGTACGAGGAGGCAATGACTAAGGCAAAGTGCATCATCCTTGATGGGGTCAAGGATCATGTGGTGCCACATATTGCTAAGAAGGAAATGACAAAGGAGATGTGGGACACTTTGAGGACATTGTACTAGCATACTTCTATGCAGAGGAAGATGCTCCTGGAGAATCAACTAAAGTCATGCCAGATGCAGAAGGGAGAGCAGATAGTTGTCTTCCTCGGTCAGTTGAAGGAGATCTGTGACCATTTAACTTCCATAGGGGCCACGCCAGATGAGGAATTGATGGTGAGGACCGCACTTAACACAGTCTCTGAGGATTGGGAGATATTTGTCTAGAGCATACTGGGCAGGACGAGTCTTCTAGATTGGGAAGAACTGTGGGCGACACTTCGTCAAGAAGAGATCAGACGGCTAACCAAGGCGGGGAGTAGCGGCAAAGGGGTCAAGATCAAGAAGGAAGAGGAAGAGGATGCAACTCTAGCATCTGTGGGAAAGCAGGAGAAGAGGAAGAAGAAGGACCTCTCCAAGGTCAAGTGCTTCCATTGTGGGGAACTGGGTCACTATGCGAACCAGTGTCCGAGGAAGAAGAGTAAGGGAGAGGCTTCTGACTCGAAGGCAGCGCCAGTGAGGGCGGAGAAAGAAGTCAAGGAGGATGACGATTGTGCCATGAGTGCTCATGTGCCACTTGAGAAGAAGTGGGGAGACATCGAGCTGTAGTCAAGAGGACTACAGGCGATGAGGGGCAGGATTCTTGAGGTACCCCACCTCTTGGATTATACTTGGCTACAGGAGCCCCGAAGAGGAGTAGCAGGATTGGCGGATGTAGGTAGAGACGAACGCGGATGAAGCGGCAGAGAGTGCTACAGTGTAGGAGTCTCGGGACAGCGCAAGGCTAGCAGGCTGCAACAGTGCGAGAGGCATAAGAGTCTTGCACTAGTGCAGGATGGCACAGAGAGGTGTGCAACGATGCGAGATGCAGGGAGTTGTTGCAGCAACGCAGAGGTCAGTAGAGGGAGCACTTGTTAGCGGCAGAGGGAGCTTCGACAGCGGGAGTGTTTCTAGCCTGACAGGGATGTCAGAGTTGGGTGGACCAGTTACTTACTTCTCAGTAACTGAGTTGCAGTGCAGTAGCATGATGTAGCATGATGAGAGGGGGATGCAATGCAGATGCAGTGTTGGGAGGATGGACCAGTAGCAACACGGATGCAGAGAGAGCTGTCGTACGGATGCAACAGTGGCAGTGGCAGGGCCATGGGCAGTAGTACAAGATGCAGTAGTGCAGAGGATGTTGTGCGGGGAGGCCTAGCATTTGCATAGGGACCAATGCCGGATAATCAGGGTGATGCTCAATGTGGAGTATTACTAGAGCACAATCCTTGCTAAGAGGGAGTGTTGATTTGGGGTGGGATCGCATATGCTCTAGCCATGAAAATTGGCGGAGAGGCTAAAGCACATGAGATCTCCAAGACCCAGAAATGGTTTGGACAAATTGTACCCGGTTTGGGAGATATTAAAATAATCAATATTTTTAATGGAGTTCCTAAGTCTAAACTTAGGAAAAATGAAATATTAATGGGTATTAATATAAAATTGGGTTAGAAGGTTCCAAAAGTCATGGATCAAGCCAAATCTAATCTTAGCCGTTGATTAGAGATTTAATCTTGGGCATTGATGGACCAATGAGAAAAGCATAAGAGGAGGCTTGAGGGTCAGTTGGAGAACACACCAGAGTGATCAGTCATTCATTTTGCTAGAGCGGGGTTGCTAAGCAAAGTTGAATCAGTGATCAACAGTGAGGGGCAGTGAGTACGAGGCAGAGAGGCAGAGACAATACTGAGAGACCAATGCAGAAGCAGAGAGAGCGAGAGCAGCAGCCAGTCTAGGCTACGCAGAGCCCAGCAGAGACATCATAGAGGCCAGAGGGACTACGTCATCCACTCAGAGGCTGCTGGAGTGACGCAAAGGGTCCCAGACGTTGCGCAGTGCCTCAGAGGGCTGATGTAGATGGTTCTAGGGTTGATGCAGGTTAGCAAAAGGCTGACGCAGAGGCCAGAAGGGCCAGCGCCGAGCTTTCGTTGTGCCGGAGAGGGTTTTGTGGGACAGGTTTTCTGAATACCTGTTTCCGGATATAGAGGTGTTGCTGCCGTGTATTTTTCTCTGTCGGGTGAGCCAGTTAGGAATCCAGTTGTACTCGGATAGACTAGATAGACAGTTGTGTCTCTGTTCTACACAGGCCTTAGGCATGTAAATAACTATTAATCACTTATTTTTCTGCAACAAGGGTTGGCATTTTCCACATAGATCTACATTAGGTTTGGATTAAAAGTTCCTGACTCAGAAGTTTCTTTTTAATTTGTTGACCTTTTAAAGTTCCCTCTCAGATTATTCTCTTGTGCATTCATGTTTTTTAGAGTTTCTCATGGATTTGGGAGGTATGACATCTGTTTGCAGGTTCAATGCTTGGTAAGTTTATCATTGTAAATTTATATATAAAATTAGTTCCAATTTCTTTTAGAGTTTTTAGTTTTAATAATTTTATTTTATTAAATGTAAAAGTTAAAATGTTTTAAATTTTTAATTAAATTTTATTTAAAGTTTTTTAAATTTTATTATCATAGTAACCTGAAAACTGATTTTATTTGAAGTGTTTTTAAATTTTATTTATCATACTAACCAGAACACTGATTTTATTTGAAGTTTTTCTAAAATTTATTTATCATTTTGAATTTTATTGATTCATGTGTAGTGGCAGAGATTTATAATTTCTGATTTATAGGTAGTACTTTTTAAAAAGTTTATTTACATAAATTATTAATCAATTATTAGTTAATTAATTTTAATTTAAAACCAATAATTAGTTAATTAATTTTAAATTAATACTATATTAAAAGAACATTATTGATTCTTAAATGTTCAAATATCAATATTATGAAATTCTCATTTTATTTTGATAATTTGGAAAAAAAAAATTTAATATTATATGTTGCTATTTCGTTCATGATTTAAACATGCCAACATTTGTAAATTTTGTTTAAGAAGCAATATTGAATATTTAATGTGCATTGTTCATACTCTTACATTTTTTTAAGATCTTATTTTTTCATTTCTCATTGTACATTTTGCTTATAATGTGTTTTTTGTTCCTTGTATTAATCAGGGAAATCATTGAGGGTGGTAGTTCAATACCAACTAGCAGACATGAAAATACTTATCTTCCTCCAATTCCAAGAGGCCAAGTCCAACAAAGCACAAACCCCAAGAAACCCTTGTTAAAGTTTGTGAAGAAAATTACTAAAAACAAGAAAAATAATAGTGGTGGTTGTGAAGAATGGATGTGAATTGTGCACATTGTGTAACCATGTGTTTAAAGAAAGCTACACTAGGGTGTGACATCATCTTCTATCCCTATCTGGTGATGGGGTAAAGGGTTGTACATGTACTATTGAGAAAATGATGGAGTTGACAAAGCTTCACATGGATGCCCGAGGATCCAATGTAATGAACTTGGACAATGATTGTACTTTTAAAGTACCTAGATCTTCTTCCCATGATATGGAAGATTCGGTGAATCAAAATTCATCAAACCAATTTGAGTCTGGGGGGGGGTCTACTTCTGGGAGGAGTAAGAGGCTTGCTAGTTTTTCTATTGAACAAATTTCTAAAATCCACAATATATTACATAGGGATGAGGTTGATGATATGCTATTATTGATTTTTTTTATGGAATATGAATTTTATTTAATGCTACCCGTTCTCCACATTACAAAGAAATGGTGCAAAAATTCATAGTTGTCGGGCCAGGATATGCATATGCACCCCCAAAATACAACAAAATGAGGACATCATTGTTAGATAAGGGGGTGACAAGAATGCAGGGGCTTATGGCCCCCCTTAAACAATCTTGGATTTATTCAAGATGTTCAATAGTCATGGATGGTTGGACAAACATTCAACAAAGGCCATTGTTGAATATTATTGTTACATCTCCAATTGGGCCCTATTTTTTAAGAGCAATTGATTGTAGTGGGAAACTAAAGGATGCTACTTTCATGTTTGAAGTGTTGAAAGAAGCAATTGATGAGATTTGTCCTTAAAATGTAGTACATGTAATCACAGATGCAACACTTGTTTGCAAAGCAATGAGTTTGATGGTCAAAGTCGATATAGGCATTTAAAGGATGCTACCTTCATGTTTGAAGTATTGAAAGAAGCAATTGATGAGCTTTGTCCTTCAGTGTAGTACATGTAATCACAGATGCAACACCTGTTTGCAAAGCAGTGGGTTTGGTGGTCAAAGTTGATATAGGCATATCTTTTGGACTCGTTGTTGTATATAGGCCTTGAACGATGTCCTCAAATACATTGGCAAAATATATTGGATTGCAAAACTCATTTCAGATGCAAGAGATGCACAAATGTACATTTGCAACCACCATGCCTCTATAGCAATCTATAGGATGTATTCAAGGAAGAGGTCTTTAAAACCTGCAAAAACAAGATATGCTACATACTTTATTCTTCTTCACTTCTTTATCCTTATGTGAATATGCTCTTGAAGTGGTGCCATTGATCTGATCATGTGTTGGATGTTGATAGGAATCAATGTCAAATGGAGAACTATTTTGAACAAGAACCAGTTCAATATGTTGATTCCTTTGCTATAGTTCATCTCACTGGAGCTGTGACTCAAGTTGAAGAAACTCGATCTTGTCTTGTGCATCTTGTAAATAGGTTCAAATATCTATGAGAGTGGCTTTGCTAATTTTGATTGTATCATCAATAGTAGAGGGTATTAGAGTATTCAATAACTCTAATACTTCATCAATTCGTGTTGTTTTTATCAATAATTCAGACTAAAAAAATGAAGGGTGTCGGCTTTAACCGATTGCTAGTGAAGGATGCACTTTTGAGTCTTATTACTCTGATAGTAATAGCTAGTTCCAATCCTGGAAATTCAGAGTTAAATGAAATCTTCTTAAAAATGAAATTTAATCCTTCTGTTATCACTATGTTGCAAACAAATGTTTTAGTGCCAATGGAAATCCAAAATAGTTAGGCTACAAAATGGTGCAATGGCCGCCTTGCTAACAAATCAATAACAAGACGAGAGAACAAATAGTGAGTGCCTCTCCATGGATTAATCTTTTAGGTCCTTATTGGTATCCCATAAATTAGCATATGAATATGCCACCAAATATTTCAAATTAATTCATTTTTCACCATCAGCTTAGTTATTTAACTTTTTTTTTGTCAATCTAAATAAAAGAACACTACCTAGTACATGCATTTTTTTTCCAAAGAAAAAATCGTAACTTTCATTAAGGATATGAAAATTACATTTTGTATGTGCCTAAAGCACTCGATAAAAAGGCCCGAATTAGGAAACAAAACTATAAAGATCCATCATATTGAGCTCGAAAGATAATGAGAACTAACAAAAACTGTCAAAAAATAGCCTTGAAAGGCAGTTAGCCAAGTATGCATTTACACATTATGGAAGCTATTTATAATCTGCATCACTGACGCATGTCTATTGCTTGCTTTTGTCTAGACTCCTTTCAATGAAGCTGGTGGAACCTGCATTGTTCAACCCTCTCCGTCTCTGGGCTCTTATGTGCCTTTATGTCTCCTTACGTGCCCACGTCACTTTGTTGACCTGAGGGAAGAGAGTACCCAACTGTGCCTTCAAGCGAGTTTCATCCATTCCTTTCTTTACTCAACCTTTCAAGCTTAGTTGCTGGTAGCTGCCTTTTGCGGAGAATTGATCTTGCTCTATTGAAATCCATCTGGTCAAACAAACTCCATTTGTAAAAGCCATCGATCAAACTTGGGACTAAGGAAAAGCAAGACAACCAAATGGATGCAACAAATCCAAATTTGTGATCATCTTTCTCTTCATCATCTTCTTTATCCTCCTCACCTTCATCTTTGAGTTGCATTTATCACCCACTGTAATTTTTCCTCTTAGGGTCTTAGTGGTTCTTGCTTAAGCCCCTTATTGACATGTCTAGTCTCATTGATGTTCTTGGAGACTGCTTATTCTTTAACAATGTGGACAGGCAAACAGGCACATTAAGGGATCAACTTGCCGCCATATCACTAGCTTTGGAGGGACTGAGATAGAAAAAGAAAGAGAGGGTCACACATAATTTTCCCTAGCTAGGAATGGTGGTCGTTGTTAGGCGTAATAAACAACCTAACATTTAATTGTTAATCCAGGAGTTCGTAAAATTCGAGGCGCAACACTGAAAATGCTAGAGAAGGACTTCAACAACCTATAAAATAAAAGCCTAATCTGTCCTGCAAACAACACTCATTATCCACTCCAATCTTGTAATCAAAGGCATTCATTAAAAGTGAAACCCTAATTATTGCAACACCAATCCTGCAATTTTCCAACAATTGTAAGGAAACCCAACAACTGAAGACAAACGCTAATTACGAAAAATTGAAATGCAAAACCCTAATTATTGAAAAACAAATCTTGATTATTAATCAACTTGGATTGTTGGAACTCTGAGCATTGACCTCTAATGAGCAATTCAAATGCAAAGGTTGTCTTAGTGAATTAAAGGGCATAGGCGCAAAAACCCTAAACAACTCACACATCTTATGCAGTACAAACTTCCCAAAATAAGACTCCATTCTGGATCTGTCGAGGCATTAACAAAATGGAATTAAATCTGTTTATAGCATCACTATTCTAGCCTAGTGGATCATTCATGTAATCAAATTACTAAAAATATTCACTCAAGTTCAATGCTCAAATTACAAATTTCAGGTCATTACAAGCCAAGCTGCCAACACCCATAAAGATAACATAAAGGAAGATGTCACCACAGGTTGCTTATCAAGAGATTTAGAATAATTTAATCTGAACATCATTGATCCAAACAATATAAACCATGTTCTCATATAGGCGGGAAGACTATAAAGTTCACTGCAACATTTATATAATACAAAGTCTAATTCGAATTTGAAGTAAAATATATTAGTTGAATCGTATTTGCAAGGGTTTTAAATTGAGAGCACCCCAAAATAGTTTTACATATGAGTTCTTTTCAAAAATTGACTTCAACTAGTAATGCATTGGACCAAAATTAAGATATAGTGTGCTCTGGCATATTTCTAGATCATAACTTTGTAAATGTGTGGTGCAACGTTTTAATCATTGAAAAATCCTTTTTAAATAGGTTCCTACGTATGTCTTCCCTAGATCAAGTCTCGTTAAAAATGAATCAGCTTAATAAGCTAAACCTGCACTCTATCACTAATCTTGGCAGCGTAGCTACAGGTGTTGAGGACTTGAATATGTAAAACATGCACATAGATTACTTGCAATGCGTGCTGAAACGTTGTGAAAACGTACGAGCAACTGTGCTTCTTATATCAAGCAAATTGAAATGCAATAAGAATGAAGGCAATTAAGAATTCATGTTTGTGATGCCAATGTTGAAGCTGTAGAACAATATGTATCCAGAGACTTTCCTAGAGCAGATATAAGAGAAATTGTAATAGTATTATTGAAATCATTTTAAAATTTTTATATTGGGCAAAGGTCTCTAGATCCAAATGATTTCAATGTTCACTGTATCAATAATTAAAATATGTGGAAATTGTGAGCCTGTAAAATAGGGCACCATCTAGTCACTCTGCATATTGTGCATACAAGGAATTTTGTGTAAAAAAAACAACATCCTCCAAACGAAATTCGATGAAAATTTCGACACAAATTTAAGACACAGAGCACATAACCTTTGCTACTGAAAATACATCTCAACACTACAAATCTAGGAACAATTTAACATGTTAATCACCCCAAAAGCTTAAAATTCAAGCATAATAAATAGATCTAGAGTCTATGCGTATAGAGGAGGGCAACAAGCTAGGTTGGGGGCCCTATACTAGCCTGTCCCTCCTATTAAGGATTAAATCACAAAACGCTTACAAAATGAAGCACAAACCTAGCACAATCCTTGTATTAACGAAAGATCCAGTCATTTACATCATGGAGCCTGTTACCCATCATTTTGTGGGTAATATCCCTAGGAGAATTTTTTTCTCCAAGATGGTCCTCAGCCAGTAGCCAACAACCCCTTACAACCACCATCTAGCTCATTGTGCCATTTTCTCTGCCACCTGAGCCAGCCATGTGGTCCCTCGCCCATCTGCCATGATTGTATGTTTGAAGGTGGGCCTCCTGAATCTAAAGGTATGCCTTGTCATTTGGAAATTGAGTATTGTAGTTTGCTTATCATGGACACTTCTGGGCATGGATTAATGGGGGGATTCGACGGAAAGAATGGGCTAGGTTTGTGCTTTTGTCCCCTAGACCCCTTTTAGGAATTAACCTTGGATTCTAGTCCCGTGGGATCTCTTTTACTAGCCATTTGGTTCCAGGGATGGTATTTCACAGAAAACCTCGATTTTGGTTGCGTGGTCCCGCTCCCTTATCCGCTTATATTACCCTCTTTCTAGTCATTATTACCCCATTCATCATTTCTCTTGCCTGGGTCCACATTCCTCCATTGGGTCCACATAGGATTAGCTTTCCCCTTCCCCTTGCCTACACCTTGGGTCATGGCTTGGAATGAAGCCCAGAGGTTGATGCAGCTGAAAAGAAAGATAAAAGCATATATGGCCACATTCAACAGGAAAATGTACCACAAAATGCAAAAGATGGTTGGGACAAATACATTTAGCACGTGGGCAAAAGCCAATACACGAGCTCTACCTTATCATCATGGCCATCACGCTGGTTCCTACAGGTTCTATGAGCCTTCTTCATCATATAGGAACCCATGATTGTTCCAACCCCTGGTGGGCGATGAACTGCCCCATCTTAAAAGGGGGAATTCATTGCTATATCTTATACATCATGCTCTAACTCCTTGAGCCCCAACCAGTTAATCAAAGAAAATCATAAAAAGGAAAAAGGCATAAAAAAAGGTGGAAAAACCAAGGTTGGGGCACTTCATGTACCACGATTGCACCCTCCTACACATTATGAACCCAAGTGTGGACTTCCCTCTTATTGGCTACCCTTGTACCCTAGCGTGTGACCCAGGGCTTCCCCTTCTCATTCCCTGCTTCATTCACCTATTTGTCACATGTCACCACCTTTTGAAGGACGTACCTTGACTATATTGTCCCCTTTAGAAGTAGAAACCACCTAATAGGATTATTGGTTAACCCCATTTGGAGTTTAGGAGACATTGGCACATCTCGAAGCCCATTATGGAAGGGCAAGCCATTATAAAGTCCCCACCTATGGTCCATGATTAGGTAAGCTCATTTACTCGATTTCTCTAATGACTTATTGTATTGGAAGGCGAGGGGATGCATTGGATCTTATGTAGGATTGCAGATGGTTTCCATCTTCTGTTTGGTCTCCCTATACGGGGTCCTAATCCTCCAGAGGGCTACATTTGCACATGTAGGGTGAGCCTTGAGAGCCGTGGGCCTCCACTGCAGCAGATTGCACTCCATGGATCCCCATAGCCGTTTTGAGATTGCTTGTGGTTCACTTATTGGACGAGGAGGATGCACCTGATCCATGCCCAACTGGCCCCAGATCTACACCATACACTTTGCCGATGATCCAAGACTTGCACGATGATGTGGCATCACTGACACCATCATCCTAGCCCCTACAGGCGATCTATAGGCATCTTTGATTTGTTTGGAGCCCATGAGGACACTTTTGTTCCCCCATGTCATTTGGAGCACATCAGGTTATTATAAGGGGCCAACCCCCTTGTCCACTGCTTTTAGGGTCCTATTCTTCATTGTGGCACCCATGGACCTCATTAGGTCTCTTAGAGGGCCCTACGACATGCATGGATTATTATTTGATCTCTTGAGAGGCTTACTTTTTTTGGGGCTTATGTAGGCCAAGGAGGCTAATTCGAAGTCCTAATTTGTGTATAAATACAAGTGAGATGAGCTCATTTGTTCATCATCACTTTAGATTGGATCTCTTCTCTCTCTTGAGAATTTCACACTTTTTCTTAGTGGATGAATTGGAGCTTTATGGATGAATTTTGATGTGTGGATATTGGCCTATCTTCTCTTGGTGCTTCTCTCTTGTCAATTGTGAATAGTTGGATATTCTCTGTTACATGTAAGTACATGCTTTTTGATGTTATTCTTGTTTACTTTTGTCATATATGTTGGACTAGGATTTTCGCTGTTCTAGGGCTAATTGCTGCTTGCATTTACTACTTAAAATTGTGGAATTTGTCTCTATTATAGCATCTCTCAATGTATGGGCCATGTAATATGAGTGAAATCTCCTAGGGGTAATTCTATCAAAAGAATTTGACCTTGATAAGCCATTTCCTTTGCAGATCGAAGTATAAAAGTTGCAAGGTTGCTTCTCCTTGATGTAGAAGGCTAGTGAAGTGATCTTGAGGCCTCCTTGACTGGGAACTAATAAATCCTACTCATTTTTATCATAGACTCCCTTCTCCCAAAGATTAAGGCACTGATCTACCAATGGTGGTCACTAAAAATCATATTCTTTCAGCTCCTTCGAGGTCTAGCTCAGTTGGGGTACCTAGGGCATCAATTTTCCGACAAGCTAGCCGTCCAAAAACTTCGATTTCCTAGGGTCTTTTGTGCTGGCCTTTCCTCAAGCTCTCCTCCATTTTTGAAGCCATTCCGACGGTGGAGTCAGGAGAAAAGCCAAGCCCTAGCTCTAGGATCAAATCTTGCCCTGCCATCCCTAAGGATAGTACCTCATAGGGTCAAAACAAGTTATTGCTGCATGATCGCGAACCTAGCAGCATTTCATCTATTGAAGAGTTCGTTGAGGGCGTTCTTAGACATTTTCAATTACACCTTGCATTAAGCATCCAAGAGGAAGCTTTCATCGAGCATCATCAAGACATTGAGAATCTAGGTAATGAGCAAGAAGACGAGTTCTCCTTGGGTCCACATGATGAAAATGGTGATTTTGAGGACACATGCTGGGAAGGATGAATGTATGGAAAGTGAAACTGAGACCAACCTTACCTTTCTCAAGGATATTACTCCCGATGAATCTTCTTTCGAAAACCTTGAGAGAGATGATCCCATTAGACCCTTGAAAGGTGACATTGAAGAATATTTCCACATTGAAAAGGAGAAATGGGAAATTGTTGGTTCTCAATTTGATTATGCTCCCATTTATGACACTGACAAAAAGGATGAGGATGAGATTGGTCTTCCCTTCCCCTCAAGCACTATTTATGATGACATACCCATTGATACCCTTGGGAAGGAGAATCTTCATTTTCCTTTGCATAAAGAGGGGCAGTTGGAAGTGATCAACTTTCCTTTTAAGAGAGACCCGATCTTTGATACTAAGGGAATTGATAAGGCTTCCACTTCTCCTGAGTATGATTCTATGTTCAAATCACTTGAGCCTTTAGATTATGACTTTGGGAAAACATAACCTGTTGAATACAATACTTCTTTCTCCTTGTTTCCTATTGGTCATCATCTTGGGTCTTCATCAGGTGATTCCCTCACCCCTGGTCATGTGATCTCAAGTAACTGTGAGCCCTTTTCCCCTTTCGAGTATAGTGTCAAGGAAAAGCCCATCATTGATTATACTTTTCCTCCTTGGATGCACCCTCGGGGTTTTGATCAATCCGTAGTCTCCCCTCTCTAGTGTAATCATCATGTGCAACCTACTTGTGTTTCTTCATCTCGTCGGCCTCCCTTTTCTGCTAATCATGACCCAATGAAGGCCATAAGCCATGACGTAAATAATAAGGACGATGGTGGAAGTGATATGCCAGAGGTCATCATCCATCGAAAGTTTATGAACTTGGTTGTTGACATCTCTATATTTTGGTTGCAAGAGAAGATCTCACCAACTAGACTACATTCTTTTCTCACCTCTTCTCACATAATCATCCATGTGTGGGCATCATATTTTCCCACCTCTTGCCTGCAACATCCTCCATGTGTTTGGATTTGCATTTGCTTTGGGATTTGCTACATATGTAGTCATACTGGTAGGCATATGTATATTGATATGATGATATGTTGGTTGCACTGACTTTATGGTTACACTTAGCATTAGCATTATCACATGCATGTTAGGGTAGGATGCATTGCATGTCGATTTTTGCATTAGAACTAACGTCATATGATATTTCTCATGATAGATAGATGCATATTTGCATATTTTATTTTCTGTTGATTTTATGGCCTAACATATAACATGTGCGATCATGAGATGTCGTGAAAACATGTTGCCCTGCGTTTTTCCATCTATTGTATGTGCATGTGACAGGTCTATTGTAACCAAGAGATTGCTGGAGTTCTCGTGACGTCCCGTTCGAGTAGCTTCACCCACTTCTTCGTAGATCATGTCCTAGTTGGAGTTAGATGTTACCCACCATTTTGTGGGTAATATCCCTAGGTGAAATTTTTTCTCCAAGATGGTCCTCAACCGGCAGCCAACAACCCCTTACAACCACCATCTAGCTCATTGTGCCATTTTCTCTGCCACTTGAGCTAGCCATGTGGTCCCTTGCCCATTTACCATGATTGTATGTTTGAAGGTGAGCCTCCCGAATCTAAAGGTATGCCTTGTCATTTGGAAATTGAGTATTGTAGTTTGCTTATCATGGACACTTTTGGGCATGGATTAATGGAGGGATTCGACAGAAAAAATGGGCTAGGTCTGTGATTTTGTCCCCTAGACCCTTTAGGAATTAACTTTGGATTCTAATCTTGTGGAATCTCTTTTACTGACCATTTGGTTCCAGGGATGGTATTTCACGGGAAACCTCGATTTTTGTTACGTGGTCCCGCTTCCTTATCCGCTTATATTACCCTCTTTCCATTCATTATTACCATATTCATCATTTCTCCTGCTTGGGTCCACATTCCTCCATTGGGTCCACATAGGGTTAAGTTGCCCTTTCCCCTTGCCCACACCTTGGGTCATGGCCTGGAATGAAGCCCAGAGGTTGATGTAGCTGAAAAGAAAGATAAAACCATATATGACACATTCAACAAGAAAATGTACCACAAAATGCAAAAGATGGCAAGGACAAATACATTTAGCACGTGGGCAAAAGCCAATACATGAGCTCTACCCCATCATCATGGCCATCACGCTGGTTCTTACAGTTTCTATGAGCCTTCTTCATCATATAGGAACCCATGATTGTCCCAATCCCTGGTGGGCGATGAACCGTCCCACCTTAAAAGGGGGAATTCATTGTTATATCTTATACATCATGCTCTAACCCCTTGAGCCCCAAGCAGTGAATCAAAAAAAATCATAAAAAGGCAAAATGCATAAAAAGAAGTGTGGAAAAACTAAGGTTGGGGCACCTCATGTACCACGATTGCTCCCTCCTACACATTATGAACCCAAGTGTGGGCTTCCCTCTTATTGGCTACCCTTGTACCCCAGCATGTGACCCATGGCTGCCCCTTCTCATTCCTTACTTCATTCACCTATCTGTCACATGCCACCAACTTTTGAAGGGCGTGCCTTGACTATATTATCCCCTATAGTAGTAGAAACCACCTAATAGGATTATTGGTTAACCCCATTTGGAGTTTAGGAGACATTGGCACATCCCGAAGCCCATTATGTAAGGGCAGGCCATTATGAAGTCCCCACTTGTGGTCCATGATTAGGTAAGCTCATTTACTCGATTTCTCTAATGATTTGTTGTACTGGAAGGTTAGGGGATGCATTGGATCTTATGAAGGATTGCAGATGGTTTCCATCTTGGGTTTGGTCTCCCTATTCGAGTTCCTAATCCTCCAGAGGGCTACATTGACACATGTAGGGTGAGTGTTGAGAGCCATGGGCCTCCACTATGTTGAGAATTCAATAGGGCAATGTATATGTTAATTCTCTTAACTTTATAACTTTTTGTGTTACCTTTTTACTTATTAGCTTTGATCTTTCTTATTCCAATGTGCAATACATCAAACAACTACCAAAACAGTAAGAACAATGACATAGTATATAGGTTGCAAGCCAAGGCCAAAACCCCTCCTCTTGAGGGGAAAACCCATAAAATCTCTTCTTATCTTTCAAATCTTTCAATTGACGAATACCATGACCTAGACTCAGACAAATACCCTCCAAGATCAAGTCTTCCTTGACCTCTTGCTGAAATAGCTTCGACCTCCCAGTAGATCCCAAATTCTGCTCCCCAACAGTTGCTGCAATTGCTATTGCTTCTCTAGGAGACTTCGATCTCCCTCTAACTGCATTCCCCTTGACCTCTCTTGCCTTGACTTGAGTCCTAGGGCTAGTGAGAAGCCCTAAGATACCTTTGCTTGTCTTCTTTTCTCTCTTGCTTCCAAAATTGAACCTCAGACTTTCCTAGCACAGAAATCCTAACTTTGCACTTCCAGAAGAATGGAGAGAGACCCGAACCTTCGACTTCTTCGTCCTTCTCTTCTTCGCACTTCCTTCTTCGACTTCCTTCTTCTGCTTTCTTCGCATAAGAGATGAGTGAATGAATGATCCAAGTGGAGTACAAGTTCCTCTTATATATAGGCTTCCTCAAGGGTCGACGTGTCTCTTCATGTAGGCCGACTTGATCTTGGAGGTATTTTGACACTTTCAAGACAAAAAATAATATTTTCTTTACAATATACAATGTGCCCATAGGGTCTTCCATATATGACTGTGACTTATACCTAGGACAAACCCTAGAAGCACTCAATGGGTGCTTGACCTATAAAATAAAAAGAACTTGAGCATGAAACCCATGCTTCAATAATAATAATAATAATAATTTCTTTTTCATTTACAAGAATACATTTCATACTAATGAAGACCGAACCTAGTTACACATTTTTCAACACTCTTTCTTAACTAGGGAGGTATTCATTAGAGCTACGCGGTCATTCTCAAGCTGAAGAGATTTCATAAGAATAGTCGAATTGGTAACCCATCTGCCTAGCATCATAATAACCAACATTGTCACATAGCAAGGCCTTGACAAATAACTCTATCTCTCCACAAGATCAGAGCACAATGATGGTGAGACCAATGATGTATAGACACCATCATCATTGTGTCTCCGAGAAACATACCCTACTTGGGTGTTCACAGAGTATGACCTCCCATTGGACTATTCTTATCTTGGGTAGCTAATCCTCAAAGAATATCGGTCCACGACTACTCTTGTCTTGAATGCCCTACCACATTCTCAAAGAGTATCGAATGCCAGATGGTTACCCAATCCTCCATTCTTTCTTCCCAAGTGAAGACAAGAATGTTGTGTCTATCTCTCCCTCTCAATTAGGGAGGACAAATCCACCAAACCAAGCTTGTCCCTTAAGTATACAAGTTTTTTGTTTGCAAGTGATTTCGTCAATATGTCAGCTACCTGCTCATCAGTGGAGATATACCGTAGTTGCACTACACCATTTTGTAGTAGCTCTCGTATATAGTGATACTTGTTGTTGATATGCTTTGTCTTCCCATGAAACACTAGGTCAAATGAATACAACTGGTGTTATTACAACGTATCACTGTAGGTTTCGTCGGTCCTTCAAACAAGTCAGATAACAACTTCCTTAACGAAACTGCTTCCCTGCTAACTTCGCATGCTGCAACATATTCAACTTTAGCACTACTCAAAGCAACGATGTCTTTCTTTCTGCTCATCCATGAGACCATAGAGGATCCTACACTAAAAAATCCTCCCGTAGTGCTTCTTCCATCCTGTTCACTGCCTCCCCAGTCGGAATCTGTATAACCAGTCAATTGAACATCATTCCTTCTATCATATTTCGGGCAGTAGTTGATGGCTCCTCGTAGATATCTCATAATATGTTTTGTTGCTATCCAATGATCATGCTTTGGCTCCACTTGGAATTGACTGAGTACATTTACTGCAAAACATATGTCCAGTTGAGTATTCACCAAGTACATCAATGAGCCAATCAATTGTCTATATCTAGAAGTATCTACAGGGCTTGATTTGAAACTCCTTAGTCTTTTCAAGTTTGTGATTATCGGAGTGGTCATAGTTTTACAGTCCATCATGTCAAACTTCTTCAGTATCTCGATCACATACTTTCCTTGACCTAAATAGATTTCATTAGGTTCCTGCTAGACTTCTAGTCCCAGATAGCAATGCATCAGCCCAAGATCCTTCATGTCAAATTCTGTTGCCAATTGTTTCTTACATTCTTCAATTCAACCTTCTACACCTGTCAAGAGAAGATCATCTACATACAGAAGAATAATTACAGGTTAATTGTTTACAACCTTAATATAAAGGTTCGAGTCAGCAAAACTTTTTGTGAAGCCTATTCTCCGTAGGTATGCATCCATTCTCGCATACCATGCCCTTGGTGCTTGCTTGAGGCCATATAATGCTTTCTTCAATCTGCAAACATATACCTTCTTATCTTTGACTTCGAATCCCAAGGGTTGTTCTATGTAGACTTCCTCATCTATAGTGCCATTCAGAAACGAAGTATTGACATCCATTTGGTGGATGTTCCATCCCATCGATGCTGCCAGAGAGACTAATGATCGAATTGTCATATATCTTGCAGTTGGAGCAAATGTTTCTTCATAGTCAATGCCTTCAAGTTGAGAGAACCCTCTAGCCACAAATCTTGCTTTATACTTATCTATACTTCCATCAACTACATGTTTGATCTTATAGATCCACTTGGAAGTAACCACAAATTTGTCTTCGGGTCTAGGTACGATCTCCAAGACTCCATTCTTCATTATAGATTGATACTCTTCATTCATGGCATCCTTCCATTCTCGATGTTCTACAACCTCTTCAACGGTGGATGGTTTTGCTTCTATTAATTTTGTCATGTATGCAACATAACCAGAATATCTCTTGGGTCTTTTACTTTCTCTAAATGATCCTTGAGCTGCCCCAAGACCTTCTGCATCAAGTAGTTTTGACTTCAACCAGTTAGGTCTCTTCCTTGTTTCTTGAGTGACCACAAGTTGAACAGGTTCACTAGGTCCTTCTTCCTCATGGTGAAATCCTTCTCCTTCCTTGATAATTTCTTCCTCAAATATAGGAAGTTCTTTGTCATTAGAATCTATAAAAAGTTCTTTTGATTTCTTGAATGCTATGTGCTCATCAAATGTGACATCACGACTAACTTCAATGTGATGTCCATCTTTCATATAGATTCTATAGGCTTTCGATGAGTTACTATACTCAAAAAATATACCTTTCACACCGGAAGGATCCAACTTCTTTCTTTTGTCATTTGGTATATGAATATACACAAGACATCCAAAGATTCATAGATGATCGACAAATGGCTTCTTCCCAGTGAACACTTCTTCCAAAGTCTTGTTATCTAGAGATCTATGAGAACATCGATTTTGAATGTAGACAGTTGCCTTTGTTGCCTCTCCCCACAGAAACTTAGATAGATATTGATCGTGTAACATTGCTTTTACACTTTCTTCAATGGATCTAGTCTTTCTCTCTGCAACTCCATTTTGTTCGAGATTGTATGGAACTATTAGCTCTCTCTTAATCCCAGATTCCTTATAGAATGCTATAATCTCTTTGGATGTATATTCTCCTCCATTGTTGGATCCTAGTATTTTGATTCTTCTTCCTGTAAGGTTCTCCACTTCAGCTTTGAATTCTTGAAATTTAGTAAATACGTCATCCTTGGTTTTCATTAAGTAAAGCTAGGTCTTTCTTGAGTGATCATATATGAATGTGACATAATAAAGATGTCCTCCAAGTGATTTTGGAGACAGAGGGCCACACACATCAGAGTGAATGAGATCCAAGATTTCTTTCGACCGTGAAGCACTGATTCCAAATGGTCTCTTGGTATTCTTGCCCAATGCACATCCTTTGCAGACACCTTCATGATCCTTCTTTAGATTTGGTATTCCATTTACTATGGAATTTAGAGTTGGAAGTATTTTGAAATGTAGACAACTAAACCTTCGGTGCCAAATTTCACATGGACTAATCTCAATGTGAACTAGGGCATGGTTTACATGAGATATTAACCTGTACAACCTTCCTTCTCAGATACCAATCACTTTTGCTTGTTCTATGTTTGAGCCATTTGCCCATACAACTACTTTACGATCAATGAAGGCTACTCTATCTCCTTTATCTTCTAAGCTTGAAATAGAAAGTAGATTTTTGTACTTGGAACAAACAGAATGTTTTTGAGGTGGATGTTACTTCCATCTTCGAGCCTTATGGATGTTGATCCAATGACTTTCACTGGATAGCTTTTGTTGTCTCCAAGTTCCATAGAGTATGCGGATTTTCATTTTGACAAGGTCTTCAATTGGTGGGAGTGACCAGTCATGTGCCTTGATGCACCACTATCACTCACCCAGATGTCTTCGTCTTGGAATGTACCAGAGAGAGCCAAGAAGAGTCCTTCATCTCTTTCTTTGAGTGATACCTTCTTTGGAGAGAATATGAGACTCCATACTTCTTTGATACCTTTCTTGAGATGGCTTGCAAACTCCTTGAGGACCTTCTTCATTGTAGAGGAGATCTTCATGATGCCCTTAGAGAACCAAAGCTATGATACCATGTTGAGAATTCAATAGGACAATGTATACGTTAATTCTCTTAACTTGATAACTGTTTGTGTTACCTTTTTACTTATTAGCTTTGATATTTATTATTCCAATGTGTAGGTTGCAAGCCAAGGCCAAAACCCTCCTCTTGAGGGAAAACTTGTAAAATCTCTTCTTATCCTTTAGATCTTTCAACTGACGAATACCATGAGCTAGAATCAGACAAATACCCTCCAAGTTCAAGTCTTCCTCGACCTCCTGCTGAAATATCTTCGA
Source organism: Pinus tabuliformis (assembly GCA_031772625.1). Classification (NCBI taxonomy): domain Eukaryota; kingdom Viridiplantae; phylum Streptophyta; class Pinopsida; order Pinales; family Pinaceae; genus Pinus; species Pinus tabuliformis. Next base: position 834,532,126 of record CM062804.1, read on the forward strand.
CCTCCTAGTAGATCCGAAATTCTGCGCCCCTGCAGTTGCTGCAATTGTTGTTGCTTCTCTAGGAGACTTCGATCTCCTTCTAACTGCCTTTGCCTTGATCTCGCTTGCCTTGACTTGAGTCATAGGGCTAGTGAGGAGCCTTAAGAGACCTTCGCTTGCGTTCTTTTCTCTCTTGCTTCCAAAATTGAACCTCAGACTTTCCTAGCACAGAAACCCTAACTTCGCACTTCTAGAAGAATGGAGAGAGACCCAAACACTTCGACTTCTTCGTCCTTCTCTTCTTCGCACTTCCTTCTTTGACTTCCTTCTTCTGCCTTCTTCACATAAGAGATGAGTGAATGAATGATCCAAGTGGAGGACGAGTTCCTCTTATATATAGGCTTCCTCAAGGGTGGACATGTCTCTTCATGTAGGCCGACATGACAACTCATTAGGCCGACTTGATCTTGAAGGTATTTTGACACATTCAAGACAAAAATATTTTTTTCTTTACAATATACAATGTGCCCATATGGTCTTCCATATATGACAATGACTCTTATACCTAGGACAAACCCTAGAAGCACTCAATGGGTGCTTGACCTATAAAATAAAAAGAACTTGAGCATGAAACCCATGCTTCAATAATAATAATAATTTCTTTTCCATTTTACATTTACAAGAATACATTTCATACTAATGAAGACTGAACCTAGTTACACAATTTTCAACACACAACAACAGATTGCACTCCATGGATCCTCATAGTCGTTCAAAGATTGCTCGTGGTTCACTTATTGGACGAGGAGGATGCACCTGATCCATCATGCCCAACTGGCCCCAGATTTACACCATACACATGGAAGATGATACAGGACTTGCATGATGATGTGGCATCACCTACACCATCATCCTAGCCCTTGCATGTGGTCTACAAACATCTTTTATTTGTTTGGAGACCCATGAGGATACTTGTGTGCCCCCACATGTCATTTGGAGCACCACAGGTTATTACAAGGGGCCAACCCCTTGTCCACTGCTTTTGAGGGTCCTATTTTTCATTGTGGCACCCATGGACCTCATTAGGCCTCTTAGAGGGCCCTATGACATGCATAGATTATTATTTGACCCCTTGAGAGGCTTACTTTTTCATTTATGAGCTAGCTTGGTGGGCTTGTCACCAAAAGTTGAATTATTAGAACTTTTTTTTTGGGGCTTATGTAGGCCAAGGAGGCTAATTCGAATTCCTAATTTGTGTATAAATACAAGTGAGATGAGCTCATTTGTTCATCATCACTTTGGATTGAATCTCTTCTCTCTCTTGAGAATTTCACACTTTTTCTTAGTGGATGAATTGGAGCTTTATGGATGAATTTTGATGTGTGGATATTGGTCTATCTTCTCTTCGAGCTTCTCTTTTGTCAATTGTGAATTGTTAGATATGTTGAACAGGTTGTCATTGATGTCAAAGTGGGAGTAGTTGCAGGATGATTGAGCAGGTGTGCAGCAGGTCATTGATGTCAAAGCAAGAGCAGGTGCATGTATCAGGTAAATGAGAGGTTGTAGGAACAAAACCCTAGCCCTAGGGTTTGAGTTCCTTGGATGATGAAGAGACCTTGTCTTTTGTTGGCATTTTTGGTGCAACAAATCAGTGTGGTTGTCTTAGAAACCTTTGCCATGAGATTCTCCTTGTTATGCTGATTCCAACCATATGTGGAGCGTCTCATGGACCTTAATGGTTCGTGAGATATGTCCTGTCAAAGTTTGTGACCCAACTTCGAGACCAAAAACCCATAGGGTTGTTGAGGTGGCACTAAATTATTAAAGATGTGTCTGCATGGATAATGATGTGGCAACTTGGTCAAAACCCCAACAGTAGAAGATGTGGCAGCTTAACTTATGGAACCTATCATAAGGAGTCTTTATTAAAAGATATATTCAAGATTCTAAGGAGGTCAAGCTAATGAATTAAATAAAAAATTGAAGAGAAGTAATAATTTTTTTATAAAAGGTTGTGGTCCAACGATATTATTTTTTTTGGATTATCCAAAAGAGAATTAAAATGGGTCCACTTTCTAGACAATTCTCTATTTAAAACAAAAATAATTCAAATGATGAATTTGGCTCCAGCCAAATTGTCCACCAAAATTACATTCATGAATCATTATAAATAAAGGCATTTTGGAGCCTCTGTATTGTATCCAAAAGGAAAAACGCGTTCGGTGATCTTTGCTTTGTGGAAGGAAGTCAGAATCAAACACGTTTTTCTCTGTGGCCGATACAGTTTGAGCGGAAAGCTTCATTTGGGGTTGTTTGATGATCTTTTCTCTGTGGAAGGAAGTATGAGTCAAATGTGTTTCTTTCTCTGTGGCCGAGACAGTTTGAGCGGAATGCTTCATTTGGGGTTCTGGTTTTGGAAGATTCGTATGGGCATATTTTCATCGCAGGGATGATAACCGAGTACCCTTTGCGGCTATGAGCGAAGATCCTTGCTTGAACTAATACATTTTCGGCCTTCTAAAATCTGAGCAGGTCTCTTATTGCAAAACATCTCTGCTGTAGTTAATATGTATAACATGTCTATGGTCTATCTGTAGCATCAATAGACTCATCTTCTATTCTACTTGAGAATTGCTCTGGCATCTGTCTCTTGTTTGAACACTCGGTGGTTATGCTTCTTTTGTGCTCTCAAACAGTGAATTCAATTGAAGGATATGTGATATTTGGAATTTGGGCTGGTGTTTGAGAACCTTTGTAGCGATGATCATGTTCTGAAAATCTTGAAGAGCGGACATCATCTAAGAGAATCTTAGTCCAACGAAGAATTTGAGTGTTGTTCTATGTCCAGGAAAGAGGTTTACAAGCATCAATTTGCGGCCTAAATTAATCATATCTCCGTGGATAACCTTCATCAGTTCCAGCTTGCAGTTCTGAATATAATTGTTTCAAGGACCAACGAAGGACATCAAAGAACCTACATACCCATGGCTCAATTATCTATGGATTTGTCCAGCGAAAAGGAGAAGCTTTGCCTACAGTGGACACACATAAATACTTGTGAAAATATTTCTCCCTTGCGGATCTAAAGCTTCTGTGGAAATTATGTTTTGGCTTCAGTCTTGTGGTATTTAAGACAAGCAAGGGTCTGCTTTCCTTTTTGGCACAGAAACCTACAACAAAATTAAGAAGTACTTGTACTCAGGTGAGTGAAGAGTTCTGAATTCTGGGTGTGATGTATTGACAATTTTGTTCAGGTTTGCAAGACAAGGATTTTGATACTATCCATACACAGTCACACTCAAAGGCATAATTGAAGACTACCTTTGTTCGCTGTAGCACGAGAAGTTCAAATTTTGTAACCTGTTGTCACGACATGAGAAGCTGAGCGTAAACACAAGTGAATAACTCTATAACTGTAACCCAGTGACTTAAATGCAGATTTGACAATAACCTTGACCTTAATTGCATCTCTGCAGTAATCTGGTTATGGCAATAAGTCTGATTTGGAAACAGAATTGTTGACAACATATTGATTGAGTTAATCTAGTTTGATAAAGTGAACTTGTTGAATCTAGATATGATCCAGTAAAAGCCTGATGATATTTCATTGACAATCAGCAATACAACACTCCTTATTGTACTCTCAAAGAGTTGTATGGGTTGACAGATTCTATGGACTCATCTAAATGAAATTGACTCGTTGATCATTTAAAGACAGTGACTTGCAGTAATCCTGTTGCACACTGATAAATATTGACCTTTGAAGAACAGAGTAGACTATGAGCAGAAGATGGCATTAGAGTGTCACTTCAATGAACTGTTTGTTATGCAAAGACTATGTAGATGATGGCAGCATGTGACAGTAGTGGTGCAACAGAAGGAAAGGAAGTAGTTGAAGGCTTGAAGTAGAGAGTGTGGCAGTAGCAACAGAAGTAGAGTGTGGAGAGTGTTGAAGTGGACAGTAGGTGCAACAACAACAAAGATGGACTTGGAGCAACAACAGACATAAAGCATATAGAATCAGTGGACAGTTTTAGTGTGGCAGCAGTCAAAGCAGAGGTAACAGTGGCAACAATTAAAGTAGATGTGATAATGGCAGCAGAAGCAGCAGGTGTTTGTAGCAGCAGTTAATTGACTCATTGTAACTGGGCCATTATCCCTAGTATGGGAACCCAACCATCAGGGATCTTTGCTTCCTTCTAGATCACTTGAAAACTCTTGGGAGTGTTTCACTTCCTTCCAGGTCTTCCTGGTAAAGTATTATATGTACATTGTACACTACATAATACAACAATTGTTAAAGCCAAATTCCTTGTGTACTGCACTTCATGTGATATGTTTTATGGTTTTATGATGATGCTTGGAATTGTCTTTAAGAATTAACCAATTGTGAAAAATAATAGGAAACATTGGTTCACCCCCCTCTCAGTGTTTCTAACAATTGGTACCAGAGCAGATCTTTCAGTGGAAGCCTAACAGCTTTAAGGTAGATCCATAGGATACATTATTTTTGACAAGATGGCTCATGATTCTGAAGATGTCAAAACACTCAGAGAAGATTCGAATTCTAACACATGACTGGGAGAGGTCCAGATACATGTATGATATAATTCACAATGAGCATGAAAAACTGAAGGATGAAAAGAAGAAGATTGATGATAGTGAGAATTTTACTTATGCTGACAATATCCGGCTTAGAGCTCAAATCAATGAGATGCAATCGTCCAGAAAGGATAAGGAACTTGATGAAGCCAAGAAGGAAGTTGAGGATCTCAAAGGCAAACTACTAGAGGCAAACGATAGGGAAAGAACCTTGACAAACCAGCTCAAGGAAAAGGAAAAAGAAAAGTCAAACAAATGGAACAAGCAGAATAAAGAAAAGCAGATCACCTCTTTGAAGAGGGAACTTGAAGAAGCCAAAAGGGTCGAGGATGTCTTAAAAGGTCAGATAAAGCAAAAGGAAGAAGACTACATAAACCATGAGCAGGAAATCATTGCCTTGAGAGCTGAAGTAAACAAACTGAAACAGAAACTTAGAAGTTCACAAGTGTTGGAAAACATTATCAATTGCCAGAGATCTCCATTCATCAAGACAGGTCTTGGATATATTGGGGAGACCTCACATTCCAATGATGAAGAGCAACCGTAAGTCAAAGAATATGAAGAAGAACCACAAGAAGAGAACCCTCATCCGAATGATGAAGAACAACCACATGAAGAGAAGCTTCACCCAAATAATGAATGACAACCACAAGAAGAGAAGAAGTCTTTTGTAAGGAAGTCCTATCCCAAAAATGAAGAACAACCACTTGTCAAGAAGTCCTATCCCAAGAATGAAAAGAAGCCCAAAGTCAAGGTCCTATACAAATCAATTAACAAAGAGAGCTGGAAGACCAATGCATCAAATCAAGATGATGCATTCATGACACCAACTCAAGATAGAGCATTCAGGTGTGAAAAGCAACAAAAGCATTTTCAGGGACGAGACAACTTCAGTAGATCTTCACCCCTTACACCTAGGTATGCAGAGGAATTTCATGGTTACTGTTACACATGTTCTAACTATGGACATAGAGCTCGAGATTGCAGGGGACATAGCAGGAGCATTGACAAAGGGTTTTATCAAAAAACTTGGAGGAGATTTTCTGGAAGACGGGACAGAATCCTAGACACCTATAACAGCGAGAACTTCAACTTTTTTACTCCATTATTGAGATCAAATGTAGAGTGTTATTTGTGCCATAATATTGGCCAGTTTGCACAAAATTGCAAAAGTGGATTGAAGCAGACCCTGATGCAGGAAGGAAGGGATGTTGAATGTTATCTATGTCACAACTTTGGCCATTTTGCACGAGATTGTAGAAGCGGTTTGACGTGGACCCCACAAAATCATGAAGGTAGGTCTTCACTGGGCAGGAAGACAAGACCACCAGAGTTTGGCAGAGAAAGCAGGTACTCCCATGATCTCTCACATGATTGATAGATGCATAAAGATAGAGGGAGTTTGTAGAAGCATATTGTTCAAAGGGAACATCAACACAAGATTTGATGCAGTAGGAAAGCATGTTGACGAGGGTAGTTTATGCAGAGGTATGTAGCACAAGTTTACAATTGAAGGACATCTAACATGGATAGAATAGCAAGACAGATATGTCAAACTCATAATAGGTTCAAGGGGAGAAGAACAATTAAAACATTACAGTTCCACAGGATGAAGCATATTATTAGGGCGAGCTTGCAGAGATGATGCAGAGAGCATGTTGTCATGAGGAGCCATATCATTTGATGTGTCAGTCACCCTTTGCCATTGATGTCAAAGGGGGAGAGAAACTTGGAGGAGTCTAGGGAGAGAGAGATGCAGGATGCAACATACCTTGTATGCTTGGTGTGTTGACATTAATGACAAAGGGGGAGATTGTTGAACAGGTTGTCATTGATGTCAAAGTGGGAGGAGTTGCAGGATGATTGTGTAGGTGTGCAGCAGGTCATTGATGTCAAAGCAAGAGCAGGTGCATGTATAAGGTAAATGAGAGGTTGTAGGAACGAAACCCTAGCCCTAGGGTTTGAGTTCCTTGGATGATGAAGAGACCTCGTCTTTTGTTGGCATTTTTGGTGCAACAAATCAGTGTGTTTGTCTTAGAAACCTTTGCCATCAGATTCTCCTTGTTATGGTGATTCCGACCGTATGTGGAATGTCTCATGGACCTTCCTAGTTCGTGAGATATGTCTTGTCAAAGTTTGTGATCCAACTTCGAGACCAAAACCCCATAGGGTTGTTGAGGTGGCATTAAATTATTAAAGATGTGGCTCCATGGATAATGATGTGGCAACTTGGTCAAAACCCCAGCAGTAGAAGATGTGGCAGCTTAACTTATAGCACCTATCATAAGGAGTCTTTATTAAAAGATATATTCAAGATTCTAAGGAGGTCAAGCTAATGAATTAAATAAAAAATTGAAGAAAATTAATAATTTTTTTATAAAAGGTTATGGTCAAACTATGTTGCCCGGAAACGTGGGTTCGGGGACGAGGATGGGTACATCATTTTTTGAAACATGGTGCGTGGGTTCGTCAGGGGTATATTATAATTATATATATATATATATATATATATATAAATATTATATTTTATAAATTATAATATATATGAATTTGTATATTTTTCAACTTTAAACAAGAAAACTAAAATATTTATGATTTAACTGTATTGATTTCAGAGGTTAAAGGCTGATCGAATATCCTCTTTCAAGAGATAATAGAGCCCAATTTATGTATCCTTATTCACTGTCCAGATTTCAAGATTTTTGCCAAATCCTGTAGCAGCTTGCCTACTCAAGAAATCAAGTTAATTGCAGAAGCTCTGACAATCAGCAAGTTTAAGTTCTTATCAGATGGAGCATGTTCCAGGTGTGTCCTTCGCAATGGCATTGTAAAATTTGGGAAATTTGCTCTTAAACAATATCAGACTTTGCCTTGTTAAACAACGATTTTTCAGAGAACAAGCTATGTTTATTGCTGATCCATCTCTGCTGTAGAAGACTGATTTTAATGGCTGAAGATCTATTATTTAAAGGCTGATATTCCATTTATATACTGCTGTAATGCTACCAGGTTCCACCGTTTTGACCTTCACTACATCTATTGGTGTCTAGTTAATTGCATGGTTGTTTATGCTCAGAAATTTTCATCATTTTAAGTTGTAACAGCAGTGAAAGTCTAATTCTGAGTTTATAAATAAGTTGTCTAGTTATTTGAAGCATTTTCCCATTGTTGCAATGATCCCTGTCCATGTCACTTGAGAGAAAATATAAAACCAACATCTACAGCAGTTGTCCTTCAACTATTTGATAAAATACCTCAATTAAGACTCATTGAAACTCAATTAAAAACTCAGAAATTTTAAGAGAAAATTGAGTATATTTGAGTTGGGAATATTACATCTACATCGACACTTTGCAATCCTTTCTGATGTATCAAAAGAACCCGGTTTATGATTTCGAAGTCTCGGGTTCTTTCAAGAAGAACCAGGTTCTTCTCAGAGGTACCCATTCCAGCGCCCGGAACGTGGGGACGGGAACCCGGGACGGGTTCGAGAACCCCACCCCTGGGTTCGGGAACCCGGGCAACATAGTGGTCCAACGATATTATTTTTTTTGGATTATCCAAAAGAGAATTAAAATGGGTCCACTTTCTAAACAATTTTCTTTTTAAAAAAAAACTTCAAATGATGAATTTGGCTCCAGCCAAATTGTCCGCCAAAATTACATTCACGAATCATTATAAATAAAGGCATTTTGGAGCCTTTGTATTGTGTCCAAAAGGAAAAATGTGTTCGATGATCTTTGCTTTGTGGAAGGAAGTCAGAGTCAAACACGTTTTTCTCTGCGGCCAATACAGTTTGAGCGGAAAGCTTCATTTGGGGTTGTTCAATGATCTTTGCTCTGTGGAAGGAAGTCCGAGTCAAACGCGTTCTCTGCAGCCGAGACAGTTTGAGCGGAAGGCTTCATTTGGGGTTCTGGTTTTGGAAGATTCGTATGGGCATATTTTCATCGCAGGGATGATAATCGAGTACCCTCTGCGGTTATGAGTGAAGATCCTTGTTTGAAATAATACATTTTTGGGCTTCTAAAGTCTGAGCAGGTCTCTTATAATTTATTGCAAAACATCTCTGCTGTAGTTAATATGTATAACATGTCTATGGTCTATATCTGTAGCATCAATTGACTCATCTTTTATTCTACTTGAGAATTGCTCTGGCATCTGTCTCTTGTTTGAAGTTTGAACACTCGGTAGTTAGGCTTCTTTTGTGCTCTCAAACAATGAATTCACTTGAAGGATATGTGATTTTTGGAATTTGGGCTGGTGTTTGAGAACCTTTTTAGAGATGAGCATGTTATGAAAATCTTTAAGAGAGGGCATCATCTAAGCGGATCTTAGTCCAACGAAGAATATGAGTGTTGTTCTACGTCCAGGAAAGAGGTTTAGAGGCATCAATTTGCAGCCTAAATTAATCATATCTCCGTGGACAGCCTTCATCAGTTCCAGCTTGCAGTTCTTAATATAATTGTTTCAAGGACCAATGAAGGACATCAAAGAACCTACGTCCCTGTGGCTCAATTATCTATGAATTTTGTCCAGCGAAAAGGAGAAGCTTTGCCTACAGTGGACACACATAAATACTTGTGAAAATATTTCTCCCTTGCGGATCTAAAGCTTCTGTGGATATTATGTTTTGGCTTCAGCCTTGTGGTATTTAAGACAAGCAAGGGTCTGCTTTCCTTTTTGGCACAAAAACCTACAACAAAATTAAGAAGTACTGGTACTCAGGTGAGTGAAGAGTTCTGAATTCTGGGTGTGATGTATTGACAATTTTGTTCAGGTCTGCAAGACAAGGATTTTGATACTATCCATACACAGTCACACTCAAAGGCACAATTGAAGATGACCTTTGTTTGCTGTAGCATGAGAAGTTCAAATTTTGTAGCCTGTTGTCATGACATGAGAAGCTGAGCGTAAACACAAGTGAATAACTCTATAACTGTAACCCGGTGACTTAAATGCAGATTTGACAATAACCTTGACCAGTAATCTGGTTATGGCAATGAGTCTGATTTGGAAACATAATTGTTGACAGCATATTGATTGAGTTAATCTAGTTTGATAAAGTGAACTTGTTGAATCTAGATGTGATCTAGTAAAAGCCTGATGATATTTCATTGACAATCAACAATACAACACTCCTTATTGTACTCTCAAAGAGTTGTATAGGTCGACAGATTCTATGGACTCATCTAAATGAAATTGACTCGTTGATCATTTATAGACAATGACTTGCAGTGATCCTGTTGCACACTGATAAATATTGACCTTTGAAGAACAGAGTAGACTATGAGCAGCAGATGGCATTAGAGTGTCACTTCAGTGAACTGTTTGTTATGCAAAGACTATGTAGATGATGGCAGCAGGTGACAGTAGTGGTGCAACAGAAGGAGAGGCAACAGTTGAAGGCTTGAAGTAGAGAGTGTGGCAGTAGCAATAGAAGCAGAGTGTGTAGAGTGTTGAAGTGGACAGTAGGTGCAACAACAACAAAGATGGACTTGCAGCAGCAACAGAGGTAAAGCAGATAGAAGCAGGGGAGAGTTTTAGTGTGGCAGCAGTCAAAGCAAAGGTAACAGTGGCAACAGTTAAAGTAGATGTGATAGTGGCAGCAGAAGCAGCAGGTGTTTGTAGCAGCAGTTAATTGACTCATTGTAACTGGGCCATTATCCCTAGTATGGGAGCCCAACCATTAGGGAGCTTTGCTTCCTTCTAGATCACTTGAAAACTCTTGGGAGTGTTTCACTTCCTTCCAGGTCTTCCTGGTAAAGTATTATATGTACATTGTACACTACACAATACAATGCTTGTTAAAGCCAAATTTGTTGTGTACTGCACTTCATCTGATATGTTTTATGGTTTTATGATGATGCTTTGAATTGTCTTTAAGAATTAACCAATTGTGAAAATTAATAGGAAATACTGATTCACCCCCCTCTTAGTATTTCTAACAGGATATACTCTGTTACATGTAAGTACATGCTTTTTGATGTTATTCTTGTTTACTTTTGTCATATATGTTGGACTGGGATTTTCGTTGTTCTAGGGCTAATTGCTGCATGCATTTACTGCTTAAAATTGTGGAATTTGTCTCTATTATAGCATCTCTCAATGTATGGGCCATGTAATATGAGCGAAATCTCCTAGGGGTAATTCTATCAAAGAATTTAACCTTGATAAGCCATTTCCTTTGCACATCGAAGTATAAAAGCTGCAAGGTTGCTTCTCTTTGACGTAGAAGGCTAGTGAAGTGATCTTGAGGTCTCCTTCACTGGGAACCAAGAAATCTTACTCATATTCTGTTGAGAAATTAAGGGCAATACAATTAATCTATTTCTCTTTACTTTGATTAGTGCTTGAGATATTATTTTTCTTCAGATTTGATTGATATTATTATTACCATGAAGTGTTATCATCAACCAGCTGTCAAAACAAGAAAATCAACCATGCACAAGTACACAAGATATTGGCACCATGCCAGGGCAGAAACCTCTCCAAAACTTGAGAGGAAAAACCCTTGAACTCTTTCTTATAGAATCCTTATTGACAAGTTACATGACCCAAAGTTGACTCCGAAATGCCTTCAACATCAAATGACAATACCTCAGAATGTGTACCCAATTACACTTTTCAGTTCTGCAATTGAATGATTATGATAGTCTGCACCAAAACAGTTCGAATAGGCTCTCCTAGCCTCGATCTATCCTTGCTCCACATGTAGATGTCTTATAAGTTGTCACAGTTATGAATAGAGTTGATTTGCAAAGCTTTCACAAGGTAATAAGGTTGACTGTCACCACAGCGAAGGGAGAAGCCCTAGATTTCAGAGCATATGCATATGCGTGGATGGAGTTAGGGCTCTTCTAGCCATACGATACCCTCGCACTATCCAACCGCAGTCTTCTCCTTTCGTTTGAGGTCAAGATTTCCCTTCAAACCCTTCACACAATCACGAAATGCAATACCCTAACCCTGATCCGGATGCCGAGACGAAGAGCAGGCTCGATGGTAACTTGCATGAGGGGACAAACTTCCTCATGTGCTGCGGTTATCTTCTTTATTCGACCTTAACGTTACTTCACTTCTTCATGAGAGACATGAATCGAATTGATATTTGGAGGAGCCACACGTAGCCTATATATAGGCTTTCCCTCTCATCCATTGGGCCGGCGTGAACTTAGATTAGGCCAACATAACCTTTGATCAATTAGCTAAGCTGACGTGGTTTCATAACTTTTCTTTGAGCGGTTTCTTGAGTAAAATTGTGGGTACACATTTGAGTATTTTTTTGATGATCTGGAAGGACTTACATTCATTACATTTACATGAACAATAATACATGACTGTCTTCACTTACATGACTTGTCTATGGCTCTCAATTAGAGCACAAAAAAAATAATTCTTTGATACAAAAATACATAGTTCCAAAATTTGACATAATGAAGACCGAACCTAGTTACACTATTTTCAACACTCCCTTTTAACTAGGGAGGTATTCATTCATACATTGTACATGGACATTCTCAATACAAGAGTTCTCATAAGCAAAGAGTCAGACTAGTTATGCATCTATTATAACATTATTTCAACCAACATTGTTTCCTTATAGCAAGGTCTTGACTAACTGCTCTATCTCTCAAGAATAGATCAGAGCACAATGTTGGCGAGACCAATGAGTTATAGACACACTCGTCATTGTCTCTCTTAGGGTCATACCCACCCGGGTGTTCTTCGAGTATGCCCTACTAGGACTATTCTCATCTTGGGTTCCCAACCCTCAAGAATATCGGTCCTCTTGCCCACTCTTGTCTTGGATGCCCTACCTCATCCTCAAAGAGTGTCAGATGCCAAATGATAACTCAATCCTCCATTTCTTCTTCGTTCTCGGAAGACAAAAATGTAGTGTCTATCTTTCCTGCTCAAATAGGGACGACATATCAACCAGACCAAGCTTGTCTCGAAAATACACAAGCTTCTTGTTCGGAAGTGCTTTCGTTAATATGTCAGCAGTCTGCTCATCTGTGGGAACATATTCCAGCTTCAACACTCCATCCTGCACCAGCTTCCGAATATAATGATACTTGTTTATGTGCTTTGTCTTCCCATGAAACACTGGGTCCTCAGACAATCTTATACAATTGGTATTATCACAATGAATCGTTGTAGAGGCCAAAGGTCCTGCAAATAAGTCAGATAACAATTTTCTTAACCAAACCGCTTCCCGACTGACGTCACATGCTACTACATACTCGGCTTCACACTGCAACTGTCTCTTGCTTTCTGCTCATCCAAGAGACCATCGAGGATCTAGACTGAAGCATCCTCGGTTGTGCTTCTACCATCCTTCTCGCTGCCTCCCCAATCGGAATCAGTAAATCCCAGTGTTGAAAATATCGGTATCGGCAAAATATCGGCGAGGGTCCAGAAAATATCTTATCGGCAATATCGGCGAAAATATCGGCAAAATATCGGCAAATATCGGCAAGCGATATAGCCCAAAATATCGCGATATTTTGCCGATATTTTGATATTTGCCGATATTTTCAAAACATAAAATATCGCGATATTTTCAAAACATAAAATATCGCGATATTTTCTCGGCGATATATCGTTTTGCCTCGCGCCGAATATCGCCGATATTATCAACAGTGGTAAATCCTGTCAGAAGTACATCTTTCCCTTTCTCCTATTTTAGGCAGTAATGTATGGTTCCACGCAAGTATCTCAGTATATGCTTGATTGCTACCCAATGATCATGACAAGGCTCCATCTGAAACTGACTGAGAACATTCACTGGAAAGCATGTATTTGGCCGAGTATTTACTAGGTACATCAGTGATCCAATTAATTGCCTGTACCTTGTGGGATCCACCAGACTGGATTCAGAATTTCTTAATAGTCTCAGGTTCGTGATCATAGGAGTTATCATAGGCTTGCACTCCATCATATCAAACCTTTTGAGAATTTCAATTACATACCTTCCTTGACCCAAATAAATCTCATTGGGTTCTTGCCATACTTCCAGTCCCAGATAATGGTGCATGGACCCTAGATCCTTCATATCGAATTCTGTCGTTAACTTTTTCTTGCATTCTTGAATATGTTCTTCTACACCAGTTAGTAGAAGATCATCTACATATAGTAAGATGATGACAGGTTCATCCTTCACCACTTTGATGTAGAGATTGGGATCAGTCGAACTTTTGGTAAAGCCCAGTCTTTGTAGATAAGTGTCCATCCTGGCGTACCATGCTCTAGGTCCTTATTTGAGGCCATATAGGGCCTTCTTCAACCTGCAAACATAGTCTCCTTTACCTTTGACCTCAAATCCCAGAGGTTGCTCAATATAGACTTCTTCATCTATGGTGCCACTCAGAAATGCGGTCTTTACACCCATGTGATGAACTTTCCATCTCATGGATGCAGCGAGAGAAATTAATGAACGAATGGTTGTATATCTTGCTGTAGGAATAAAGGTTTCTTCATAGTCAATTCCTTCTTCTTGTGAGAAACCCCTAGCCACAAATCTGGCTTTGTATTTGTCTATGCTCCCATCCACAGCATGCTTAATCTTGTAAATCCATTTCAAAGTTACCATAGATTTGTTTTCCAGTCTAGGAACAACTTCCCAAACCCCATTCTTCATTATCGATTGGTATTCCTCATTCATGGCAGACTTCCACTTAGGATGCTTGGAAGCTTCTTCAAACGTGGATGGCTCATCTTCTATCAATTTTGACATGTAGGCTGCATATCCAGAGTACCTTTTGGGTTTCTTGCTTTCTCTAAATTTTCCACTTGCCTGATGTCCTTCAGCTTCTTGAAGTGTGGAGGTCAACCAATTAGGTCTCTTCCTCTTTTTAGGGATAGTGACAGGTTCACTCGGACCTTCATCTTCTTGATGAGTACTGTCTTCTTCTTTGTTGACTTCTTCCTCGAATATAGGAAGATCTTCTTCATCAGAATCAGATGAAATGTCTTTTGACCTTTTGAATGCAATATTTTCATCAAAGATTACATCTCGGCTTACCTCTATATGATGTCCTTCTTTGATGTAGATTTTGTAAGCCTTGGATGAATTACTATATCCCACAAATATTCCCTTCTTGCTTGCTGGATCTAGCTTCTTCCTTTTATCCTTGGGAATGTGGATATATACCGGACACCCAAATATTCAGAGATGATCCACGGTAGGCTTCTTCCCAGTGAAGACTTCCTCAGGTGTTCGATTATTCAGAGACCTATGGGGACTTCTATTCTGAACATACACAGCAGTCTTTGTTGCTTCACCCCATAGGAATTTCGGTAGATCTTGGTCATGAATCATAGCTTTGACACTTTCTTCTATGGTTCTGTTCTTTCGTTCAGCTACCCTATTCTCCTCAAGATTATACAGAACTTTAAGCTTCCTCTTAATCCATGCCTCCTTGCAGAAGGCTGTGATTTCTTTTGAAGTGTATTCTCCACCATTGTCAGATCTCAAAATCTTGACTTTCATTTCTTTGAGATTTTCTACTTCGGCTTTGAACTCTTGAAATTTTGAAAAGACTTCATCTTTGGATTTAAGAAGGTAAACCCAAGTTTTCCTAGAGTGTTCATCTATAAAGGTGACATAGTATAGATGTCCTCCAAGATATTTGGTCATAGGACCATAGACATCCGAGTGTATAAGATCAAGTATTTCTTGAGCACAGGATGTGCTAGGTCCAAATGGCTTCTTTGCAATCTTGCCCAATGCACAGCCCTTGCATATACCTTCATGTTCTTCCTTAAGATTTGGGATTCCATTCACTATGGAGTTCAGGGTTGGAAGAATTTTGAAGTGTAAGTGACCCAACCTTCTATGCCATAATTCACATGGGTTGATTTCAGTATGTATGAGTGCTTGATTTGAAGGAGAGGCTAATCTGTATAATCTGCCTTCTCGGACACCAATGGTTCTAGCTTTTTCAAGACTTGAATCTTTAGCCCAAACAACTACCCTTCCATTTATAAATTATAAAAGCTACTCTATCACCCTTTTCTTTTGAAGATGAAATAGAAATAAGATTTTTGCACAGACCTAGAACATAGAGGATGTTGTTGAGATGAATGTTGCTTCCGTCATCAAGCTTGATGGAGGTAGATTCGATGCCTTTCACTGGATAGTTTTTGTTGTCACCAAGCTCCACAGAATAGGAGGACTTTCACCGGTCATATGCCTTGAAGCTCCACGGTCTATTACCCAAATGTTTTCATCTTTGAATGTGCCTGAGAGTGCAGAGAATAAACCATCAGCTTTTGTAGATCTGTCAGATTTGGAGATTAGATAAACCCATGCTTGCTTGATCTTTTGATTGATGAGGTTTATCAACCATAGCCCAATACTTGCCAACTGCTACATGAGGGAGTTGATCTTCTTTCTGCCCTTTGATGAACCTCTGATACCATGTTGAGAAATTAAGGGCAATACAATTAATCTATTTCTCTTTACTTTGATAACTGCTTGAGATACTATTTTTCTTCAGATTTGATTAATATTATTATTACCATGGAGTGTTATCATCAACTAGCTATGAAAACAAGAAAATCAACCATGCATAAAGTACACAAGATATTGGCACCATGCCAGGGCAAAATCCTCTCCAAAACTTGAGAGGAAAAACCCTTGAACTCTTTCTTATAGAATCTTTATTCAGAAGTTACATGACCCAAACTTGACTCTGAAATGCCTTCAACATCAAATGACAATACGTCAGAATGTGTACCCAATCACACTGTTCAGTTCTGCTGTTGAATGATTATGACAGTTTGCACCAAAACAGTTCGGATAGGCTCTCCTAGCCTCGATCTATCCTCGCTCCACATGTAGATGTCTTATAAGTTGTCACAGTTATGAATAGAGTTGGTTTACAAAGCTTTCACAAGGTAATAAGGTTGACTGTCACCACAACGAAGGAAGAAGCCCTAGATTTCAGAGCGTATGCATATATGTGGATGGAGTTAGGGCTCTTCTAGCCCTATGATACCCTCGCACTATCCAACGACAGTCTTCTCCTTTCGTTTGAGGTCAAGACTGCCCTTCAAACCTTTCACGCAATCATGAAATGCAATACTGTAACCCTGATCCGGATGCCGAGACGAAGAGCAGGCTCGATGGTAACTTGCATGAGGGGACAAACTTCCTCATGTGCTACGGCTATCTTCTTTCTTCGACCTTAACGTTACTTCACTTCTTCATGAGAGACATGAATCGAATTGCTATTTGGAGGAGCCACACGTAGCCTATATATAGGCTTGCCCTCTCATCCATTGGGTCGACGTGAACTTAGATTAGGTCGACATAACCTTTGATCAATTAGTTGAGCCGACGTGGTTTCATAGCCTTCCTTTGAGCGGTTTCTTGAGTAAAACTGTGGGTACACATTTGAGTATTTATTTGATGATCTAGAAGGACTTACATTCATTACATTTACATGAACAATAATACATGACTGTCTTCACTTACATGACTTGTCTATGGCTCTCAATTAGAGCACAAAAAAAATAATTCTTTGATACAAAAATACATAGTTCCAAAATTTGACATAATGAAGTCTGAACCTAGTTACACTATTTTCAACATATTCATCATAGGCTCCATTCTCCCAAATATTAAGGCACTGATCTACCAAGGGTGGTCACTAAAAATCATATTCTTTCACCTCCTTCCAGGTCTAGCCAAGTTGGGGAACCTATGAAAATTCCTACACTCGAAGGAACCGTTACTGCAGCAAATCTGAATCTACTTCACCTACTTGATTTTTAAATTACATTCATCAAGTTATTCTTCTGGATACTGAAGAAAATTACTTCTGCAGACTACACTAATTAAATATTTGATCTCATGAAACAAAAAACAGAGCAAAGAACAAGATACATAGGACATGCTTGTTTTTGGACACAATAGTCCCTGGAAAATCCCAATGCGGGAAAACGGTGCAGCACCTCTGAGGGTTTTATTATTATGCAGGAGAAATAGCTGAATACAAATCTAGGATGCTCATCTAGCAATCCTTTACAGAGAAAATATTGGCGGAAAATCTGAGTGAGTTTTACCTCACTTCATGCGGAAGAATTCCACTGATCTAGCACAATACTGGCTAACCTCGGCTATTTCTGTGTCACCTCTTCTGCCCTCTCCGTCAATGTTCCTTGCTGTTTCGGCAATTCTGGCTGTTCCTGGCAGTTCTGGCTTCTACCCTCTACATCAGCTTTTTCGGCTATTCCGACAGTTTCGGCTTCTGCCCTTGGCATCAGATTTCCCGACTGTTCCGGCAGTTCTGGCTGTTCCCGACAGTTCTGGTTGTTCCTGACAGTTCCGGCTTCTGCGTGACAGGCAACTTTTCTTCTCTGCTGGTTCTCTCCGCCTCTCGGTCTATATTCTCACTGCCCCTCTAATGCAAATGATCACTTAATTCGAAATCCTTAGCAAACCCTGCCCTAGGAATCAAATTCTTGATCAATTCATTCTCTTTGTGTGTGTTTTTCCAAATGAACCCCAAGCCTCCATTTTATACTTTTCCTGTTGAGTCTTCAACGATTGAGATCAAATCTCTAATCAACAACTAAGATTAAAACATGACTTGATCCGCCTTCTAGATCATTCTCACCCATATTTTGATTAATACCCATTAATATTTTAATTTCCCTAAGTTTAGACTTAGGAATTCCATTAAAAATATTAATTATTTTAATAAAATACAATTCAGGTGGAATTTCACCAAATGGTTTCTAGGTTCTTTAGAACTCATGTGCCCTAGCCTTTCCACCAATTTTCAAGGCTAGAGAACTTCTGATGCTACCAAAAAATAACACTCCCTGTTAGCGAAGAAAGTGCTCTAGCAACAATGCTCACCTGCATGCTGCTCTGTTTCTGAAGCACCTCCTTTTTGCACTGCTGCTGCCACCAACACTGTGCTGCTGTTGCTACTGTACTGCTGTCCATGACACTGCCACTGGCACCGCTGCATTTGTACTACAACTCCCTCTCAAACGCCGCATCTGCTATGCTGCTAGCATTGCCACTGCAAACAATGCATCCGTACTGCAACTCAGTTGCTGAGAGAAGCAAGTGAAAAACATCGAAAATTAGCTGAACTTAACTGTGTTAAGCATAATACAATGAATGTTGAAATCTGCCTACTGCTGATTCTGACCCTCTGAATCTTCTGTGTTGCTGCTGAATTCCTGCACTTTGCCAACTGCATTGCTGCCAACCTTGCTCTGCGCTGATCAATCTCCGATCCCCGGCTACTGCATCTGTCCTCCAAATATTCTATTGCATCATTTGATGCTAAGTCCATCTCGCTACTGCTAAATCTTGGGCTCCCGTAGCAAGGAATTGATCCAAGAGGTGGACTCCTCAAGGATCCTGGCCACATGTGGTCCTCCCGACCAGTGTTTTAAGATTCGGCTGGCTCGGAACCGACTCGGCCGAGTTGGTTTGAGTCAAGGCCTCACTGAGTTGACTTGGCCAGTGAACCTGTTCAACCGACCGGGTTATTACCGAGCAGGCCGAGTTGTCTAACAACTCAGCCAGGTTATTACCAAGCCGGCCGAGTTGTCTAACAACTCGGTCGGCTCGGTAATAACCCGGTCGGCTCGGCCGAGTCCGAGCCTACTCGGCCGGGTTGGATGACAGTGGCCCGTGAACTAAAAAACAATGTTTTTTTTTACTTTTTTGCTTTTGGGGGACTCCAAAGTTTTCACTATGATACTTTAATGGTTTTTTGTCCCTAAATAAGTTTATCTCGCTTGATCTTGAGAGGTTTGTTTAGGTGGTATCACATATGTAGTAGAGATTTCTTAAGGGATAGCTTCATTCTTCTTCAAACCTTCCAATAGGTTCTTTGCCCTCTTCTTAAAGCAAACCTGACTTTGTGGCCCCAACCTTGGCCCTCCAAAGATGAGCATCGAGCCTTGAGTTGATTCCACGTGATGCTACACCCCTTGTTGAGCCTCCAAATGCTAAAACACTAAACTTAAAAGCTTGGACGTTGGACTATTTGATTATATGCCCAAATGGACTGAAGATGCCCCCTGGCTGGCCTTGACCCTATTTTGGTGGATGGTGCCTTCTTCCAACACACAGATGAGGATGGTTATCATTGAGATGACTTAGGAGGGCTAGCACATCCCTCTTTGATGCCAATGCTTACCCTTAGGGGTGCCATGTCACTCACATGCTTGAAAAGGGTGACATAGGGTCTCTCCTAGATGACATCATGGTGGAGGATGCACCTTTTGAAGATGTACACATGCACTTTGGGACTTTCTTGGAGTGAGGAACACTCTTGGACCCTTGTATTAGTTCCTTGATGACTTACAATCTATTTTGGAGGATAACGCCATTTCTAGCCTCCTTGGTTATGTGTTTTTGTTTTGATCTCTATATCATCATCATGTATGTACATTGTATTGGACAGTGCATTGGGTGCCATTTTGATATAATGGATATATTCATGAGCCTACTTTGATCATATGTTGTCTTCTATCTATATTCTAATGCTGTGTTTGGAAACATGGATGAAAATCTTTAAAATTATGTTTTTTTATAATAAAAAATAAATATTTAATGTATTTTTTACAACGACCGAGTCATTGAAATCGAGCCGACCGAGTCAATACCGAGTCGGAGTCGGAGTCGGAGTCGACCCTCGGACGAGTCGGAGTTTTAAACATTGCTCCTGACTACAACTCAATATCGCCCCATCTCCCTCTTGGAGATGCGTGGGCACTCATGGCATACTCTTCCTCGTCAATCTTTGCTGAAGTAGCCTTAAGATCATGCTTCTCATCCTTATCCTTTTTCTTCAAAGGACATTGGGATGCATAGTGGTCCATCTCGCTACAACTAAAACATTTCATCTTCGAAATGTCCTCTTTTCATTTCTGCTTCTGCTGGTCATTTGATGCTAGAGCTGCGTTCTCCTCCTCCTCCTCCATTTTTGTGCCACTCCCACTGCTGCCATTGAGGTTGACCTTCACTAGGTCCCTCCTTAACTCCTCCTACTGAAGAGCCGCCCACATCTCCTCCCATGAAGGTAGTTTTTCTTTGACCAATATGCTTTGGACGAAAACTTGCCATTTGTCCGAGACTCCATTTAGGGCTATCCTCACCATCGCAGTTGGCTGAGGAGTGGACCCCACTGCAGCAAGTTGGTCTCTAGTGTCCTGAAGACGCTGAAGATAAAGGTTCACCCCTTCTCCTTTTTGCATCAAAGTCCACTGCAACTTCTGCTCCAAGTACATCTTCTGCTGTTCAGAAGAGCCTTCATACAAAGAAGACAAGGCTTCCTACATCTCCCGGGCTGTATCCTTGCCTTGCAAGTGTGAGACCACATGATCTCGAACTCCATCGAGAATCAACCTCTTTGCCTTCCCCTGCTCGGCCTTGTATTTCTTCTTCTGATCGTTGTCAGCAGGAACAACCACAACACTTTTGACGTAGGCCTCGAGATCATATTCCTCCAGAACAACTAAGATTCTGGTCTTCCATATGACATAGTTGGAGGCTCCGTCCAACCTGTCTTGATCTCTGAGCCCATGCGATGCCATCTCACCCAACTGTCGAACTGACTCCTCTAGTCACTGCTTAGCACAACTGCCCAGCAAGTGAGAAATTCGAACTTTCTGGCAGAAAGTTCTATGAGGAGAAAATTCCCCTACTATGTGTCTTCGTTCTTTTCCAGCGGATTTCTGCCCTGGTAGAAACTGCGCCCTTCTAGCACTGTGCTGAGGCTCTGCATCACTCCCTCTGCCTCTGCAAGCTCATGATTCGGAAATTGTACCTCTTTGTCGACTCACTTAGAGAGAGATTTCCTTGGATCAGCGTCCCGACAAGGACTGTGCAATCCCTCCAAGGGAATTTGAACTGCTGCAAAGTGCAGCTTTCGGCCTCACTGTTCAGCACTGGATCTGCTCTTCCTGTTTCAAAATCAACGCTCTGATACCATGTGAAAATTCCTACACTCGAAGGAATCCCTACTGCAACAAATCTGAATCTACTTCACCTACTTGATTTTTAAATTACATTCATCAAGTTATTCTTCTGAATACTAAAGCAAATTCCTTCTGGAGCCTACACTAATTAAATATTTGGTCTCATGAAGCAGAAAACAGAGCAAAGAACAAGATACATAGGACACACTTATTTTTGGACACAATAGTCCTCGGAAAAAACCCAATGCGGGAAAACCGGTGCAGCAACTCTAAGGGTTTTATTATTATGCAGGAGAAATATCTGAATACAAATCTAGGATGCTCATCTAGCAATCCTTTATAGAGAAAATACTAGCGGAAAATCTGAGTGAGTTTTACCTCAATTCACTCGACAGAATTCCGGCTGATCCGGCACAAGACTGGCTAACCTTTGCTATTTCTGCGTCACCTCTTCTGCCCTCTGCGTCAGCTTTCCCGACTGTTTTGGCAGTTCCCAGCAGTTCCGGTTGTTCCTGGCAGTTTTGGCTTCAACCCTTTGCATCAGCTTTCCTGGCAGTTCCGGTTGTTCTCGATAGTTCTAGCTTCATCCGTCTACGTCAGCTTTTTCGGCTGTTCCGACAATTCCCGATAGTTCCCAGCAGTGTCGGCTTCTGTGTGATAGGCAACTTTTCTGCTCTGCTGGCTCTCTCCGCCTCTCTGTTTGTATTCTTCAGAAAGTCTTTCTCCCGAATTCTCACTGCCCCTCTGCTGCAGAATGATCACTTAATTCAAAATCCTTGGCAAACCTTGCCCTAGGAATCGAATTCTTGATCAATTTGTTCTTTCGGTGTGTGTTTTCTAAATGAACCCCAAGCCTCCAGAGTCCATTTTATTCTTTTCCTGTTGAGTCTTCAATGGCCGAGATTAAGTCTCTAATCAACGACTAAGATTAAAACATGACTTGATCCGCCTTCTAGATCATTCTCACCCATATTTTGATTAATACCCATTAATATTTTAATTTCCCTAAGTTTAGACTTAGGAACTCCATTAAAAATATTAATTATTTTAATAAAATACAATTCGGGTGGAATTTCACCAAACGGTTTCTGGGTTTTTTAGAACGCATGTGCCTTAGCCTTTCCACCAATTTTCAAGGCTAGAGAACTTTTGATGCTACCAAAAACTAACAGTACCTAGGGCATCAATTTCCCGACAAACTAGCCCTCCAAAAAATTCGATCTCCTAAGGTCTCCCGCGCTGGCCTTTCCTCGAACTTTCCTCCAATTTTGAAGCTATTCTGACGGTGGAGTTGGGAGAAAAGCCAAGCCCTAGCTCCAGGATCAAATCTTGCCCTGCCATCCCCAAGGCTAGTACCTCATAGGGTCAAAACAACATCTTCAAGTGAAAATTCTTTCTTTGATCCTTTCCCCACCTTATCTAGGGTAAGAACATCATTGGTTGCTATACTCATTCCCCCTATCCTAGACCAGGTCCACTTGGTTTCGTGTGGTCC
This sequence comes from Pinus tabuliformis, assembly GCA_031772625.1. Classification (NCBI taxonomy): domain Eukaryota; kingdom Viridiplantae; phylum Streptophyta; class Pinopsida; order Pinales; family Pinaceae; genus Pinus; species Pinus tabuliformis. Next base: position 834,555,158 of record CM062804.1, read on the forward strand.
CATCCCTTTGAAAAGAGAATTCTTTAAGAACCATCCGGGATACCAATTATAATAGGGATTTTAGGGATTGGGAAGCTCCTTCATAAGTCATATCCCATAAACCTACCCCTTGAATCCTCCCTTCCTTTCCCTAGCAGACATTATACCTTGCTTAGAAAGAAAGCAAGCCTTATCTTTCTAACTCTTCATTAGGGTCACATCATTTCATTGACTTATCCTTCAATGGTGACTCCACAATATACCGGGTCTCCTCCCATTGGTGATAGTCTGTAATTAGAAGGGAGCCTTAGCTGAGGTGACAGTGGGCTAAGTCTCCATTTGTTGCCCTTGGCTTATAGCATTTTACCTCTAAGGATCCCCTTTTAGGTCCCGTGCTAGTTTGAGCGGTAATAGAGCCAACGCTCAAAACCCCAATACGAAAGAGAATCGACCTTAAGGGTTCGATCTATAGTTTAGAAAGGCCCAACATAAGAGAACACTACCTCTCCAACACTCTTCTTTCCTTATAAAAATATCCAGCTACCAACAAAACCATTGAATCTAATTTCGTGGATCATAAATGGACTAAAATATGCATCTTTAGAATTACTATCTTGTTCGAATCTCCATAGAAAAATAACTATTTTCTAAATACATCAAGTATGGTTCCTTAATTTTTGCAAGATGAGATTTGATCTTAAAATAGAGTCAAAGGTGGTTTGATGTGTTGGTTAATTTAGAACTCGATTAGCTCATGTATTTTCATTCATAAGGATCTCAAGTTGTTGTTGCACTGGAAAGTATTGCATTCCCCTATAGATAAAGATTGACTACATGTAAAAGTTGATTGACCACGACCCATGTGATGTATGCATTTACCCCCTTAGTGCAGGATCTTCATTCCCAGTGTAGTACCTTTCTCGAATTTCTTTGAAAGCGCATTGATCCATCAAAGCCCCAAATGGATTGCTCTTATGTGCAGGTAGAGCACAAACTAGTACAGGTACGTGCCAAAATTGGTAAACCACCATTTAGAAAGTGCCCTTGACCTTAACTGAATCTTCAAGAATATATTTGACATGTAATCAAAGGATCAAAGCAGCCTACGTGTCCAATTCTCTAGTGCAATATCTCCTTACTAGTGTCAGATCTACACAACCCTTCATCAGTTACTTCATAAATACTAAAAAGTGAAGGAGTTTGGCAAATAAATAAAATATTACCTTTCAACTTATATTAAAATGCAACTTGGACACATACCTCCACTACTGCGTTACGAAGAATGTATAAGTGTAGGATACATGATTAAAAATGGGTAAAACAAGGGACAAAATGGGGTATTTTAAGGACAAAAATAGAACAATTCTAGGGCCTGATAGCTGTCAGTAACTACAATGCTGAGAATACCATAAAATCCCTTTGCAGACATGGCAAGATACATTGTTGGTAAATGGAAGCCATGGGTTTCTTTAACACAGGCCATCCTCAAGCTAGAATAACATCCATGAGGTACCCTGGATGAAATTGTAATGGAGAGCTCTTATATGCAGACGAGATAGGCACAGTGAGAGTGAGTGAGTCCAACTGATGTAATGAATTCAACAATCATGCCAAACAAGTAAGAGACCGGTGCGTCTTGGAACAAATGTTGAGCAAGGTCATGTGAGGAAAGAGACTTTGAGAATGAACACCGAGTAGAGGTCCGAAGGTATGAGTGCTTAGCAAAACCGCAAACCGGAATGGGACTAGGATAGATGTTAAAATTTGAAACTAGGGCCAAATTCCACTATTGGACAACTCATTTGATGGAGATGCTTATTGCTTTGAATTCCTCTTTTCGAGAGGACCAAAATCGACCTAAAGATCATCAAATTTGGACAAGCAAAAATGTGTTTTTGAATTTATACCCACATGTGTAAAATGTCAAGGTCAACCACATCATCACGTAGGCTCATGAAGCCCAATGGACATGTTACTTCACCCTCAATGACTAGTATAAATATAAGTGACCTCTCACCTCATTTGGCATCATCATCACACACATTTCTTCTCTCTCTCCTTCTCTCATTGGTTCGTACAACTATTGGGTAGATCTTTTCTCTCACACATGTGGCAAGGAGGACGAATTTTCTGGGCAGATTACAGGGCTGAATTTCAAGATTGTTGCAAGGGTTTGACCAGTGTTGACCGAGGAGTGTTTGGCTGAGTTTGATTGCGATTTTCTTGGGATTATTTTTATTTCTCTAGGTCGCATTGGAGGGCACAAAAATTGAAGAAGTCTGGGCACTTTGACTGTAGACCAATTACAGACTTTGACTGCAGACCTCTTCTATGCGTTGACCAGGTTTGACTGCTCAAAAGTAGACTGTTTTGACTGCTGTTTGACCAGCGAATGTTAAATTATGGTATGTTCTATGTTTAGAGCAGTTTACTTATTTTTCTTCTTATTAGCCATAGATTAGCAATCACATATACATTAAGTAAAGTGCAGATAGAACATTAAATGATCAACAGAAAACAAGCCAAGACAAGAGACACAAGATGTGGCGGTAGCCAGGGACAAACTCCAATGCAGGGAAACCCTTTGATCAAATCTTCTTTTATCTTCAATAGTTCAGCAGAGAGAAATAATACAAAATCTGAATTCTGTAATTTTATATCAGCAGCAACAAACCCTAGATCAGCAAAGTCAAAGTTGGTCAAACTAGCTGAAATTGACCTCTAAAATACTTGGTCAATTTCTGGTCAACTTGTCCTCGAACAACTTGAAGAAACAACCCTTGAACAGCCTCAAAAGTTCAGTCAATTTGCAGATTTCTGAAGTCAACTTGCAGCCCTAAACTAGGGCATTCAACACCAGTCAAACCAAAGGTCAGATCACCTCGATTTTCATGCCAAAAATTGTGGCCTACGTAGGAGAGGCAACCACACCCAATCCGCACTTCTAGAAGGTCAACGCTGGTCAAAGAGATGACCTGCTACCCTAGCGTCCTTCTTTCTACGTTTTCCTTGCCTTAGGACGTCTTCCTTTCAGCCACACGTGTGAGAGAGAGAGAGGCTCCTTTTATGCGTAGGAGAGAGAGAGAAGATGAGTGAATTGAATTATCCAAATGAGGAGAATGCTCCTTGTATTTATATGCAAATGTTGAGGTTGAATAAACATGATTGTTGGGCTTCTGAGCCTACATAAGTTTGCTGGCCAACCTTGACAATTTGTCCATAATCAAAATAAATTCATATCTCCATAAATCTATGTTGCACGGGTTCTCGAACCCAGGGGTGGGGTTCTCAAACCCGTCCTGGGTTCCCGTCCCCACGTTCCGGGTGCTGGAACAGGTACCTTTGAGAAGAACCTTGAAGAACCCGGTTCTTCTTGAAAGAACCCGAGACTTCGAAATCATAAACCGGGTTCTTTTGATACATTGGAAAGGTTTGCAAAGTGTCGATGTAGATGTAATATTCTCAACTCAAATATACTCAATTTTTTCTTAAAATTTTTGAGTTTTTAATTGAGTTTCATTGAGAGTCTTAATTGAGGTATTTTATCAAATAGTTGAAGGACAACTGCTGTAGATGTTGGTTTTATATTTTCTCTCAAGTGACATGGATAGGGATCATTGCAGCAATGGCAAAATGCTTCAAATAACTAGACAACTTATTTATAAACTCAGAATTAGACTTTCACTACTGTTACAACTTAAAATGATGAAAATTTCTGAGCATAAAAAACCATGCAATTAACTAGACACCAATAGATGTAGTGAAGGTCAAAATAATGGAACCTGGTAGCATTACAGCAGTATATAAATGGAATATCAGCCTTTAAATAATAGATCTTCAGCCATTAAAATCAGTGTTCTACAGCAGAGATGGATCAGCAATAAACATAGCTTGTTCTCTGAAAAATCATTGTTTAACAAGGCAAAGTCTGATATTGTTTAAGAGCAAATTTCCCAAATTTTACAATGCCATTGCGAAAGACACACCTGGAACATGCTCCATCTGATAAGAACTTAAACTTGCTGATTGTCAGAGCTTCTGCAATTAACTTGATTTCTTGAGTAGGCAAGCTGCTACAGGATTTGGCAAAAATCTTGAAATCTGGACAGTGAATAAGGATACATAAATTGGGCTCTATTATCTCTTGAAAGAGGATATTCGATCAGCCTTTAACCTTTGAAATCAATACGGTTAAATCATAAATATTTTAGTTTTCTTGTTTAAAGTTGAAAAATATACAAATTCATATATATTATAATTTATAAAATATAATATTTATATATTATATATATAAATTATAATATACCCCTGACGAACCCACACACCATGTTTCAAAAAATGACGTAACCATCCCCGTCCCCGTCCCCGTCCCCGAACCCACGTTTCCGGGCAACATAGCCATAAATACTTATCGGAATCGAATGATCTTTAGATCAATCCTACACCTCTCAATGAGAGGAATCTAGGAAAAATATCAGAAGCCATAAATAAGGTGATCCACATGGAGTTTGGCCCTAGTTGCCAATTTTAACACTCCCTCTCAACTAGGGAGAACTTCATCTGCAATTCGTCAGACTGTCGCTGCTATCCATCCATCAAATGCACTGTCCTGTACAGCTTGACCCCACTCTGCTCTGCTCTGCTTTGCTCTGTTCTGCTCTACTCTACTCGAACTATGAAGAAGAAGAAATGATCGAGGATGTATCATACCATCCTCCACTGACCCGAAGTCAGTCTCAGAGTGTGAACCACTCTCACTGATCCCAGATCAGTATCATTGATCCTAGATCAATGGAGGTCATCCTAGCATAGGGAGTACGATAGATACAATGATGCGTCCATCGATAGTACTACTATGGTCCCTATCCTCATTTCCTTGCTCATTGATCAGATGAGAGGTACTTCCCATGAGTCCCAGACTGCATGGGTAGGATGCCTCGATAGGAGAACTAATCATCCTGTCCACAGGAGAACGAATCATCTTGTCCAGTGGATGCCACGGAGAACTAATCATCCTGGCCTACAGGAGAACTAATCATCCTGCTCCACAGTCACCATGGAGAACGAATCATCCTGGCCCACAGGAGAACTAATCATCCTGTTCCACAGTCGCCACAGGGTGTCACAGGGGAAGGTTGAACCTTTACCCTGTACATAGTGCACCACCAGGGGATGGTGAGTCGCCCTGTGGTCACATGTCGCTCCAAGAAGTACCCTGCGCCCCCCTGGAGCTCCCAGAGCTCAATACATCATACTCGACCCTCATAAGAGGGTCTCTGAACGACACCAAGTCGTTCTCGGAAAGTCAGGAATTTGACCTTTCCTAGGGGCTTTGTCAAAATGTTGGCGACCTGTTCATCTGTATCGATATGTTGGAGCCTTATTGCTCCTCGCTGCACCATATCTCGAATATAGTGGTACCTGATATCGATATGCTTGGAGCGATCATGAAATACGGGATTCTCTGATAAACGGATCCCGCTCTGGTTGTCACACAAAATCACGGTGGTATCCAATGTAAATCCAAATAGTTCACTGAAGAGCTTTCGCAACCAGATTGCCTCACTGTACATAGTGCACCACCAGGGGATGGTGAGTCGCCCTATGGTCACATGTCGCTCCAAGAAGTACCCCGCGCCCCCCTGGAGCTCCAGAGCTCAATACATCATACTCGACCCTCATAAGAGGGTCTCTGAACGACATGAAGTCGTTCTCGGAAAGTCAGGAATTTGACCTTTCCTAGGGGCTTTGTCAAAATGTCGGCGACCTGTTCATCTGTACTGATATGTTGGAGCCTTATTGCTCCTCGCTGCACCATATCTCGAATATAGTGGTACCTGATATCGATATGCTTGGAGCGATCATGAAATACGGGATTCTCTGATAAACGGATCTCGCTCTGGTTGTCACACAAAATCATGGTGGTATCCAATGTAAATCCAAACAGCTCACTGAAGAGCTTTCACAACCAGATTGCCTCACAGGAGGCCATGCTAGCAGCAATGTACTCTGCCTCGGCGGTGCTCAAAGCCACCGACTTCTGCTTCCTGCTCATCCAGGATATCGAGGCAGATCCCAAAGAGAAACAACACCCGGAAGTGCTCTTTCGGTCCACCACACTGCCTGCCCAATCAACATCAATATACCCAAGTAGTCTCACATCTCCGGCAATGTATCTCAACCCATGAGTGATTGTGCCACGAAGATATCTCAACAGATTCTTGGCACCAATCCAATGTGAGTGGTGAGGCTCAACCATATGTTGACTCAATGTGTTGACTGCAAAGCATATATCTGGACGGGAGTTCACCAAGAACATTAATGCTCCGACGAGTTGACGATACTTGGTAGCATTTCGTAAAACAGGTCCAGTAGCACTACCGCTTAACTTCTTGAAGTCAAGCTCCATCGGGGTAGTTATGGGCTTGTAGTCCACCATGTCGAATCTCTCCAATATCTTCACCACATATTTTCCTTGAGATAGGAAAATCTCCCCTGGTTTCTGCCAGACTTCCAGTCCTAGGAAATAGTGCATAAGTCCTAGGTCTTTCATCTCGAACTCAGAAGCCAGCTCCCTCTTACATTCATGAATGAGAGGGTTTGCACAAGAAAGAGGTCATCAACATATGAGAGGCTTGTCATCTATAACCTTAAAGTAAAGGTTAGCGTCGGCTTCACTCCTAGTGAATCCCAACTTCATCAAGTAGCTATCGATCCTTTCATACCATGCTCGAGGTGCTTGCTTTAGCCCATAGAGGGCCTTCTTCAACCTGCACACATGAGATTCTCGATCATAAATCTCAAATCCTTCGGGTTGCTCCACATAGACCTCCTCTTTGATCGAACCATGTAAGAATGCAGTCTTGACATCCATCTGATGTAGGTTCCATCCTTGCGAAGCAGCAAGGGCTATGATCGAGCGGATGGTGGTATATCGGGCAACAGGTGCAAATATCTCGTCATAGTCTATACCTTCCTTCTGGGAGAAGCCACGAGCAACAAAACGAGCCTTATACTTTTCCGCACTTCCATCAACTGCATGCTTTATCTTGTAAAGCCATTTTGAAGTGACAACTGCTTCGTCCTGGGGTCTGGGGACCACATTCGAAACATCGTTTTTCATAATGGACTCATATTCCTCGGTCATAGCATCCTTCCATACTTGATGCTTGACGACATCTGTGAATGATGAAGGCTCATTTTGGATGATTGTGCTCATGATGGTCAGGTATCCCTGATACCTGTTCGGCTTCTTACTTTCACGGAAGGTTCCTCGGGGTGCAATGTGTCCTTCAGCATCATCAAGTGTCCCCCTAAGCCATGAAGGCCTCTTCCTAGAAGAGGAAGGCTCTTGCGGAGGAGGATCAATAGGATCCATAGGTTCTTCCACATCGGGCATCGTCTCATCTTCTTTTTCCTTCGGTTCCCCGGTGTCATCTTCTTTAGATCCCCTTAAAGTAGGAAAATTTTCTACCTTGCTAAGAGCCATATCTTTGTCAAAGGTGACATCACAACTAATCTTGACTTCCCTTTGACTAGCTACATAGATTCTATAGCCCTTAGTATTTTCGCTATAGCCCACGAAGATTCCTTTCTTTCCAGATGCACCCAATTTATTCCTTTTTTTTTAGGCACATGAAAATATATAGGGCTTCCAAAAATTCTAAAATGAGATACGTCAGGTTTCTTACCGGTGAACATTTCTTTGGGAGTCTTAGAACCCAATGCTTGATGAGGGCATCGGTTTTGTACATATATGGCGGTATTTGCAGCTCCGGCGCATAGAAACTTCAGAAGTCTTTGATCATGGAGCATAGCACGGACAACTTCCACAATTGTACGATTCTTCCTTTCCGCCACACCATTCTGTTCAGGAGTATATGGTGTAGTAGTCTCCCTCTTAATGCCAGCCTCTTTGCAAAAGTCATGAAACTCATTGGATTCATATTCAGTCCCATTATCAGTCCTTAAGATCTTGATCTTCTTTTCGGTTTGATTCTCGATCAAGGCTTTGAAGTGCCGAAACCAGGAAAACACTTCATCCTTCTTTTTCAAGAAGTATATCCAAGTCTTGTGAGAATAATCATCTATAAAAGTGAGGTAATATAAATATCCTCCCAAGGAGTTCACAAGCATCATACCAGATATGTCTGAGTGAACCAACTGCAATATATTGGAGGTCTTGCTTTGGCTTGAGGGGAATGGTCCCCTTTTGAGCTTCCCTTTAGCCCATCCTGGACATACACCTTCTTGCTCTAATCTAAACTCGGGCATCTCAGTCACCATTTTTCTTACATCGGGTAGAGCTTTATAATGAAGGTGAGCAAACCTTCGATGCCATAGTTCGGACTGAAGAGATGTGTCACAAGACATGACACCCAACGGACTTCCACCGACCTGATATAATGAATCAACTTGAAACCCAAGAGTAAAAGCATCTTTAAAGTTCTTTTTCCATACACATACCTTGCCATCGCTGAAGGCCACCTTGTAGCCTTTGTCTTCCATTGCCGAAATGGACACCAGGTTCTTTTTGAGATCAAGTACATATAATACATCTTGTAATTGGATGGTATTACCCTGATTCAATTGAAGAGTGACATTTCCTACACCTTTCATGGGATATTTTGAATTATCTCCGAGAACAGTTTCCAGGTTGGTTTCCTTCTCTATCAGATTATAGAGAGCTTCTTTGTGGCACCACTATCAATAAGCCAATTTCCCAGCGAGTCCACGGGAGCAGTGGTAGATAGAGCTGTTGGTAGATGATATTCATCTTGCTTATTGTTAACAATGTTAAATTCATACCTGGAATTTCTTGCCTTCTTGAATGGTTGTCCTCTTCCTTGATTTCTGGCACTTCTTTCACCTTTGCCATTTGACCTGCCATTCCTTTGATTGCCTTGAGAGGGATTTTGATCATCATCCCAGTGTGAGTCCCTTTTATCAGGGCACTCCCTTGCATAGTGACCTATTTTATTGCAATTGTAACATCGTCCTTTTCTTCCACCCTTTGGTCCAGCTTTTCCTTTAGATTTAGCCCCGAAATTGTTTCTTCTTTTAGTATGAGAAGAAAAGGCAGAGGGATGACCTTTAAGTATGGGCATTTCTTGCTCTTCCATCCTCGTTTCTTCTTGAATGCATCTGGCCATTAATTCCTCAAATCCAAGAATTACGTTATTGTTGAGAAGAGTAGTCTTGAATATATACCATTCAGATGGCAGTCCTCCAAGAGTTGTGAGTGTCATTTCCCTGTCAGGAATTACTTCCCCAATAGATAGGAGATCGTTCTTGATCTCGGTGATCCTTAAGAAATATGCTTGCATACTCTCATCTTTGCCCTTCTTAATTTCCTTCAGCTTATTTCTAAGAAACAAGACTTGATTTGCATCATTAACTTTAAATAAACTCACTAGTCTATCGTAGATTTCCTTGGAAGTGTTCAGCTCGGAAACATAGGCCACCAAGCGCCTGTCGATAGAGTCACGGATGATCTTCCTTGCTTTGACTTCTCCCTTGGTCCATTTGTTCCTAGCAACAGCGGATGCAATTGATGGAGGCTCAACAATCCCACCTCTCACATGGTCCAACACTTCCTGCTGTTCTAATGTTAGATCGAGAGACATCTTCCATCCGTGATAGTCAGACTTCTCACGGAGTTTGTCTTCAGCAGGGAAGTGTGTTGAGGACCCCATGATTTCTTTTTAAGATAGCCTTGCCAACCTTCTCTTCGGTGATTGCTCTTGCTCTTGCTCTTGCTTGGGCTTTGTCTTCACCTCAGCTCTAATACCATGTTAAATTATGGTATGTTCTATGCTTAGAGCAGTTCACGTATTTTTCTTCTTATTAGCCACAGATTAGCAATCACATATACATTAAGTAAAGTGTAGATAGAACATTAAATGATCAATAGAAAACAAGCCAAGACAAGAGACACAAGATGTGGCGGCTAGCCAGGGACAAACCCCAATGCGGGGAAACCCTTTGATCAAATCTTCTTTTATCTTCAATAGTTCAGCAGAGAGAAATAGTACAAAATCTGAATTCTGTAATTTTATATCAGCAGCAACAAACCCTAGATCAACAAAGTCAAACTTGGTCAAACTAGCTGAAATTGACCTCTAAAATACTTGGTCAATTTTTGGTCAACTTGTCCTCGAACAGCTTGAAGAAACAGCCCTTGAACAACCCCAAAAGTTTAGTCAATTTGCAGATTTCTGAAGTCAACTTGCAACCTTAAACTAGGGCAGTCAACACCGGTCAAACTAGAGGTCATATCACCTTGATTTTCGTGCCAAAAATTGTGGCCTGCCTAGGAGAGGCAACCACACCCAATCCGCACTTCTGGAAGGTCAACGCTTGTCAAAGAGATGACCTGCTGCCCTAGCGTCTTTCTTTCTGCGTCTTCCTTGCCCTAGGACGTCTTCCTTTCAGCCACACGTGTGTGAGAGAGAGAGGCTCCTTTTATGCGTAGGGGAGAGAGAGAGAAGATGAGTGAATTGAATTATCCAAATAAGAAGAATGCTCCTTGTATTTATATGCAAACATTGAGGTTGAATAGACATGACTATTGGGCTTCTGAGCCTACATAAGTTCGCTGGCCAACCTTGACAATTTGTCCATAATCAAAATAAATTCATATCTCCATAAATACTTATCGGAATCGGATGATCTTTAGATCAATCCTACACTTCTCAATGAGAGGAATCTAGGAAAAATATCAGAAGCCATAAATAAGGTGATCCACATGGAGTTTGGCCCTAGTTGCCAATTTTAACAGTTAAGGAGGCCGAATTAGATGACCTTTGACTGAGCTACAAAGGGACTGTTTTGACCCTTGACCATTGACTAGTTAGGGCACATGTTGCTACTGTTTGACTAAGGACAGATTGCAGATTTGATTGGGCTTATGTTGGATAGTGATTTGACAAGTCAAGTTTGACTTTGACTTTACTTTTTGTACTCTCTCTGCTGAACATTTGATATAATAATAAGAAGATTTGATCAAAGGGTTTTCCCCATCTTGGGGTTTTTCCCTGGCATCCTCCAAATCTGGTGTCCTCTTGTCTTGGCTTGTCTTCTGCATTTTATTTTATGTTTTATCTACAGTTATTGTCAATGTGATTTATGGTTAATGTGATTGCTATTGGAAAACTAAATTGAAATTGTCTTTGGGTTACTAAAGGAACATTGAAGTAATTGTGCTAAGCATAGAACATACCATTGTTAACTAAAACTAACCAGTGTTCCACGGGGTCGCGTCCCCCCACTTGGGGGTCGAGTTTCCTAGCTCCCTCACGCTTCGGGGACTTGGGGACGAGAGGGGGACGTTTCCCCACGCTCCCAAAAAATAGGGTACGCAAGGAAACTTGAAAGGGGTCATTTCCTAGGCGAAAGGGGTCTTAAGGGGTCTTGAGGGGTCGTTTCCCTAGAAAAAAATCACAATTTTTTTTTATGAAACAAAAAATCGTAATTTTTAATATTTGTTGACTGACCGGGAAGGGTTTACGTTATGTGCATTTCACATTTCATTTTCTGTTTGCTCCTTCGTTGAACTGAACACTGCTGTCATCACCAAGTAGCCTTCTGTCTCCTCCTTTGTTGAATGGAACACTGCCGCTGATGTATCAGACTTGACTTTTATATTATTCAGTATTCAATGTTCATAGTTTTGTAATTTATTTTCATTATGCATTGTTAGTGAGTTAGTAGACTAGTAGTTACACTGTACAGTTACAAACTTACATGTATGATGTATGATTATAATTTATATGGTAATGATATCAATGGTCATGCTTTTCGTTTAAAATTTGTTTCAGTTATATGATTCATCGATTTATATTTTATATTTATAAGTTTTTAAGACCCCGAAGTCCTCCACGTTTCCTAAAAATTGGTGGGGAGCTTTTGTATAGGTCGCTCCTGCGTATCCCCACTCCCTTGCCTCCTCGTCCCGGAAACTTGGTGGAACATTGAAATTAACATGGTATCAGAGCAGAGGTGAAGACCCAAGCAAGAGAGAGAAAAGCAATCACTAAGGGAGATCCGTTAGACAAATTAGTGGACTAGCCTCAATGGCTACTACATCTTACTTCAAATATGAGGATAAGCTCAAGGACAAATCTGACTATTATGTATGAAAGATGACTTTGGACTTGACTTTGAAAGAGCATGATGCCATGGACTATGTGCAGGGAAGAGCGGTGGAGCCTCCTTCAAATGCATTAGTTGCTGCAAAGACGACGTATAAGAAAGATGAGTTCAAAGCTAAGAGAATTATCATAGACTGCATTCAAAAACATTTGGTTGCCTATATTTCTGATTTGGGAACATCTAGGGAGATGTATGATAAGCTAGTTGGGATGTTCAAAGTAAACAATGCAAATCATATCCTCTTTCTCAAGAACAAGTTTAAGGACATCAAGATGGATAAATGGGAGTCTATTCGATCGTACTTTATGAAAACAAAACAAATCAAGATGACCTACTATCTATTGGAGAAGTTATTGCTGACAGGGAGCTCACTCTCATTGCACTTGGAGGTGTTTCAAGAGCATGGGATGTGTTTAATACCATCATGCTCAATAATGACAGGATTCCTAGTTTCGATGAATTATTGGCTAGATGCACTGAAGAGAAGACGAGGATGATGGGGAGAGACAAGCCCTCAAATGGAAATGAACCTACTGCTTTCTCCACTCATGCAAAGAAGAACATAATGCTGGTCCAAGGAGACAAGGTCAAGGATTCAAAGAAGGAAGAAAATTAAGGTGCTACAATTGTAACAAGTTTGACCACTATGCTAGAGAGTGTCCTCACAAGAAGGATTACCCAAGGGATGATGACAACAACAACAATTACAAAGGCAATGGCAATCAAAGAAACTACAGGTTCAACAATAAAGGAAAGAGGAATGCTCTCGCTGATCGATATGGAAATGGTTGACCTCCCTAAAGGACGAGAAATTCCAGGTATGAGGAAAGTAATGTTGTAGAAAAACAAAAGGAGTTTTATCTTATTTCTGCTCTATCTATCTACTGCCTCTCCCCCGGATACTTTGGATCATTGTTTGATTGATAATGGACCCTCAAGGCACTTCACTGGGTACAAAGAGGCCCTCTCAAATAGAGTCACCTAATGCTACCTACCCCGTGAAAGGGATAGGTACTATCACTCTTCACTTAAACCAAGGTCAAACCATTCATCTACAAGAAGTTTATATGTGCCCGATTTGAAGAAGAACCTGGTGTCTATTTCTGCAATGCAAGATAAAGGCTTCAAGGTAGCATTCATTGATGGAAAGGTATGTGTTTGGCAAAGAAACTGTTAGAAAATTATATATTACGGAGCAATGGAACACATAAAATATTGCAGAAATATAAACACAGAAAACGCACAAAACAAGAGAGACACAGATATACGTGGTTCACCTAGTTTGGGCTACGTCCACCCCGAACAGCCAGTCCTTCCTTTCTATTATCCAGCAAAATGAAGAGACACAACCTACAACAAATCCGTTGTAATATCCTCTGTTTTCTCTCATAGTCTCACCTCTCTATTTCTCGCTCACCGAATACACATCTATATCTCAGCCTCCAATACAATACCCTCATACAAAGAGAGGGGTTGCCTTCTAGGGCAAAAAACGCTAAACTAAACATAAGTTCTACTTTCAGATCATCTGCCTAATGAACGACCTATATTGACTAGAAATTACTATACTTTTACAAGGCAATTTTACATTTGTTTTTAGCTTCGGGGGCCCTGTCCCCAAGCCCCCGCCGGGGGACCGCTGGCCCCCGGACCCCCCAGCCGGGGGGGATCGGCCCCCCCAGACCCCCACGGGGGGACAAGTCCCCCTCGCACCCCCCCGCGTGGAGGGGTGTACAAACTTCTTGGGGTATACATCCGGCTGAAACAAAGACCTCTGAACAATCATGCTCCACACACAACAATCTCCCACTTGGAGAATGATTGTACAAACTCCACCGCTGCTTCATTTGCTGGACAAGGACTCCTCTTTGGACCTCGCTGTTTCTCATCTTCATCGTCATCCTTGAAGACCAATTGAAACTGAGCATATTCTCAGTTTCTCCCTGGTTACAACTTTTGTTAGCATATCTGCAGGATTCTGGCTAGTGTGTATCTTTTCCAGCTTCAACTCTCCATCTTCCAACACTGATCGTATGAAATGGTACTTGAGCTGTATGTGTTTAGTCCTGGAATGAAATGCTGAGTTCTTTGCAAGATGAATGGCACTTTGACTATCACTGTATAACGTGCCCATATCATGCTCCTTACCCAATTCACCCATAAACCTTTGTAACCAAATCATTTCTTTACTAGCCTCTGTAGCAGCAACATACTCTGCTTCTGTTGTTGAAAGTGCAACAACACTTTGGATTTTTGAAATCCAACTGACAGCTGTTCCTCCAACAGTAAATACATATCCTGTAGTGCTCCTCCTGTTATCTCTATCACCTACCATATCTGCATCAACATATCCCTGTAGAGAAATGTTTGAACCACCAAAGCATAATGCTTGATTTGTGGTACCTTTCAAATATCTGAGAATCCATTTCACTGCCATCCAATGTTCCTTTCCTGGATTGTTCATGTACCTGCTTACAACTCCCACTGCATGTGCAATATCAGGCCTTGTGCAGACCATTGCATACATTAAGCTTCCAACTGCTGATGCATATGGAACTTTAGACATATAATCCATGTCTTCTTGGGTCTTTGGGCACATTTCCTTGCTAAGTTTGAAATGGCTAGCAAAAGGTGTACTAATTGGTTTTGCATTTTGCATATTAAATCTTTTCAACACCTTTTGTATGTACTCATTCTGAGACAATGTTAATTTGCGATTTTTCCTGTCTCTAGTTATTCTCATACCAAGGATTTGTTTTGCAGCTCCCAAATCCTTCATTGCAAATGAATTTGCCAATTTTCTTTTGAGTACATTTATTTCCTGCATGCCAGATCCTGCAACAAGCATGTCATCCACATACAATAACAATATAATATAGCTGCCATCATTTTGCTTTTTCAGATAAACACAATGATCAGAGTGACATCTAGTATAACCTTGTTCAGACATAAACTTGTCAAATTTTAGATACCACTGCCTTGGAGCCTGTTTTAAGCCATACAAGCTCTTCTTCAACCTGCACACTAGTTTCTCCTTCCCTTTCACCTCATATCCTTGTGGCTGCTGCATATATATCTCTTCCTCCAAATCCCCATGGAGAAAGGCTGTCTTTACATCTAACTGCTCAAGATGCAAATCTTCAGCTGCTACAAGACTTAAAATAGTTCTGATTGAAGTCATTTTAACAACAGGAGAAAATATTTCATCAAAATCAATACCTTTCTTCTGTGCAAACCCCTTCACCACAAGTCTAGCTTTGTACCTCTGTTTTCCTCCATCTTCTTCCTTCAGCCTGTAAACCCATTTATTCTTCAATGTAGTTTTTCCTGCAGGCAACCTGACTAAATCCCAAGTCTGGTTATGCATTAAGGAGTCCATCTCTTCTTCCATGGCTACCTCCCACTTCTTCCTGCTTTCAACCTGCATTGCTTCTTCATAACATTCGGGTTCACCAGAATCAATCAACAATAAATAATATAATAAAGGAGAGTATCGTTCAGGGGGTCTACTTATCCTGGTAGATCTTCTAACACCACTTTCAGGTGTTTGGGGTGCCTGTTGCTGTTGTGGTGGTTGCTGTTGTTGATTATTATTATTTTCAGGCACCTTTACCTTTTCAGTGATGTCATCAAGAACTGCGTATTCCTTGTTTTCGTTTTCTTTCTTCTTTTCCTGCAACTGATTCTTATACAAGACCTTTTCATTGAATATTACATCTTTGCTCCTAATGATTTTGTGATTTTCATAATCATATAAGCGATAACCAAAATCATTAACACCATATCCAATAAAGGTACATTTCTTTGACTTTGCCTCAAGCTTTGTTCTATTTTCTTTATCAATATGGACAAAGGCCTCACAACCAAAAGGCTTTAAAAAAGAGTAGTTTACCTTTTTACCTGTCCATGCTTCCTCCGGAACACCACCATCCAAGGAACTTGAAGGCCCTCTGTTTATTAGATAAACAGCAGTATCTACAGCATCTGCCCAAAACTGTAAAGGCAATCCTGCATGCAATCTCATGCACCTTGCACGCTCCATGATTGTTCTGTTCATCCTTTCTGACACACCATTTTCTTGTGGTGTTCTTGGAACTGTCTTCTCTCTGCGAATTCCATGTTCTGAACAGTACCTATCAAACTCTTTGCTGCAATATTCACCTCCATTGTCTGATCTAAGACACTTCAATTTCTTTCCTGTCTCAATCTCAACCAAAGCTTTCCATTTCTTGAAAGTATCAAATACATCAGATTTATTCTTAATACAATAAATCCAAGTTTTTCTAGTTGCATCATCAATAAAGGTAACATAATAACAAGAGCCACCGAGAGATGATACCTGAGCAGGTCCCCATACATCTGTATGCACAAGCTCTAATTTTTCGTTCTTCTTTTCTTTCCCAACTCTGAGAAATCTGACTCTCTTCTGTTTTCCATAAATGCAGTTCTCACAGAAGTCCAAATCAACATTCTTCAAACCCGGCAACAAATTCCTTGAGTGAAGAATCTTCATCCCCTTTTCACTCATGTGTCCGAGCCTATGATGCCATAATGCTGCATCTGCTCCTTTGGAAGTTAAAGCATTAACAGAGTTAGAAATACCATTGCATAAATACAATGTACCAACCTTTTCGCCTTTTGCTATTACCAGGGCTCCTTTGGTGACCTTCCAAGCTTTATCTGTGAAAGTTGTCACACAACCTTCACCGCCTAACTGCCCTGTTGAAATCAGATTTTTCTTTAGATCTGGAACATGCCTTACCTCCTTTAATAGCCATTGGTTTCCATTCTGCTGTTTTACAAGAACCTTACCCATTCCAACGATTTTACACAGTTTATCATCACCCAGATGAACTTGTCCAAAATCTCCTTGAACATAGTCATGAAAGTATTTCTTATCAGGTGTGGCATGGAATGAAGCCCCTGAATCTACCACCCAGGAATCAGTAATATTTTCGAAAGAAAGAATCAAAGCATCTTGTAACACCTCACCTGTCACATTTGCTTCATGATTGTTTTCTTGCTGTGCATCTCCTTCTTTTCCCTTCCGAGATCTACAGTCTTTCTTTAGGTGTCCTTTCTTTCCACATTTCTAGCACACTATCCCCGATCTGGACTTGGATCTGCCTTTCTTTGATTTACTGCGATATCCTGAGCTCTTTCCTCTTTCCATTTTTCTTCCTCTAGACTCTGCACTCAAAGCATTTACCGATGTCTCACCGGAGCTTTTCCGTCGCATTTCCTCGCTAAGGATAGCACCGACAACATCATCAAACTTTAAAGTACTAGATCCAGAAACGGAGTTACTAATAGCCATTACCAAACCATTCCAACTTTCTGGTAATGAGCACAAGAATAATAGAGCTCTAACTTCATCATCAAAGTTTACCCCTACAGAACTTAACTGACTTGTAACTGTATTAAAATCATTTAAATGGTTTGCAACAGATCCACCTTCCGACATATTCATATTAAATAACCGTTTCATAAGAAATACCTTGTTTGAGGCCGAGGGTTTTTCATATAGTTTCGACAACGTCTGCATCAAACCCTCTGTCGTGGTTTCCTTCGAAATGTTGAAGGCGACTGACGCAACAAGGCACAACCGTATTGTTCCGAGTGCCTTTCTATCGAGAAGGTTCCATTCTTCGTCTTTCATACCCGTCGGCATCTTTGTTTTTCCGCCCAATGGTAGGTATAGATCTTTCTGATACAGATAATCTTCCATCTGCATCTTCCACAGCGAGAAGTTTTGGCCGTTAAATTTCTCGACCCTAAACTTACCATCTTCCGCCATTGCTCCCACTCAAACCAGGAACCCTTCTTTCCTGCGAGTTTATCAGCCAAATAGACCTTCGGCTCTGATACCAGTTGTTAGAAAATTATATATTACGGAGCAATGGAACACATAAAATATTGCAGAAATATAAACACAGAAAACGCACAAAACAAGAGAGACACAGATATACGTGGTTCACCCAGTTTGGGCTACGTCCACCCCGAACAGCCAGTCCTTCCTTTCTATTATCCAGCAAAATGAAGAGACACAACCTACAGCAAATCCGTTGTAATATCCTCTGTTTTCTCTCATAGTCTCACCTCTCTATTTCTCGCTCACCGAATACACATCTATATCTCAGCCTCCTATACAATACCCTCATACAAAGAGAGGAGTTGCCTTCTAGGGCAAAAAACCCTAAACTAAACATAAGTTCTACCGTCAGATAATCTGCCTAATGAACGGCCCAGATTGACTAGAAATTACTATACTTTTACAAGGCAATTTTACATTTGTTTTTAGCTTTGGGGGCGCTGCCCCCGAGCCCCCGCCGGGGGACCGCTGGCCCTCGGACCCCCCAGCCGGGGGGGATCGGCCCCCCCGGACCCCCGCGAGGGGGACAAGTCCCCCCCCACACCCCCCCGCGTGGAGGGGTGTACAAACTTCTTGGGGTATACATCCGGCTGAAACAAAGACCTCTGAACAATCATGCTCCACACACAACGGAAACCTTAAAGACGCATTCACACTTGGATTTAGGGTTGATGGTCTCTATCAAGTTGGAAGAAGTCCTTTGGGAGCCTTGGCTTGTGATGCTTCTCTTCAATCTGAATTATGGCACCGAAGATGTTAAAATTGGCAACTAGGGCCAAACTCCATGTCGGTCATCTTATTAATGGCAGCTGATATTTTTCTTGGATCCCTCTCATCGAGAGGTGTAGGATTGATCTAAAGATCATCTGATTTCGATAAGTATTCATGGAGATATGAATTTATTTGTGTTATGGGACAATTCGTCAAGGTCGGCCAACAACCAAACAAACCCCACTTGTGCTCAACGTTTTAGTATAAATAGAGGTGGCCTTCAAGTCATTTCTATACACTCACTTGGGATCTCTTCCTCTCTACTTGTCTTTGGATTTTAGTAGGAGGAAAGATCCTAAGGGATAATGCTGCCCTGATGGAGAAGAGATCTACGCTGCCCTAATGGAGATCTACGTTGCCCTAATGAAGTCTACATAATGCAGCAAGGAAAGATCTAATTGCTGGTCTAGAAGAGACCCTATTCGCTGTCCTGAAAGGCACCTATACGCAGCCCTTAAGAAAGAGACCTATACACTGTTCAAAATAACCTTAGCCGCAGTCATGAAGAGGTTCAATACTGCCCTAGCCGCAGTCCTAAAGAGGGTGGTTTAAGCCGCAGTCCAAGAGAGGAGATCCATGCTCCTATACGCTGCCCAAACCTGCCCTATACGCTGCCCTAACCTACTCCTATACGCTGCCCTACTCGTTGTCTAAAAGAATGCCCTAACAGCAGTCACCAGAGGCTACTTAGCCGCAACAAGAAGGAAGCTGTTTAGAGGATCATCTACACGCAGCAAGGTAAGACCTAAACGCAGTCATATGACACTGTTATGGAAGGGTTTAGGACAGCCCTTAGACGCAACAACAAGGAGACTTAGCCGTAGTCTATACATAGCCAAACGCAACCCAAAGATGATGATTGGATGCCCTTGCCGTAGGAAGAAGAGACAACAAGGTAATGTCACTTCAGGACATCATTGAGAGGTTAGATCAGAGGCCAAGTTGCTGTTGAAGAGCGGATTAGTATGAGGGTTGTTTGAGGGTGCAAATAGGTCCTAAACAGGGCTGTCTCAAGGATCAAGGAGCTGTGGGTATGGCTGTTGTGACCCAGCCCAAAATCAAGATAGTTTGGACTAAAATCAAGAGAGTTTGGACTGCAATCAAGATAGTTTGAGAGAGTTGTAGTTGACAGCTATACTGTGATATGCAACAGGCCTTATCACCTCATAACAAGAGACAACATGGATAGGCTTGGTGCAGATGTGTGCATAGTATGTACAGTAGCATAATGATGTGATAGGTGGCAGCATGATGAAGACATATGGTGCTGTATAGTGTAGCCTTGGGACAACAATGAAGCTTGATGGAGCAAGCAAACAAGACAACAGTATGGCAAGCATGGAATGACAATGTTACTAACAGTGGGACAACAGTATGGTACATGGGACAACAGTGGCAGCATGAGGTCCAGCAATTGAGAGCAGTTGGTGCAACATGGTGAAGTGCAGCATGTGGACGAGATGCAACACTATGATAGGTGAAGGAGTCACCTTGGAGAATCAGTTGAAGCAACATGTTTTCAACTAATCTCATGTAGAGATGATCTATTCTCTTATCTAGAAAGTCTAAGTGTTGACTTCTGTTGTAAATGTACTATCTCTCTCTCTCTTTCTGCTGAACTATTGAAGAACATATAAGAAGAATTGATCAAGGGTTTCCCCACATTGGGGTTTGTCCCTGGCTAGCGCCACATCTTGTGTCCTCTTGTCTTGGCTTGTCTTCTGCGATTCATATTTATGTTCTATCTGCAGTTTACTTTAATGCTGATGTGATTGCTAATCTGGAAAAGATATTGAGCTAACTGTAAAAATTGAAATAAATTGCTCTAGCATAAAACATACGAAAAATTAACAAAATATTTGCTCACCTTCATTACAAAGGAAGATGGTCACAGGTATGCCCGAATTCAACATGAATCATGAAGGAGTTTGTCAGGGTTGTGACGTTGGGAAACTTACTAGGGGACCATTCCCTTCTAGTGAAAACCAAACAACCAATATTCTTCAATTGGTCCATTCTGACCTATTTGGTATGTTGCCCGTAACATCATTGGGAGGATACCTATACTATGTAATCTTTGTGGATGACTTCTCACGTGAAACATGGATCTATTTCTTGAAGAAGAAGGATGAAGTGTTCAAATGGTTATGTTCTTTCAAAGCATTGGTGGAAAATCAAACAGGGAAGAAGATCAAGATATTGAGGTCCGACAATGGAACCAAATATGAATCAAATGAATTCAATGACTTTTGCAGAGAGGTTGGCATTAAGAGGTAGACAAATGTCCCATACACTTTGTTAAGACACATAAATGGAAAACACAAAGTGTAAATGATAAACATGAGTGTGTCTTTATTATTGACAAGAATATACATTTATAGTACATTCATATGACCTTTGGTTTCGTATTCCAAGGTCTCTTGGACTTCTTTAGACTATTCAGCTCCCACACCAACCCTTAGAGGATTAGGTGTTCAACATTCCCCCCCTTAATCCAAAGGGTTATGAATGAGTCCAAGAAGAGAGCTGTAATACAAAATGTGCAAAAATGCATGGCAGCACTACGCTGGATGTGCTCTCTGAAATTTTGGTACAAAGGGCGATGGTTTAAGGATGACCACCAACACTGGAACACTTAGTGCAGTTCCCAGAACTCTTCCAAGTCTGGCATGAAGCTCAGGTCTTCTGCTAGAGGAAGTGCTCTTGATGTTTTGAAGAGGGAAACCTTCAACCAAGAAAGGGAGGTCTCACCTTGCATAAAAGGGAGAACCTCAACCTGAAAAGGGAGGTCTCAACCTGTGATGGTTTAAGGATGACCAACAACTCTGGAATGCTTAATGCAATTCCTGGAACTCTTCCAAAATTGGCAAGAAGCTGAAGTGTTCTGCTAGAGGAAGTGTCCCCGATTCTTTGAAGAGGTATCACCGACTGAAGGCATGCTCAGGGGCATATTTGTCTCAGGCTACAACTCTGAATCTCGTATGGCAGGTTGTGGCTCTGGCTTGCTTGATGTGGCTTTGAAGCTTGTAGATGACCATCATTTCTCCCCTTGTCAGATACAAGGTGAGATGATGGAGAAAACTCAACTGCAAGACTGTTCAATACTCTAGAACAAGTTCGGACATATGATTGAAATATCTTCTTGGTTGTTGACGCCCATTGCCAAGAAGCGATCCATCCAAGATGAATCTTTGTTCTTGCAGGAGGCCTGTTATTGAAGTATTTGTTTGAAGAATGATTGGTTTTATGACAATGCTTACATAGGTGAAGATCCAAACAATGATCTTTCATATGGCCAACTCGGCCACAGTGTTGGCATTTCACAATTTGTTGTTGTTGCTGTGGAAGAGGAGCAAAATCTGGAACAATTGAAGGTGAACTGTCATGAAGGAATCCAACACTCTGATACTAGATGGGCTTTGAGTAATCTGGAATATGAAAGGACACGTCATTGTCATATTCAAGACCAGTTTTGTGCTTGTTGTGGACAAGCTCTTCCTAAGGTTTGATGACCGACTTGGGAAGTACACGCTGAACTTCTGCATCTGCATGTAACTTTTCTCTTGAACTGGGAACTGAATCAACCTCAACTTCATATTCTTGTTGCTGATGGGAGTCTATCTCAATCTTGAAGAGAGGGTTGTTTTGAACAAAAAACAATTCAGAATGATGCCTTTTTTTATTGTAGCTCATCTTGCTGAAGCTGAGACTCTAGCTGCAAAAATTCAATGTTTTCTTGTACATTTTTCAAACAAGTTTGAATGTCTGCGACAATGGCTTTGTCAATCATAATTGTATTGTCCATAGTAGAATGTATTAGAGTATTCAGTAATTCTAATACAATGCCGATTCTATCCATTTCACAATAATATCACTGCAAAAGTTGAATGGCGTACAAATTTGTCTTCAAAAAATATTCAAGTATGTAGGCTTTCAATATACCTCCATATACCATGCAATTTCATACCATGTGACATATATTTGCCATGAACATATTCTGTGCAAAATTACATAGAAAAAACATCTTAGCCAACAGACTGTAATGAAGAAGTAGCTGGGAAGCAGAGAACCTGGTTACATGATGAGATGGAGACAACATATCTCTTCAGAAATCTAAATCAGTAAATGACAACCCAACCAGTAGCAGAAGTCTATGCAGCTAGACTTGAATTTCAAACCCCTTCAAATAGTGTACAAGGATGGAATTGGCAGCGAAATACTTCAAGCAAGATGGTCTACTAATAATTATCACCAATAGGTACTCTCTGTCACTAACCCTTCACAGTGAGCACGCAACAATCTCTGCGCAAACCCTCAATCCAACGTTTGTAAACTTCAGATGGTTTTGTTTTGTTTTGTTTTTTTTTTATTTGGTTCAAAATTTTGTCCCTTTTTCACTTGCGTATGCAAAATGCTACTCGACCCTCTTACAACACTGCTGGATATTCCAATGATTTGGCCAACGATTTAACTCCATTATTCTCTGCTCATCACTCCAATACATGGATAGTCATTAATTTTGCACAACTGGTAAACTTCAATTCAGGAACAGAGATCCGCTTCAACATTCCCTCATTGCATCTACTCGTCAAGGCTAGATGACCCAAACTGGGCTCCAACAACACACTCAGTAAGAATTAAGGATGCTTATACTCCTCAGTCCACTTACAATGATACAACTTCAGTGAAGCAGTCATTCTATATAAGAAAAATCATGTGCACAGTGTCAAATTCGCTCCGATCCCTGCAAGTCGTCATCCCAATGTGCATATAAATGTTCAAGTGAATTTAGGCAAAGAAATAGCTTCATTGTTTACAGATTTGAGGAGATTCGATGTCGAAGGTATGCCTACTGCAATATGAAGAGACTGTGTGTTTTGGAATACGAAGAGACTCACACCAAATCGATCTCCAACATTAATAAGAGCTCACCTCAGCACATACTCAACAAAGAGGAGAAATATACCAATGCATACACAGTGATTTGATGTATTCACACCAGACGTAGTCAACATTCACCAAACACAGGAGTTACCAACACAATATAAAATGCAATGCTTCAACAAAGTCTATTGAAAAGTCTATTCCAGAGCTTAAAATATGGCTTAAGCCCCTTCTCTCACACAGAGAAAACAACTGAAAATACCATTTCTTGCGCAAAAGAATCAATTCTTGCCCAAAACACGAATATGCCTTCCACCACCAAAGATGTTATATGCAGGTCCAAGAATCGTTCCGAAATGGGAATCAATGGCTGTAACGTAAGAGAACCGCAAGATTAATTAGCAGTGCCTCCTTCCTCATCTGCGTCAAATCTTCTAGCGGCTGTGTCCTGTAAGAACTTTATACAACATGCCTTATGCTTCTCCAGCCTTGGATTCGCTGGAATCCCGTCGTGACAGTGACCGAAAGATTGATGAATTGAGGTAGCTTTATAGAGTCTATGTGACTGAAGCATTTTCTAGTGGTCGCCCTGAGGACGATAAGATTTCTGCATTGAACCAGCTAGAAAAGCCGTCTTTCTTCAAAATCTTTGTGACGAACTGTGTTTTGATCCATAGAAAGCTAGTGAAGTGCATGAAGATATATATATAGGCAAAAACTCCAACAATGTGTTGTTGATGGCAATTTAAGTAAAGAAGATGTAGCTGCATTACTGCGTTTGAGAGTGCTGTTCTTCTCATTTTCTGTAGAAGGAAAAGAAGAGACGGCCATCAGATGCGGCGGCGCCTTTATTTGGAATCCCAGACGAAAGAGAGTCTGACGGGATTCGAACCTGAGACACATTTCAAGAGTACCAGCATAGGAATGGCATCATAAGCAAGACTGCGGCAACAAAACCCTAAGGTGTTTGACGTCGTGGCAACTGTCATTAGACACGATTTTCTAAAACAATGCACTTATGAAGACCAAAGATGAGCAGCCAGTGAAAGAAAAGGAGAAAAAGATGGTAAAACCTTGCAAATTTTTGTTTAATCAGGGCTCACGATAAGAATTTGTTTCTGTGATACTATAATTTTATCGTACAGTGAAGTGCAGGGTCTTAAAGGAAATTGATTCAACAGAGGTTGTGTTGGGTTTTTGTAGGAATGGAAGTTGGCCGAATATAAAGCCTTTGGTGCAGCGTGACAGCCTTTTTTTTTTTTGACATCCACCTTTACAACACTCAATAAAGACTCTGATAGAGCCAGATGTGCGTAGTGATGGAAAAAAGGTAAGTATTGTAACGCATAAGAATTGATAGTCATATGAAGCGCTGAGAGAATGCAGTGAAACGTTAGGGGAAAATGCCAAAAATAAAACTCTGCAATCTAACAAGCATTCAAGGAAAAAGAATTGATATGTCAGCAGTCTTAGGAGAAAATGTCAAGGAAGAAAATCTAATGCATAAACGCATAGTGATGAAGAAAAACTCACAAGTAGTGCTTGAGAAACCCACGGAGAAGGTCACACATAATGGCTCTGATACCATGTTAAGACACATACATGGAAAACACAAAGTGTAAATGATAAACATGAGTGTGTCTCTATTATTGACAAGAATATACATTTATAGTACATTCATATGACCTTTGGTTTCATATTCCAAGGTCTCTTGGACTTCCTTAGACTATTCAACTTCCACACCAACTCTTAGAGGATTAGGTGTCCAACACACTCTTGAGTAGAATGGCATTGTTGAATGGAAGAATCAAACAATCATGGAAGCCACCCGTGCCATGCTACATGATCAAGGTCTACCAAAGTTCTTATGGGGAGAAGCTGCCAACACCGCTATGTATGTTCAAAATAGGAGCTTGCATCAAGCATTGGATTTCAAGACACTTGTGGGGATCTTCACTGGTAAGAAACTTGATGTTTCCCATTTTAGAATATTTGGTTGTCTCATGTATTTTCACATGCCAAAAGAGAAAAGAAGCAAATTGGAAGCATTTGGGAAGAAAGGTATATTTGTTGGCTACAGTGAAAATTCAAAGGCATATAGAATCTATGTGCCTGGTCAAAGAGATGTGGAAGTAAGCCATGATGTCACCTTCAATGAAGATATTGCCCTTGGGAAAGCAAGAGATCTCCCTATCCCAAGGAAGAATGATGATGCAACGGAAAAACAGGATGAACCTCTGACAAATGAGCCTATGCCCAATGTTGAAGGTTTGATGGATCCCATTGATCCACCTCCTGGTGATCCCTCTACCTCAAGGAAAAGACCTTTGTGGCTCAAAGATACTCTCGAAGATGCTGAAAGACATATTGCTCCAAGAGGGATATTTCACGAAAGTAAGAAGCCAAACAGGTATCAAGGGTACTTAGTTGCTATGAGTACTATTATTCAAGCTGAGACATGTACGTTCGAAGAAGCCATAAAGCACCAAGTCTGTAAGGATGCGATGAATGAGGAATATGAATCTATCATGAAGAATGATGTCTAGGAAGTGGTGCCTAGACCTAAGGACAAGTCCGTAGTCACCTCAAAATGGCTATACAAAATTAAGCATGGCGCTGATGGGAATGCTGAAAAATATAAGGCCAGGCTCGTTGCTTGAGGCTTCTCTCAAATGGAAGGAGTGGACTATGATGAGATATTTGCACCAGTTGCCCAGTATACCACTATCCGATCTATTATTGCTCTCGCTGCCTCTCAAGGATGGAGCCTTTATCAAATGGACGTTAACACTGCTTTCTTGGATGGTTCGCTTAGGACGAAGTCTACTTGGAACAACCTCAGGGGTTCGAAATATAAGGTCAAAGGACACATGTATGCAGGTTGAAGAAAGCCCTCTATGGGTTGAAGCAAGCCCCTAGGGCTTGGTATGAGAGGATTGATATCTATCTTTGAAGCTGAGATTTACTAGGAGCAATGCTAATCCTAACCTATACTTCAAAGTTGAAAAGGACATGCCTCTCATTTTGGTCCTTTATGTAGATGATCTCTTTCTGACAGGTGCAAACCCTCTCTTTTATCAATGTAAGAGGGAGTTGGCTTCCGAGTTTGAGAAGAAGGACCTAGGTCTAATGTACTACTTCTTAGGCCTGGAGGTCTGGCAAAAGCCAGGTGATATTTTCCTTTCTCAAGGAAAATACATTGTGAAGCTGCTCGAGAGATGTGGGATGGTGGATTGCAAGTCTATGTCTACTCTAATGGAACTCAATTTCAAGAAACTATGTGGTAGTGGTGTTGGGCCCAAATTAGCAAACCCCTCCGAGTATAGACAACTTGTGGGGGCCCCGATGTTCTTGGTAATCTCTCGTCTAGACATATGCTTCACTGTGAATACATCGAGTCAATTTATGGTTGAGCCTCATCACATACAATGGATTGCTGCTAATAATCTCTTGAGATATCTCCGTGGCATAATCAACTATTGACTAAGATACACTACTGATAATTTGAGGCTCCATGGATATACTGATATTGACTGGGATGGCAGTGTGGTGGATCGAAAAATGTTAAAATTGGCAACTAGGGCCAAACTCCAACATGAACAACTCATATGATGGAGATGATATTTTTATTGGATTCCTCTTTCCGAGAGGTGCAAGATTGATCTAAAGATCATCTCATTCTGACAAGTAGAAATGGAATTATGAATTTATTTCTTCTGGACAAAAGGTCGGCTAGAGGTCTAATGTAGGCTCATGAAGCCGAACAGACGTGTCTCTTCACCCTCAACATTGTGTATCAATAGAAGAGACATTTTCCTCATCTGGGCACACCTCAACGCACTTCTTTCTCTCTCTTCTTATCATTGGTTCATATAGCAAACATGAGCATCTTCTTCTCTAGGCGTTGACTTGGGTTGACTGAAATTGCATGCCGAAAATTTCAGAATCTGTTTTGGGCAAATTACAAGGACGTTGACCAGCGTTGATTGAGGGTCAAACTCACTCCTATGGCTGCGTTTTTTCAGGCAGGAAATCCGATTTCCTTAGGTCACCTCACCTGGCATAGAAATTGAGGAATTTGCAGTTGTTTGACCAACGTTGACTGCAAGGTCGTTGACTGCAATGTTGACTTTGCGTTGACCACGTTTGACCGAGAATTTCAGGACTATTTTGGGTTGATTCAGACTGTCTTTGGAGGCCGAGTTGACTGGGTTTTATCAAGCTCATTTGGAGGACTTTTTCTGCTAGTTTGACCAATGTTGACTTTTTGGTTAGGGCATCCTGTTCACTGTAGTTTGACTGGAGCGTTTTATAGTGATTGGGCAAGGAAATTTTGTATGATGTACTCTGTTGAAATTTTGAAGAATAATAAGAAGATTTGATCAAAGGGTTTTCCCCACATTGGGATTTTTCCCTGGCATCCGCCAAATATTGTGTCCTCTTGTCTTGGCTTGTCTTCTGCTTATTGTTTATGTTCTATCTACATTTACTATCAATGTTAATGTGATTGCTAATCTAGAATTTGATATTGGGCTTATAAGAAAAATTGAAGTAAATTGCTCTAAAGCATAGAACATACCATTGTTATCTAAAATTAACATGGAATCAGAGTTGAGGTGAAGACAAAGCCCAACCAAGAGTGAGAAAAGCAATCGCTGAGATTTGTTGGACAAGAACAAGATTCAATGGCCTCCTCATCTTACTTCAAATCTGATGACAAGCTCAATGATAAGTCTGATTATCATGCATGGAAGATGTCTCTTGACTTGACTTTGGAAGAGCATGATGCTATGGACTATGTGCAGGGAAAGATTGTTGAACCTCCTTCAAATGCACCGGCTGTCGCTAAGACAAAGTACAAGAAAGGTGAAGTCAAAGCTAAGAAGATCATCAGGGATTCTATTCATAAGCATTTAGTTGCTTACATCTCTGATTTGGGCACATCTAAGGAGATGTATGACAAGTTGGTTAGCATGTTTAAAGCTAGCAATGCAAACCAAGTCCTCTTTCTCAAGAAAAAGTTGAAGGACATGAAGAAGGGAAGAGGAGAAGATGTCCAATCCTACTTCATGAGGATCATCGAAATAAAAAATGATCTTCTATCAATTGGAGAAGTAATTGTTGACAAGGAGCTCACTCTCATTGCCCTTGGAGGTCTCCCTCATGAATGGGATGTGTTAAACACTACTATCCTCAACAATGACCGGATTCTAGGTTTTGATGGATTGTTGACTAGATGTACTCAAGAAAAAACAAGGATGATAGAGAGAGACATGCCTTCAAATAGGAATGATCCTACTGCATTCTCCGCTCATGCTAAAAAGAACAATGCAGGTTCAAAGAAGCAATGTCAAGGAAGACTGTGATTCAAAGATGGAAGAAAGGGTAGATGCTTCATTTGTAATAGGTTTGGCCACTATTCTAGTTAGTGTCCTAATAAAAGGGATACACCTCAAGATGATGACAACAACAACCACAACAATTTCAGGGCAACAACAATCAAAGGAATGGTAGGTTCAACAACAAAGGAAAAAGGAATGCTCCCACTACTCAACATGGAAATGTTTGACCTCCCAAAAGATCAAGAAACTCTAGGTATGATGAATCTAATGTTGTAGATAACAAGCAAAAAGAATTTTATCTTATATATGTCCTCTCTACTGCCTCCCCTTTAGATGCCTTGGGAAAGTGGTTGATTGGTAGTGGTGTCTCAAGGCACTTCACTAGGTATAAGGAAGCTCTTTCAAATTTGATAGAAAATGATACAAATTTGGAAATAATTCTTGGAGACAGTGGTACCTATCTCGTGAAAGGAGTTGGGAATGTTACTCTTCAATTGAATTAAGGGAATACCATTCATCTACAAGAAGTACTATATGTACCCAATCTAAAGAAGAACCTGGTATCTAGCTTGGCAATGGAGGACAAAGGATTCAAGGTGACATTCATTGATGGAAAGGTACATGCTTGGAAAAGAAATTTCAAAGAAGTATTTACTCTTGGATTCAGGGTTGACAACCTATATCAAGTTGGAGGAAGTCCATTGGGAGCTATGTCTTGCAACACATCTCTTCAATCCGAATTATGGCACCGAAGGTTTGCTCATCTTCATTATAAAGCCCTACCCGATGCAAGGAAGATGGTGACAGGTATGCTCGAATTTAAAGTAGAACATGAAGGTGTTTGTCAGGGATGTGCCGAAGGAAAACATACAAGGGGACCATTCCCCTCAAGTGATAGCAAGACTATCGATATTTTGCAATTGGTTCATTCTGATCTATCTAGTGTGTTGCCCGTGACATCTTTGGGGGGATATTTATATTTTTCTATCTTTGTGGATGACATCTCTCGCAAAACTTGGATTTATTTCTTGAAGAAGAAGGACGAAGTGTTCACATGGTTCCACTCTTTTGAAGCCTTGGTTGAAAATCAAACAGGGAAGAAGATCAAAATATTGAGGATGGATAATGGAACCGAATATGAATCAAATGAATTTAATGAATATTGTAGAGAAGATGACATTAAGAGGGAGACTACTACCGCATATACTCTTGAGCAAAATGGAGTGGCTGAGAGAAAGAATCGTTCCATTATAGAAGCCACTCGTGCCATGCTTGATCAAAGCCTTCCGAAGTTCTTATGGGGAGAAGTTGCCAACACTGTTGTGTATGTTCAAAATGGATGCCCTCATCAAAGCATTGGACTCCAAATCTCCTGAAGAAGTATTCAGCAGTAAGAAACATGATGTTTCTCACTTTAGAATTTTTGGTAGCCCGTGTATTTTGATGTGCCGAAAGAAAAGAGAAGCAAATTGGATGCATTTGGGAAGAAATGAACATTTGTGGGCTACAGTGAAACTTCAAAGGCATATAGAATCTATGTGCCTGGTCAAAGAGAAGTGGAAATAAGTCATGATGTCACCTTCGATGAAGATGCTGCCCTTGGGAAGATTAGGAACCTTCCTATTCCAAGGAAGGACAAAGAAGAAGATATAGGAAAGCAAGGAGAACCGCAGGATGAGCCGATGCCTGATGCTGAAGGACCGATGGATCCCATTGATCCACCTCCCCATGAGCCCTCCTCCTCAAAAAGGAGACCCTCATGGCTTAGGGACACTCTCGAAGATGCTGAGAGACATATTGCACCAAGGGGGACATTTCGTGAAAGTAAGAAGCCGAATAGGTACCAAGGGTACTTAGCTGCCATGAGCACCATTGTTCAAACTGAGCCTTGCACATTCGAAGAATCTGTGAAGCACCAAGTTTGGAAGGATGCTATGAACGAAGAGTATGAGTCGATTACGAAGAATGATGTCGGGGATGTGGTCCCTAGACCCAAGTGACAACTTTGTTGTCACCTCAAAATGGTGCTACAAGATCAAGCATGGAGCTGATGGAAGTGCTGAAAAGTTCAAGGCCAGGTTTGTTGCTCGAGGCTTCTCTTGAAAGGAAGGTGTGGACTATGATGAGATATTTGCACCACTTGCTCGATATACCACCATCCATTCGATCATTGCCCTTGTTTCCTAGGATTGAATTTACATCAAATGAATGTCAAGACTGCCTTCTTGCATGGTTCACTTAAGGAGGAAGTTTATGTAGAACAACCCGAGGGGTTCAAAGTTCTAGATCGAAAGACTCATGTATGCAGGTTGAAGAAAGCCCTCTATGGGTTGAAGCAAGCTCCTCGGGCTTGGTATGAGAGGATCAACAACTATTTGATGAAGCTGGGTTTTACAAGAAGTGAAGTTGATCCGAACCTTTATTTCAAGGTTGAAAATGATAGACCTCTCATCTTGGTACTTTATGTGGATGATCTCTTTCTAACAGGTGCAAACCCTCTTATTTATCAATGCAAGAGGGAGTTGGCTTCTGAATTCGAGATGAAGGACCTAGGATTGATGCACTACTTCCTAGGCTTGGAGGTCTGGCAAAAGCTAGGTGATACTTTCCTTTCCCAAGGAAAATACATTGTGAAGCTACTTGAAAGATTTGGGATGGTGGATTGTAAGTCCATGACTACTCTGATGGAACTTAACTTCAATAAGTTATGCGAAAGTGCTGTTAGGCCCAATTTTTGAAATCCTTCTAAGTATCATCAACTCATGGGGGGCCTTGATGTTATTGGTGAACTCCTGTCTGGACATATGCTTTGCAGTGAATACATTGATTCAATTTATGGTCGAGCCTCATCACATACAATGGATTGCTGCCAAGAATCCCTTGAGATACCTCTGGGGTACAATCGCCTATGGACTGAGATACACTGTCGAGAATTTGAGGCTCCATGGTTATTTTGATGCTGACTGGGCTGGCAGTGTGGTGGATCGTAAGAGCACATCGGGATGTTGTTTCTCACTAGGTTTTGCTTCGATATCCTGGATGAGTAGGAAGCAAAAATCGGTTGCTTTGAACACTGCCGAGGCTGAATATATTGCTGCTAGTATGGCCTCTTGTGAAGCTGTTTGGTTGAGAAGCTCTTTAGTGAGCTGTGTGGGCATGTGCTGGATACCACCGTGATCTATTGTAACAACCAAAGTGGGATTCATTTTTATGAGAATCCTGTGTTTCATGACTGCTCCAAGCATATTGATATCAGGTACCACTTTATTCGGGATATGGTACAATGGGGAGCAATAAGGCTCCATCACATTGGGATTGATGAACAGGTTGCAGATATTCTTACGAAGCCCCTCGGGAAGGTCAAATTCTTAACCTTCCGTGAACAACTTGGAGTCGTGGAGAGACCCTCTTATGAGGGTCCCGTTTGAGTTGGATATTGAGCTTTGGGAGCTTCGGGGGCTTGGGGTACTTCTTGGAGCTATGAGCGACCATAGGGTGAGTGGTTCACCTTCCCCTAGTGGTGCATTGTGTACAGGGTGAGTGGTTCACCTTCCCCTAGTGGTGCATTGTGTACAGGGTGAGTGGTTCACCTTCCCCTATGATACCCCATGATGGTTGATATATGCATAGGATGAGTGGTTCACCTTCTCCTATGGCATATGAGCAG
This sequence comes from Pinus tabuliformis, assembly GCA_031772625.1. Lineage (NCBI taxonomy): Eukaryota > Viridiplantae > Streptophyta > Pinopsida > Pinales > Pinaceae > Pinus > Pinus tabuliformis. The sequence goes on from CM062804.1 coordinate 834,587,826, forward strand.
GATTAGTGGTTCACCTTCTCCTGCTGATACATCCTACCCATACAATCTGGGACTCATGGGAAGTACCTCTCATCTGGCCAATGAGTTGGGAAATGAGGATAGGGACTATAGTACTACTGATGGACGCATTGGTTCGTACAACAAACAGGAGCATCTTCTTCTCTAGGCGTTGACTTGGGTTGACTGAAATTGCAGGCCGAAAATTTCGAACTCTCTTTTGGGCAAATTATAGGGATGTTGACCAACGTTGACCGAGGGTCAAACTCACTCCTTTGACTGCATTTTTCAGGAAGGAAATCTGATTTCCTTAGGCCGCATCTCCTAGCACAGAAAACGAGGAATTTGTAGTTGTTTGACCAGCGTTGACCACAGGGCCGTTGACTACAGTGTTGACTTTGCATTGATCAAGTTTGATTGAGAATTTCAGGACTATTTTGGGTTGATTCAAACTGTATTTGGAGGCCGAGTTGACTGGGTTTGACTGAACTCATTTGGAGGACTTTTTATGCTAGTTTGACAAACGTTGACTTTTTGGTTAGGGCATCCCGTTGACTATAGGTTGATTGGACTGTTTTACAGTGATTGGGCAAGGAAATTTTGTATGATGTACTCTCTCTCTCTGTTGACTTTTGAAGAATAATAAGAAGATTTGATCAAAGTTCCCCACATCAGGGTTTTTCTTTGGCATCCGCCAAATATTGTATCCTCTTGTCTTGGCTTGTCTTTTGCCTATTGTTTATGTTCTATCTACATTTACTATCAATATTAATGAGATTGCTACTCTGGAATTTGATATTCGGTTTATAAGAAAAATTGAAGTAAATTGCTCTAAAGCATAGAACATACCATTGTTATCTAAAATTAAAAAAAAAACACGTTTGGATGTTGCTTCTCATTGGGGTCTGCTTCAATTTCTTGGATGAGCAAGAAGCATGAATCGGTTGCCTTAAGCACCGCCAAGGCTGAATACATTGCAACTAGTATGCCCTGTTGTGATTAGTGAGCTATTTGAGCACGTATTGGATACCATTGTGATCTTCTGTGACAACCACGGTGGGATTTTCCTTTCAAAGAATCCCGTGTTCCATGACCGAACCAAGCACATTGATAACAGGTACCACTTTATCCGGGATATGGTACAACAAGGAGCAATAAGGCTCCAACGCATCAGGACTGATGAGTAGGTCACATACGTCTTCACAAAGCCCTCAGGGAAGGTCAAACTCTTAGCTTTTCGAGAGAGACTTGGAGTCGTGGAAAGACCCTCCCATGAGGGTCCTGCTTGAGTTGAACACTGAACTCTGGGAGATCCTGGGAGCTTGGGGTACCATAGGGTGAGTGGTTCACCTCCCCTATTGGTGCGTTGTGTACAGGTTGAGTGGTTCACCTTCCCCTGTGATACCCCATGATGGTTGACATGTGTGTAGGGTGAGTGGTTCGCCTTCCCCTACGAGACACGTGTGTAGGGTGAGTGGTTCACCTTCCCCTACAATTGATATATGCATAGGATGAGTGGTTCATCTTCTCCTATGGCATATAAGCAGGATGAGTGGTTCACCTTCTCCGACTGATGCCCTAGCATACATCCTACCCATGTAGTCCGGGACTCATGGGAAGTACCTCTCAACTGGCCAATGAGTTGGGAAAAGAGGATAGGGACCATAACACTACAAATGGACGCATCATGTACTTCCATACTCCCTATGTCTAGGATGCATGGTGTTTAACAACTTGATCATTCAGGATCAAATCTGATTTGGGTTCTACCCTTGGATTGACTTTTATCAGTGGAGAGTGGCAAGGTCTTGTGACTCACTTCCGATCAATTCTTCTTCATTATTACATCATTGTTAATCAGATTTGAGACAAGATACAAAGATGGTACATGGCGACAGGATGGCATGATGATTGATGGATTGGTAGGTGGAATTGTCCCTAGTTGAGAGGGAGTGTTAAAGTTGGAAACTAGGGCCAAATTCCACTATTGGACAGCTCATTTGATGGAGATGATTATTGCTTTGAATTCCTCATTTTAAGAGGACCAAATTCTACCTAAAGATCATCAAAATTGGACAAGTAGAAATGTGTTTTTGAATTTATGCCCACACGTGTAAAATGTCAAGGTTGGCCACATCATCATGTAAGCTCATGAAGCCCAATGGACGGTCACTTCACCCTCAATGACTTGTATAAATATAAGCGACTTCTCACCTCATTTGGCATCATCATCACACACACATTTCTTCTCTCTCCTCTCATTGGTTCATACAACTATTGGGCTACTCTCACACTTGTGGTAAGGAGGACGAATTTTCT